>VZDJ01007753.1:51919714-51940722 GCA_008694505.1 Cyanoderma ruficeps | reverse complement strand
AAGAGAAGAGGAGAGGAGAGGAGAGGAGAGGAGACCCCCAAAAGGCCGGTGCACGTCCATGGGAAAGTGGATTTTTCACGCTTAGGAACAGTGGAGGAAAGATTCAATTAAGCCCTTTCTGAGAAGTCCTTGGAATGTCTATTTCTGGGCAGTTGAGTCAATTATCAGTCAAACAGAAAATTATTTCTCTCCGATGAAAGCAGGAGGAAATAGATCCTGGTTTTAGGCTGTCTGTAGAACACATTTTCATTCCAGAGTGCATTACAGCACATTTGAGTTGTACGTGTCTGCGCAGGAAACTGCACATCCTGCTCATTATGCTCATTAAAAATTAGGTATTTAAAGTTAAAAAACCAGAGATCACTCACAAGGCATAAAAGTCTGCAAACAAATGCACATCAAAGTTATCGATTCAGAGAAGAGAGCATAGCAGTGAGAGTGGAAGAGATGAGCCTCGTTATCCCGAGGAGGGTGTGAGCTCCATAAAATAATAACCCATCATGACTGGAGATCGTACCGGGCAGAGCGCAGCACGACGGGCTCGAGTGCATTTCTAATCATTCAGCTGCAATTAAAGGGAAACAAACACTGCCCAGTTTGGGCTTCAGACCCAATTACTTGCTTAGAGACTCTTTCCTGTTTGGTCGAGGGAAACCACAGGTAATAAATCTGAATTATTAAAGAGTTCTTAATTTGGCTGCTGCACACAGGAGCACAGGTGAGTGACTGTGGCAGTGTCAGAGCAGAGACTGGGAATTGGGAATTCCTGGCTGGGCTGGAATTCCCAGATTTGCTGTGGCTGCCCCTGGATCCCTGGCAGTGCCCAAGGCCAGGTTGGACACTGGGCTTGGAGCAGCCTGGGACAGTGGGAGGTGTCCCTGGGACAGTGGGAGGTGTCCCTGCCATGGATGGGATTTAACCCAGCTCAGCCCATTCCACAATGATCATGTGATCGGGTAATGGATATTCCACAGCCAAGCACTGAAGGATGGCACTCCTTAAGTGTGATTTCCACTGAGAGTAATGCATCCACACCTGGGACTGCCCTTCCCAAGAAAAACTGCTCTTTGACAGAGGACAGCTCAGAGCTCCTGGTGACACAGCTCAGGGACACCCCGGGGTGGGGAGGGATCAGCATTCCCACAGGGATGGACAGCAGGGAAAGCCCTGGCACAGCCCAGGGCCGTGGGGCTGAGGGGCCAGGGGAGCCTGCACCATTATCAATCTGTCTTGGAGGAGGAACTGGGATGGTTTGGATTGTCTGGAGTGGAGACTGTGACCTCTGCCCAAAGTCCCCAACCCCACGGACACAGCCACGGCCACAGCAATGAATCTCCATTTCCCCAACCCCATGGCCGCAGCAATGAATCCATTTCCCCAACCCCACGGACACAGCCATGGCCACAGCAGGCACCAGGAATCTGCTGAATCTCCATTTCCATGGCATCTCCATTCCCACAGCAAAGTGACCGAGCTCACAGAATCACAGAATCCCAGGATCACGGAGAATCACAAAATCATAGGATCCCAGAATCCCAGAGTCACAGAGAATCACAGAGTCACAGAATCCCAGAAAATCCCAGAATCCCAGAATCTCAGAACCCCAGAATCAGCCAGGCTGGGAGTGACCTCCAGCCCATCCAGCTGCACCATCCAACCCCCCCACAGTCACCCCTGATTCCCCAGTGCCCCAGGGGCCAGAATTCCTCCCTTTTGGTTTGTCTGGTGCTGGCTCACAGGGACAAGGGCACACCTGTGCTGTGAACGTCACTGTGGCGAGGTTTATGCAGAAATAACACCTCGGGGGAAATTATCAGCAGATAAGGGCCCACAGTGCCTCATGCTGCTGGTCTCATCCCCCTCCCTCCCTCTTTTCAGCTTTATTCTCTTCTCCTGCCGTGTTTCCAAACACGAGCACCTGAAGCAAGGAGTGACCTATTTTCCTGGTTACCGGCAGATCCCCGGCTCCAGGCCTGCAGGAATGAGGATGGAAGAGCCCACAGAGCTGGATTTCCATGCCAGGAGCCCAAGTGGATCCCAGCTGGGATGGGTGCTGCCCTCCTGCCCCTGGGCTGGCTGCCCCTCTGTGCTGGGCTGGTGCCAGGGGAGCATCACTGGGGTGTCCCCAGCCCAAACCTGGGGGGACTCTGGGCTCACCTCAGGTCTCTGGGCAGAGCTGGGTGTGCCAGAGCCAGCGGGAGGAGGGAAGGGTGGAATGAGGGGCAGGAATGCCAGGCAGAGGCAGGAACACCACGGATTAGTCTGAATTGCCTGGGAAATGAGTCCTGCCCAGCTCTGGGAGCACTTGTTTGGGCCAGGTTTGTGAGCCCTGAGAGCCCAGAGCTAGGCCTTGTTAAGGCTGGGTTTGTGAGCCCTGAGAGCCCAGAGCTGGGCCTTGTTTGGGCCAGGTTTGTGAGCCCTGAGAGCCCAGAGCTGGGCCTTGTTCAGGCTGGGTTTGTGAGCCCTCAGAGCCCAGAGCTGGGCCTTGTTTGGGCCAGGTTTGTGAGCCCTGGTAGCCCAGGTCCTGCCCTGCCAGCCCTGCCTGCTGCCCTCCCACTATCCAGGAATTCCCTGCATCCTTTACAGACACAGGCCCAGGAGAACACGGTGCTTGCTCATGCTGGGCAAGATTTCAGACCTGTCAGTGTCCAGCCACTGAATTTCGGGCCTTGGAAGCTTTTCTGGCCCCATTGCAGCGGATCCCTGCTGCGTGGCAGCTGCACAGAGCTCCCCAGCATCCCAGGAATGGAGCACAGCAGCCGCGACTTGGAAAAGCTCTGGATGGCTTCAGCTCAGCCTTTTCTTTCTTATTGTAGAGCAGTTTCTGTTTTAGTAACTGTGACGAATTCCAGAGGGTTTTGATAAGAATGACCAAAGACAGTTTGGCCGGAGCACGCTGTGGCCTGAGCTGGTCAAATCCATTGCCANAACAAACAAACAAACAAACAAACACGTTTCCCAAGCAGAGTGCTGTCCAAAGCAGGGATATGACAGTTCTGGAGAGCAGGGAATGAAAACAGAGAATCACTTGAAAGTCTGGAAGCAATCCCTAGGCAGTGCTGGTGTGTGGTGGGTTGTTCTCATCCTGCATTTCCTTGTGTCTTTTCTGCACTCAGTGTTTCCCTGTGCTGTTCCCTCACTGTTTCCCTGTGCTGTTCCCTCACCCTGTTTTTCCCTGTGCTGTTCCCTCACTCTGTTTCCCTGTGCTCTTCCCTCACTCTGTTTCCCTGTGCTGTTCCCTCACTGTTTCCCTGTGCTGTTCCCTCACTGTTTCCCTGTGCTGTTCCCTCACTGTTTCCCTGTGCTGTTCCCTCACCCCGTGTTTCCCTGTCCCTCCCCGAGGAGCCGGGCTCTCTGAGGGAAGCAGCGTTTCCCCTGCTGGGCTGTGCCTGCACCGTGCAGTCCAGCTCTTATACAATCCAATTAAATGGATGGATTGTTTAGAAATGTACCGGGAAGGATAATTAGCTTGTTCTGTCCATGTAAATACGACGTCTCACAGCTCCAGTGACAGTAGGGAAGGGAAACATTGGGAAATGCAAGGAAAGATGACAAACGAACCCCAAACACGAATCAGGAGAAAATTCCCTCTGTGCCAGTCGTGTTTTCCTGGAACAAAGTGGACTGAGGCTGGTCAGATTTAGGAAGATCTCTCCTGTACATTGTCACACTGTTCCTCAGTGTCTCCCAGCGTTGTTCCTGGCTCCTGGGAGAGCTTTCCAGGCTGCTCCCATCCAGCTGTGCCAGCTCATTTCCTCTCCTTTCCTCTCACCGGGGGCTGCAGAAAGGGTTTATCCACCCCACAGCAGCTCCCGGGGTGAAGGCATCCAGGGTTTGATGGAATAAAATGTTTCCCATGCACAGAGAGAAATAAACCCCTGAAGTGCATGCTATGGAGTAATGAGCATAATCTGGGGCTGGGATTTGGGGTTTTTTCTTTGTTTTTTGGGGGGACTGGAGGTTAGAGTTTTGTCTTGTGATATGATCACAGTGACCCCATCCCAGTGACCCCATCCCAGTGACCCGAATCCCAGTGATCCCATCCCAGTGACTCCATCCCAGTGATCCCATCCCAGTGATCCCATCCCAGTGACCCCATCCCAGTGACCCCATCCCAGTGACCCGAATCCCAGTGATCCCAATCCCAGTGACTCCATCCCAGTGACCCCATCCCAGTGATCCCAATCCCAGTGACTCCATCCCAGTGACCCGAATCCCAGTGACCCCATCCCAGTGACCCCAGTCCCAGTGATCCCATCCCAGTAACCCCAGTCCCAGTGACCCCAATACCAGTGACCCCATCCCAGTGACCCCATCCCAGTGACCCCAGTCCCAGTGATCCCATCCCAGTAACCCCAATCCCAGTGACCCAAATCCCAGTGACCCCATCCCAGTGACCCCAGTCCCAGTGACCCCATCCCAGTGACCCCAGTCCCTGTGACCCCATCCCAGTGACCCTAATCCCAGTGACCCCATCCCAGCAATCCCATCCCAGGGCCCCTGTCCCCTCGGCCATCCCACTCAGCCTCAGGCTCCCAGTGGGGTTTCGGGCTCCGAGGGCTCGGGTTGATCTCTGGTTTATTGGGGTGAGGCTCTTTGGTGTCCCAGCTGACCCCAGGCACAGCACAAAGGGAATATTTACATTGCTGGGGTGGGAACAGAAACATTTGCAGTTTCCTGGTGAGTTTCCTCCCAAGGCCCTGCTGCTCTCCTCTTGCCCGGTCACTTTCTATCAGTGAAAAAACAAACATGAAATCCAAATAAACCAATACTTCAAAAATATTTTGGTTTCCGGAGGAGTTTTGTTTTGGCAACTTTGGCTTTACAAGTCAGTGAATTGTTACGGTGCAGCGAGTTCCAGTCCCTCAGTGAAAATGGAACTGCCAGGGGAGCTCAGCCCGTTCTTCTGCACCTCCAAGAGGAACTCCAGTGCCTGTGTGAGAAACCTGAAACCACCTGAAATGTACATTGGGAGTGTCTAAATGCCAGATTTTTGTGTAGAGCATTGCAGGTATGAGGTAGGGAATGCACCCCACACCCCAGCAGGTGTTTCCATGCAGGGAAAGGTTTCAGACTCACCCCAAAACCTTTCAAGGGAAGAACACCAGAAGTTTCTTTGCTGTCCTGGCAGTAATTGGCTCAGTGCCAAAACAAAACCACTGATGGTCTCTTTAGCTGTTCCTCAGAAATTTAGCTAATTCTCTGCTGGGCTGTTTGCCAAAAAACCCACCCAAATCGTTCAATATTTAAAGGAGAGCACGAGGCTTCTCAGAGCATTTTTGGGTTGTTGTAGCAGGTGTGTGGGACCTGTCCCTGCACTGTGAACAGCTTTGTTCTTNTGGGATCAGGATCGGGACTGGGATCAGGATCGGGATCAGGATCAAAACCTGGATTGGGATCGAGACCAGAACTGGGATCGGGATCGGGATTGGGATTGGGACCAGGTTTAGGGTTGGGCTCAGGACCAGGATCAGGATGGGACCGGGATTGGGTTCAGGATCAGAACCGGGATCAGGACCAGGACTGGGATCAGGTCCGAACCGGGATCGGGATCAGGATCCGAACCGGGATTGGGATTGGGATCAGGTTTAGGTTCGGGATCAGGAGTGGGACCGGGACTGGGACCAGGCTCAGGATCAGGATCAGAACCCAGATCGGGATCAGGACCAAGACTGGGATCAGGATCAGAACCGGGATAAGAATCAGAACCGGGATCAGGACCGGGACTAGATCCAGGACCAGGATCAGAACCAGGATCAGAACCAGGATCAGGATGAGAATCAGAACCAGGACGAGGATCAGGACCAGGACCAGGACTGCACTCAGCACTCAGAGCTTGCAGACCCGGTGAGGAACAGCCGCAGGGGGTTTGGGGTCAGGGTGAATCCCGAGGTGTGTCCCATTGTTACGGAAAACCAGTGAGGGAGGAGCCACAAAGGAGCCCTGGAAAAAACACCATGTAACCTTTTTATTGTGCTAAAAACACCGTGTAACCCTTTTATTCTGCTAAAACCACCGTGTAACCCTTTTATTGTGCTAAAGAGGCCCCGTTCCCACTCTGGGCTCCCTCCTCCCGGAGGGTGGAAGCAGCTGGAGGCAACAAGAGGGGAGCCTCATTCCTTATCCCTCCCAATAAGAGGGAGCCATAAACCCCTTCCCCAGCTCTGTTCCCTTCCCCCGACAGGCTCCTGCCCCTCAGGGCCAGGTAAGAAGTTCTGGAAAGATCCAGAATTTCTGGAAGCCTGACCGTGAAATTGCTGTGAGTGAAAGGGTGCCACTGTGGGGGGAAATGTTCCTGTTGTGGTGCCCGTGTTTGGGAGAGCTGCTGGAAGGATGGGAGAAGCTTTGCCAAACTTCCCTGGGCTCTGGAGACCTCTGAGAGGAAGAGGGAACATCCCTCTGGACAGGCTGGGAGAAGGACGGGAGCTTCTGACAGAGCAGCTGTGGTGTTCAGTGCCTGGAAACTAAAGCAGGATATTTCCAGCCCACGTTTAAGGAGAAATAATAATTTAAAAAGGAATTTTGAAGATGTTTGATTTAAAAAAAAAAAAATTGCTTTTAAGCCAAGTTCGAATTTCTATCCTTAGGCTCACTCAGTGCCTTTGTGTAGGACGGTTTCAGATCCATGGCTGGTGCTGGGGTAGGAGGACAGGAGGATTTTTAGGGCCAGGCCCTGGCTCTGCTGTGCAGCCGGTGATGCTGTTTTGTGTGTCAGTGTTTGTGTGTCAGTGTTCCTCTGGTCAGAGGTGTCCCGTCCACCAGCATAAACCCCTTTCTGCTGTCTGTGGCTGGGCTGAGCAGGACAAAGCTGCTGCTCCGTGTGTCCTGGTGCTGAGGGAAATGACTCTCCTTGCAGACAAGAGGCCCCTCGTGCTGATTGGAGCAGGCAGCGCTCACCTGAGTGTTTGCTGATAGAAATGTTGGGTTTCTCTCGTTCCCTCGACTTTGAAATAGCTCTGTCTGTAGGCAGCCTGGGTGTGGGATACGGCTCAGAGGCAAAAATAGCTCTGGAGAGGCTTTGAAGGAGCCTTCGGGGAGCCAGGGCCAGTTTGGCGCTGATTGCAGCTGTAGGATCCTAACAAACGATTTCCTTAATAAAGGGGCTGGTCCTAGAGGGCTGTAATGACTGAGCTCCCCGCGGGTGAGATGATGCCCTGACTGCTCCTCACCGTGTGAACCGCCTCTCCCCGCCCAGCTCTGCCGCCTCTCCAGCCTCAGCAGCCCCTGATTCAGTGTCACCTGCCCAGGCTGGCCAGGCCGGGGCTGCACCGCGCCCGGGAGCAAACCCGGCTTATGTAACCCTGGACTGGGAGGACAAAAATACCCCTGGAAATGAGACAGACAGGTTGACATATGCAACTGACTCATTGTGTTCCTGGGAACAGCCGAGTGAGAGAGCTTTATATTTCTTGCTGCAATACAAACCAGCTCCACCGTGCCCAGGGCGAGTTATCTGGGAGGCAAACCAGCAGCACAACGCCTTGGAGCCTGGGACAGTGGGAGGTGTCCCTGGGACAGTGGGAGGTGTCCCTGCCATGGCAGGGCTGGAATTGGGATGGGTTTTCTTGCTCCTTCCATCCCAATTCTGGGATTCAGGTTTTTTTTTTCTCCTGTGCTTCTGGACCCTGTAAGTTTGGAGTTTCTTCAATGCTGAAAACATTATTTGTCACTCGTGTGGCTGCTGGAAGTGAGAGAAAAAGACGAGGGTTTTTTCTCTTTGTAACATCTAAACTGACCAAACCAGAAGGCACAGAAAGTCACCTCGCATTCCTGCATAAAGACTGCTGACTTTCTGTTTCTTATCCAAATGAAAATACCCAAAAATCCCAGGAGAAGAATTTATGAGACCCGTGTCACCAGAGGGAGTAGAGCCACCCACAGATGGATCTACCAGGGAAAATGATTGAGGAAGAATTGAAACAGATCAAACCCAGAGAGAATGTCTGAATCATGCATTGGGGTCTGTTGGATATGTAACACAGCCATCCTTAAAACACAGAATCTCGAAGGGTAAAAGGTGTGCTGCTGGCTGGCTTTATGCCAGGCACCCTTGGCTGAGAAACTTTGGCTTTTCTGTCTCCTAATTGTCTATTTTAATTTTTTTTATTAAACTTATAAACTTTTCTAAGAAAGTGAATGTCGTTTTTCACAGACAAGGACACGGCAGGGACAAACCCCAGGTGTGATTTGCTTTCCCAGCAGCCCAGGGCTGCCCTGGCCCATGAGGAGCTTCACTGGCATCGTCAGCCTGGGAGGCAGATCTTGGGAAGGAGCTCCTGGGCTGTGTCAGGGAAGAAAATGAGTAAACTTGGCACGGAGATCTCTCCTGGGACTGCAAATGCACCGAGCTGATTTGCAAATAGGAGCACATCCATAACTTTGACAGACATCCCCAGCATTGATCTTCCTCAAAGCAACAAATTAGGAGGTGAAGTGAGAACCTGAGCTGGGATTCTCTGGCACTCTGATACTTCCTGGGTTTTTCACCTTTTCCCGAGGAAAGAGCAAATTAAAGTGGCACCTCCTGTTTGCATCCCTGGGCTGGCAGTTCCGTGGGGAGGATGGCCAGGACAGGCTCCTTGGGGACAACTCCCAGTCCCCGGTGCTGCTGCAGGAGGGCTCTGTGACCACGGTGGGCTCTGCCCCCTGGGCTCAGGCTCCAGCACAGCGGGGACACAGCTCTGCCATTGCAGTTCAGGAGGGCTCACGTAACCACACCAACACTTCGGGTTGGTTTGTCACGGCTGGAGCTTTGGGGAAACAGGTGAAGGGGGGAGAACACTCAGTGGCTTCTCCTGACACTGACCCAATCCATGAAAACCTGGGCACTCCCAGCCCCGAGAGAGCTGGGGCAGAGCGTCCCTGAGGGGCTGCAGGGGCAGGGTCTGGGGGTGAGGTGTGGGGGCAGCTCTGCTGGGAGAGGAGCTGCTGTTCCTGTCTGGGGAGGCAGCTCCGGGGGAGCCTGGGGCTGGGTTAGGGAATGCCCAGGAGCCCTGGGGCTGGGTTAGGGAATGCCCAGGAGCCCTGGGGCTGATTTAGGGAATGCCCAGGAGCCCTGGGACTGGGTTAGGGAATGCCCAGGAGCCCTGGGGCTGGGTTAGGGAATACCCAGGAGCCCTGGGGCTGGGTTAGGGAATGCCCAGGAGCCCTGGGACTGGGTTAGGGAATGCCCAGGAGCCCTGGGGCTGGGTTAGGGAATACTCAGGGTCCCTCTGGCTGAGCCCCAGGGCTGGGTTAGGGTTAGTGAATATCCAGGGTCCCTGGGTCAGCAGGGAACATCCAGGGTCCCTGGGGCCGGGTCAGCAGGGAACACCTGGGATCCCTGGGGCCGGGTCAGCAGGGAACACCCGGGATCCCCGGGTCAGTGAACACTCAGGGTCCCTGGGTCAGCAGGGAATACCCGGGGTCCCTGGGTCAGTGAACACCCAGGGTCCCTGGGTCAGCAGGGAATGCCCAGGGTCCCTGGGGCCGGGTCAGCAGGGAACACCCGGGGTCCCTGGGGCTGTCACCCTCCTCAGGTGAGGAGTGACAGGAGCCCTCTGTAGCTGCTGCTCTGGCAGTGTGTGTTCCCTCCCCGTGACTGAAGCCGCTGTTGTTCCCAGCCCGGGGATGATGTACCGTGACTCATTCAGTGCTCTCAAAGCCCATTTTCCTTTGCCTCACTACTTTGGAAGCAGTTATATCAATTGCCTGCTTTTCCTGAACAATTTATTACTATTACAGCTCTTCTGGAGTTTTGAACTGTCTGTAGTTAATGATGCCAGCTATTAAAAAGACACTTTATCCTGAATAACTGTGAGCATCTGGCTTTATCAGCAGTGATGCAACAATTTCTGTGGCTCCAAGTTAAGGGAAAAGCTTTATGTATCGTGAGAGAAACCAGAACTGAAGAGTGTATTAAACCCCAAATGAGAAACGAGCAGTTTTCCTGTTTGAGAAGGCTCTTCTGTGAGACAGGAGCGGCATTTTACAAAGTTTTCCTCCAGGTTTCACACACTGAGCGATATAAAAGCCAGCTTGGGTTCGGGTGGTTTTCCCTAGTGCTTTTCACAAAATGTTTCCCGTTGAAATGTTCAGGTTTGTGATCGCCTGGGCTGAGCCCGTGAGAGTTCCCCAAGGCAGAGCTGTGCCAGGGGGGACACGGGCTGGCCCAGGACACCTTCACAGCCCTTCATCCTCTTGCATTCCAGAGAAAACCCGCGAGATCACTCCATCATCCTGCTCCATCAGCGTATTCCATCATCCTGTTCCATCATCCTGCCCCATCAGCCCGTTCCATCATCCTCCTCCATCACCCTGCTCCATCATCCTGCTCCATCATCCTGTTCCATTATCCTGTCCCATCACCCTGTTCCATCACCCTGCTCCATCATCCTGCTCCATCAGCCCATTCCACCATCCTGCCCCATCATCCTGCTCCATCATCCTGCTCCATCATCCTGTTCCATCATCCTGCTCCATCAGCTGCTGCGTCCCTGCCAGGATCTGGCCAGCTGCAGCCCCTGGCACACGTGTGACTGCTCCAGGCGGGCAGATGTGATTCCTGCCCCGGGAGCTGGGGATAACTAATTAGCAGACTCGTTGGAGTGCTGCTTTGCTCCATTATTCCCTTTTTCTCAGTGTGTCAATTCAGGCTGCTTCCTCTGAATTACAGCGGTTATTAGAAATGTTCTACAGTGATCTTTAAATATCATCTGTGTCATAAATATTTTATGGCATTTTCAGTGACAAATGATGACTTTAATCAGACTCTGGAGAGATCCGGCTGGGAGAGAGCTCTGGGCCAGGGCCCCTCAGAGAGCAGGAGGGAAACCTGTGTCCTGGGAGTGTCCTGGGAGTGTCCTGGGAGTGTCCTGGAGTGTCCTGGGAGTGTCCTGGAGTGTCCTGGAGTGTCCTGTGTCCGGGGAGTGTCCTGGGAGTGTCCTGGGAGTGTCCTGGGAGTGTCCTGTGTCCTGGGAGTGTTCTGTGTCCTGGAGCGTTCTGTGTCCTGGGAGTGTCCTGTTCTCCTGAGACTGTTCTGTGTCCTGGGAATGTCCTGGGAGTGTCCTTGTCCCGGGAGTGTCGCGTTCCCGGGAGTGCTGCTGCTGTTCCGAGCCGGTGACAAAAACTTTGTGGTCCATCCTGGAGGAGAGGAGTGGCCCTGATGTCAGCCAAGTGTCCCCAGCCGAGTGTCCCTAGCCCCCAGCTGGCTATGGGCTCACTGCCCACGTGTGTCACACCTGGAGCTGTCCCCAGCTTTGTTGGGTCACACCTGGTGCTGTCCTCATCCTCACTGCTAACACAGGTCACACCTGGAGCTGTCCCCAGCTGTCCCCAGCCTCACTGGGTCACACCTGGTGCTGTCCTCATCCTCACTGCCCACACAGGGCACACCTGGAGCTGTCCCCAGCCTCACTGGGTCACACCTGGTGCTGTCCCCAAGCTCAGAGCACAGGGCTGAGCTGCTCCTCCTCATCCCAGCCCAGCAGGGCCCCAGAGCTGTGCAGGGATGGAGCTGCTGGGACAGAAATTTCTGGAGCTGGGACCTGCTGGAGCTGCTGAGCCTGTGGCACCATCACAGACCCAGCACGGCTTGGGCTGAAGGGACCCCAAAGCTGGCCCAGCTCCATCCCTGCCCTGGGCATGGGCACCTTCCCCAGCCCAGCTCGCCCTGAGCCTGGCCCAGCCCAGCCCCAGGGGAGCCCGTGGCCATCAGGAGAGCCCTGGCTGCAGCCCCCGAGCCCCAGGGGAGCCTGTGGCCATCAGGAGAGCCCTGGCTGCAGCCCCCGAGCCCCAGGGGAGCCCATGGCTATCAGGAGAGCCCTGGCTGCAGTCCCCAAGCCCCAGGGGAGCCCATGGCTATCAGGAGAGCCCTGGCTGCAGTCCCCAAGCCCCAGGGGAGCCTGTGGCCGTCAGGAGAGCCCTGGCTGCAGCCCCCGAGCCCCAGGGGAGCCCATGGCTATCAGGAGAGCCCTGGCTGCAGTCCCCAAGCCCCAGGGGAGCCCGTGGCCATCAGGAGAGCCCTGGCTGCGGCCCCCGAGCCGCCTGTGGCCTCCCGGGGTGGGGGCTGAACGGGGTGGGGGCTCCAAACCCCACCCGGCAGGGCTGGGCCCAGAGGGCCCTGAGCAGGGTCAGGGGTGGGGGTCACCCACAGCAGTGGGGCTGTGCCCTGGGCTGTGGCCTGCAGGGGGAACAGCACCCTGCAGCCTGGGGGTCGGGGTGGGCGCCCCTCACTCCGTGCAGCTCACCTGCTGTTCTTTGGGATAAACTTCTGTCCGTTCAGCCTCTACATGGATTGAACTTCTTTTTTTGGGGGTTTTTTGGGGGTTTTTTTTTGTTTGTTTTTTACTTCAGACTGGAAGTTCTAGAAGTTCCACACAAAAACCTAGAGGACAAAAATCACCCGTGAATTGAGTTCCTGCATAATGATGTGCTTTCCACAGAACCAGAAATGTTAAAACACAAAAATTGCCACCTGTGTTTCGGAACAAACCTCTAAAGGTAATGAATGTACGGAGACAGGTTTTACCTGTGATTATTCCTTCCTGCTGCTCCTCTTGGGAAGGAAAGCTCTGCGTTATAAAACCTCTGCGTGATGGTGATTGCTGGTTAGGAGGGAGAGATGTTGCCATTTACTTGCAGAATTCCAGGAACACCAGAGGTTATGGTGACCGGGATGTCACTTTTCACGGATGATGCACAAAAACCCCACATCCCTTCGTGTGGAACGAGTTATTTGAAGTTAAAGAGCACTCCAGGATGAAAAGGACAAGTGACAAAAAGGCTGAATCTCTTCAGTTGAGGCGAAGTGAAAAGTGCAGAGCAGGCTGTGGGAGGGCTGGCCACGAGCAGCTCGGCAGGAGGGGCTTGGAGCCACTCCAAGGGGCAGGAAAAACAAAAGCTGAAATCCAGGGAAGGATTCTGAGCACTGCCGGGCCCCGAGCTGCCTCTGCCCCTCCCTGGCTGAGCCTGCGGGGCAGGAGAGCCCCAGGGGTGACACCAGAGCTGGGCAGGGCCGGGATGATGGCCTTGGAGGGGCTGGGAGGAGTGAGCAGCCCTAGGATTGGTGTTGGGAGGGATGGACAGCTCCAGGAATGGTGTTGGATGGGATGGACAGCTCCAGGAATGGTGTTGGGTGGGATGGACATCTCCAGGAATGGTGTTGGGAGGGATGGGCAGCTCCAGGAATGGTGTTCAGGGATGGACAGCTCCAGGAATGGTGTTCAGAAATGGACAGCTCCAGGGATGGTGTTCAGGGATGGACAGCTCCAGGGATGGTGTTCAGGGATGGACAGCTCCAGGAATGGTGCTCAGGGATGGACAGCTCCAGGAATGGTGTTGGGAGGGATGGGCAGCTCCAGGAATGGTGCTCAGGGATGGGCAGCTCCAGGAATGGTGTTGGGAGGGATGGGCAGCTCCAGGAATGGTGCTCAGGGATGGACAGCCCCAGGAATGGTGCTCAGGGATGGACAGCTCCAGGGATGGTGCTCAGGGATGGACAGCCCCAGGAATGGTGTTCAGGGATGGACAGCTCCAGGGATGGTGTTGCAGCACCTGCAGCTGGCTCTGGGACATGACCTGGGCACTCGTGGCTGTGGTTCCTGGGGCAGGAACAGGGACATTCCCTGGGTTCCTGGAGTATTTGGGAACAGGGACATTCTCTGGGCTCCTGGAGGATTCAGGAGCAGGGACATTCCCTGGGTTCCTGGAGGGGCAGGAACAGGGACATTCCCTGGGTTCCTGGAGGATTCAGGAACAGGGACATTCCCTGGGCACCTGGAGGGGCAGGAGCAGGGACATTCCCTGGGTTCCTGGAGGATTCAGGAACAGGGACATTCCCTGGGCTCCTGGAGGGGCAGGAGCAGGGACATTCCCTGGGTTGCTAGAGCAGGAGCAGGGACATTCCCTGGGCTCCTGGAGGGGCAGGAACAGGGACATTCCCTGGGTTCCTGGAGCAGGAACAGGGACATTCCCTGGGTTCCTGGAGGGGCAGGAACAAGGACATTCCCTGGGTTCCTGGAGGATCTGGGAGCAGGGACATTCCCTGGGTTCCTGGAGCAGGAACAGGGACATTCCCTGGGTTCCTGGAGGATTCAGGAACAGGGACATTCCCTGGGTTCCTGGAGGGGCAGGAGCAGGGACATTCCCTGGGTTCCTGGAGGATTCAGGAACAGGGACATTCCCTGGGTTCCTGGATCAGGAGCAGGGACATTCCCTGGGTTCCTGGAGCAGGAGCAGGGACATTCCCCGGGCTCCTGGAGCAGGGACATTCCCTGGTGGAAAGCAGGCGCTGTTTGCAGTGACAGAGCTAATTAAGCTCCTGGGAGAATTTATGCACAGCTAATAAGAAGCAGAACTAAACGTTGTCTTAATTTACCCTCAAGCTCACCAAAATGTTGTTCATTCATGTTGCACTAATTAAGCCAACAGCCATTAACCCTTTCCTCGGAGACAGAGACCCTTGGCACGGAGGAGGATTCCAGCTGCTCTTCCAGAGAGCATCCCCGTGTTCCCGGGAGTCTCCAGGCCCTCCCTGCCTCCTGCAGTGGGCTGTGGGGATTCGGGGCTGCTGGTGGCTCCAGGGAGGAGCTGGTTTTCCCTCTGCCCTTCCCCAGTCCCCGTGCTGGGCTGGAATTGGCTGCTCAGGGTCCCTGTGTGTCAGGGACGTGGCTCTGTGCTCCAGCTGGGGGGACATTTGAGCTCTTGGAAAACCCACCCTGGGCTTGGGGCTCTGTTCACGTCACAGGCTGGGATTTGGGGTTGTGTTGGTCAGCCAAGGGCTCTGCCAGGTCTCACGGAAGACTTTGGATAAGGGCTGGAGGGTCAGGACACAGGGAATGGCTCCCCACTGCCAGAGGGCAGGGATGGATGGGAGATTGGGAATTCCTGGCTGGGCTGGAATTCCCAGATTTGCTGTGGCTGCCCCTGGATCCCTGGCAGTGCCCAAGGCCAGGTTGGACATTGGGCTTGGAGCAGCCTGGGACAGTGGGAGGTGTCCCTGGGACAGTGGGAGGTGTCCCTGCCATGGCATGAAGCCACTCCAGGAGAGTTTATACCCAAATTCAAAGAGCCACGTGAATCCAGAAGGGAACTATGTGAATCCAGAAGGGAACTTGCAGCCAGGCACTGCTGGGGTTCCTCTTGGAGTCCCTCACTGGTCCCCACCCCAAAAGCAGTGAGAAATCCCCAAATCCAGCCCAGGCCAGCCCTGCTCCCTCAGCTCCTTGCCCCAGGACAGGGACACGTTCCTGGAGCTGAGCAGGGCAGGGCAGGGTGGGCTCTGCCCGGGGCTGCAGTGCCAGCCTCACCTCTGCCCTTTAGAGAAGCTCTAAATGTCACTTGGTGCCCTTTTCATCCTGCTGAGCTCTCCGAATCCCTGTGCTGTCCCTCAGGAGCACGGGGACGGGCTGTGCTCTCCTCACATTTCACCAGGGCCACTCAGGAGCTGCTCCAGGAGCTCTTCAGATAAAAGGATGCTGCAAAGGCAGCAGCAGCAGATCGGGCCTCCAGTTCTCACATTACTCTTGATCATGTGTTTTCGTCCCTTTATCTAGGAAGAAAGAAGGAAAAAAAAAAAAAGAGAGAAAGGCTGACTGAAGCTCCTTTCTCCCTACAGCTTGCACGTTTCTGGCATTCCTGGTGTGCCAGTCACTGATAAACCACCAGAGACAAGAGTGTGGCAGTGCCCAGGGCTGGGGCTGAGCTCAGCCAAGCACTCCAGGCTCCAAACGCTGCCTCAGCCGTGCCTGAGACATCCCAGACCAGAGACTCCAAAGCTGCGTTTGGAATCTTGTGACAACAGGGCGGGATTTCCATCAGCCTTTGGTTCCTGGCCCAATTCTTGGATGTGTTATTATGGTTTTTCTCATCCTGTGCGAATTTGTGGAATTTTATCTTTTTATTTCTTGAGCGGAACGTCCCTTTCCTCCAGAGCTCTCTGCATTGCTGATGTTTTCACAGTGCTCCTCTTGCCTTTCAGGAGCACTGACTCTGGGTTTATTCCTCCTCCGTGACACTTTCAGCTTCCTCTGGGAGAGAAGTTTAATCTTTTATCTCTAATACAGAATCTTCAAGCAATATCTGAACTGCTGAGGAGAACTTGTACGAGCTGGACTAGATAATCCGTGTGGGTCCCTTCCAACTCCGGATATGCCATGGCTCTCACGCTTCTTCTGATTCCCCTTCTGTTTGCTCCTGGTATTTAAAAAGGCGCTGGGATCCTGCTGTGAGGGTGAAGCTGCTCAGGGAGGGAGGTCAGGGAGGGCGAGGGGACCCTGGGGTGGAGGTTGGACAGAAGCAGAAGGGGCGAGTGACAATTGGGACTTTCAGCCAGCTGGAAATCCCCTGATTTGGGGCGTTCCATAGGCAGAGGTCCAGAATGCACAGCCCTCAGTGGGCTCAGTAAGTAATGACTGATTCATTTTCCGTGTGCCTTGTGCTGGAGCTGCCTGGCAGGGGAACCCAGCCCCAGAAACCCCAGCCCCAGCTGCCCTGTGCCCAACACCACAGCCCTGCCCTGCAGAGGGCAGCCAGAGCCCCGCAGCTCCCGGGGCAGGTCACAGTGCGGGAAACACGATCCTGCCCTGGCCAGGCTCTGCAGGGAACCTCAGTTTCCCCACGGCAGTGTCCCAGTCTGTTCCTTTTCTGAGCTCCTGGGCATCCAGAGCGGGTTTGCCTCTTACCTGTCCTCTTCAAGTTCAATAAAACCAGAGGAACAACGTGAGTAACCCAGGCCGAAATGGAATCAAAGGAGCAGCCACAGAGGGTCAGGAGCTTCGTCTGATTTTCCTCTGAAGCCTCCCAGCCCCGGAGCCCCCACGTTATCTCCCACTGCAGCCCACGTTCCCAAAGCCGGGACAACCGGGAGGGGAGCCGCCACTCTCAGCCTGCTCCTTTGGGTTTGTTATCTGTTTGTGTTTGTGGAGACAATTATCCATAAAATCCTTTACACGCATCCTCACGTGGATCCCCCACAGAGCTTTGGGAGCAAGGAGGGCAGTTCTGGCTCCCCTCTGAAACCCTCAGGGCTGAGCTGCCTCTCCGGGCTCTCTGGGACACACCAGGGCTGGTTTTCCCACATTCCCACATTTCCCACATTCCCCATATTCCCCATATTCCCACATTCCCACATTTCCCACATTCCCCATATTCCCCATATTCCCCATATTCCCACATTTCCCACATTCCCACATTTCCCACATTCCCCATATTCCCCATATTCCCCATATTCCCCATATTCCCCATATTCCCCATATTCCCACATTCCCACATTTCCCATGTACCTGGTCCCTGATCAGCCACTCAGGACCCTCCTGGGGGTGGGGAATTACTGCCCCTCACTCTTCCCTGGAACCTTCCTGTGAAAAACGAGGTTCACTTTCTTGGAAGAATTTATAAGTTTAATAAAAATTTAAAAATAGAAAATTAGGAGGCAGAAATAAAGCAAAAGATTACACTGCTACCAAAAAGGCTGGCTCCTGGAAAATATCAGCCTGCTGCATATCCATAAAATCACACGCATGATCCAAACATTCCTCTTGAGGGTGAATTTCTTTGTTCAGTTTCAACCCCCCTCCCAACCATTTCATCTTGTAGACCCATCTGCGAGTGGCTCCATTCTGTCTGGTACCATTGGGTCAGTAAATGCATCTCTTGGAGTTTGTGGCCGTCCTCACCTGGATAAAATCCTGATAACAGGGCTCCCCTGAAGCTGTGCTCAGTACTCTCCATCTGGATAAAATCCTGATAACAGGGGTCCCCTGAAGCCTTGGTCAGCAGTCTTTATCTGGATAAAATCCTGATAACAGGGGTCCCTTGAAGCCTTGGTCAGTACTCTCCATCTGGAAAAAATCCTGATAACAGGGGGCCCCTGAAGCTGTGGTCAGTACTGTCCATCTGGAAAAAATCCTGATAACAGGGGCCCCCTGAAGCCTTGGTCAGCAGTCTTTATCTGGATAAAATCCTGATAACAGGGGTCCCCTGAAGCTGTGGTCAGCAGTCTCCATCTGCATGACATAATTCAGGAATGCCATGGATTTTCTCCATCCTTCTGGAAACAGCCCCTTACTTTAATATCACGTTATAGCCTAAGAAATGCATGTGCTCATCACACTGCTTATTTTTCTGAGTTTCGTTAATAGCAGAAGTAAAAAATACAGCAAAATCTACCGGTAGTGCACATACAGCATTCAGCATTTGCAAAAAGCCAACTTTACAATGTGCGTTTATAACTTTTCCCCTGGTGTCAGGGTTCTCCTGGCCAGGGCACTGGTTTCCAGCTCCTGGGAGCGCACTGTGCCTGGGACACATGGCCTGGCTCTGCTGGGAGAGCTCTGCCTCACGGCCTGACAGCCCAGGAATGAGGCAATTCTGTGCCAGATAGCAGCCTCTGACAAACTCCCCGCGTGAGAGCCTTCTTCCCTTTGTGTGACATCTCACCACCTCTTCCTCTCCTTCAGTATTTCTGACATCTCTCCCATTACTGGGATGCAGTTCCGAGGAAAGCAGGAGCTCATCGCTTGTTCTTCCCATGGAAAGGATGAAAAGGGAATGCCATGGAAATTAGAGGGGAAGATAACTCGGCTGTGCTAGTCAAGTGGAAGACGTTGGGCTGAAGATTGGTGCCTACGTAGGTGTGATAATAATTGTCATTAATGCTGGTGGCATCAGACCGACTCTGCGATGGAATTATCTGGAAAAACAGCAACCTACACTCAGGATTGGCCGTGTTTGCTGAGGGAGTCCCACTCCTGTGTTTCAGAGCAGTAGTTTTGTGCTGTAGCTTCTGGCGTTTTCCACCAGGAAGCCAACCCTGGGCTGTGCCAGCAGCTGGAAATGCAGATGCTGAGGGGTTCCCAGCATAGCCTGCCTGTGTTTGTTAGTTGTCTGTAAAACATCCGTGCAGCATGCAGGAAAATGCAAAACGTTTGTCTGGAAAACATTTGTATGTAAAACATCCATGCACCATGCAGGAAAATGCAAAACATTTGTCTGGAAAACATTTGTCTGTAAAACATCCGTGCAGCATGCAGGGAAATGCAGAACGTTTGTCTGGAAAACATTTGTCTGGGAAACATTCGTGCAGCATGCAGGGAAATGCAAAACATTTGTCTGGAAAACATTTGTCTGTAAAACATCCGTGCAGTGTGCGGGGCAGGGCTGGTGATAAAATCCAGGTTTGTTCCATCCCCATCCTGCCAGCCCCGTCACAGGCTTTGCAGAGGTTTCATTCTCCTCCCAGGTCACTGTCCCTGTGCCCAGGGTGGCACAGAGCAGATCCCAGCCCCGGCTGCTCCCACAGCCTTTGGAACCTTCCCCTCTCCAGAGCTAAAACCGCTCTCCTCAGAGGCAGGAGAATTTCTTCTCTCCTTTACCACACCTGCACGGTTTGCCTTGTGAACGCGACTTTAACTTCTGCCTGTTGGCTCTGTGGTATCGAGTTTGGGGCGCTGAGAGCTGCTCCGTTTCCGTTTGTTTTCGCTGGTTCCTGAGCGGCAGCAGGTCACACGAGAGGGCAGAGCCAGGGTCGCAGCCAGGCCTGCGGGCGAGGATTCCTCCTCTGAAGTTCCCTTCTGTCTGCAGAGCATCTGCAGGGGCAAGGGGCCAAGAGCTTCAGCAAACGGAGAGGGGAAAGTGGGTCAGCCCTGCCGAGAGAACATTAAAAGAACTGCAGGAATTCTGATGCAGAGGCAAGCGAACCATTGGCTGTGGTTTCTGTGCCACAGGACATCTGGACAAATGCCCAGCAGTGATTATTTAATAAATGTGGAGAATCGATGACTGTGCTCCATCCCTGGAAGTGTCCAAGGCCAGGCTGGGCTTGGAGCACCCTGGGGACAGGGGGAGGTGTCCATGGCAGGGGGTGGCACTGGGCACTGGATGATGAACTTCCCAAACCAAACCATTCTGTGATTCTGTGCTGCAATAAAATAACCGGATTATTTGAAGCCTTCTCCCAGATTTGTAAAGATTTCGGTGAATTCTGAGGATTTGTGCCACAGGACAGCCCTGCTGAGCACTACTTCTGGATGGAATCATGGAATATCCTGGGCTGGGAGGGACCCACAGGGATCGTCCCAACCCCTGTCCCTGCCCAGACCCCATAACAATCCCACCCTGGGCATCCCTGGCAGTGTCCAAAGGCTCCTGGAGCTCTGGCAGCCTCGGGGCCGTGCCCATTCCCTGGGGAGCTTTTCCAGGGCTTATTCCACCCTCTGGGGGAGGAACCTTTCCCTGGTCTCCAGCCTGACCCTCCCTGACAAGTGTGGTTCCATAAAAGGCTGTATAAAAATCATTTTTCTGGAGTTTTCCTGCTGGATTCCCACTGCTGGTGGAGGAGGAGGGGCTTGTCCTTCATCTCCTGTCGCAAGAGGAGATGAAAAGAGCCCCGCTCACCTGTCAGGATGTGAGATGAAAAGGAAAAGGGAACTTTATCTTGGGACTCTCAGCTTATACAGTTTTTGGGATTTGCTCAAGGACTGGGGGATGAGAGGAACACCCCTCTGACCCCAGTGGTCAACTCAGAAGTCCATGGAATGTATTTGCCAAACATCAGCCTTTGTTTTGTTGCAATGTGAGAGAACTCTCCAGTCCAACAATGAAACCATCAGAAGAGTGAACAATCGAGGCGACAGTCTGCAGTGACTGTGATGGTGGGGCAGGAAGAGCCCAGGATGGGGGCAGAGGGCAGAGCTGGGGCTGTGCAGGTGTCAGGAAGAGCCCAGGACGGGGGCAGAGGGCAGAGCAGGGGCTGTGCGGGTGTCAGGAAGAGCCCAGGACGGGGGCAGAGGGCAGAGCCGGGGCTGTGTGGGTGTCAGGAAGAGCCCAGGACGGGGACAGGAGGCAGAGCCGGGGCTGTGCGGGTGTCAGGAAGAGCCCAGGACGGGGACAGGAGGCAGAGCAGGTGTCAGGAAGAGCCCAGGACGGGGGCAGAGGGCAGAGCCGGGGCTGTGCGGGTGTCAGGAAGAGCCCAGGACGGGGGCAGGAGGCAGAGCCGGGGCTGTGCGGGTGTCAGGAAGAGCCCAGGACGG
>VZDJ01007753.1:51851469-51880445 GCA_008694505.1 Cyanoderma ruficeps | reverse complement strand
GGGAAGGGAAGGGAAGGGAACTCACCCAAACGAGGCCACCACACCGGGACTGTCCCCGCTGTCCCACCTACACCTCCCCCAGCAGAATCCCCTTGCCTGGGGCTGGTGCACGGATAACAGGGACACGGAGATTCCTCCGGAGTGAGGGAGATCAGAGGGAGAGCTCAGCTACAAAGGGAGCTGGATTTGCCGGTGGGGAACCCGGCGTGTTTTCATCGCTGAAAAAATCCCAGTGGCTGCTGTGGCCACACACAGAAGGAGCCTTGCAAATCTCTGCCTCTTTAGGAGACTTGCCACAGCTCAGGAGAATAATTCGCTTTATCGCCCATGGAATCTCTAAAGGAAACTACCACTGATTGCAGCTGAATGAGGGAAGTACAAAAGGTGTTGATTGAACAACAACTAAAAAAAGTGATTGGCTCAAAAGGTTTAATAAGTGAATAAATAAATGAATGAACAAATAAATAAATCCTGTCCTGGATGTTTTTTATAAAGCATTGAAGTTCCCTATGCAATGGGCACAAAACTTGTGTATATTTGCTGGCTGCCCTAAAGGAATGGAATATTTAATATTCCTGCCTTTTGGAGGGGTGGGGAAGGAGTGGAATGAAAACCCAAGAATCCTGTGTTTTGCAGCTATTTTTAGAGCCGTTTTCAGCAGGATGAGTAAAAAGTGGCAGCCTCATTAAATAAACCAGGAGGGTATTTTTTCTCTGTAATAGCGTTGTCCTATGCTCAGCTGATACCTAAATAAATTAAAAAATGAGGGCTGTAAACACACCACAATATTGTTCATCTGGTAGGTCCCACAAACTCATCCATAACAGCTTTTCAGCGGGATTTGCTGTGTGGAGAGGCCCCTGGCTGGAGAGCAGGGCAGGCTGTGACTGAGCCCAGCACTGTGCCGGGACAGAGCTCCCGTTCCCTGGGCACCACAGCTCCCTCTCATCCCAAAATTTTACAGGTTTGCCTCAGCTTTACATTTCCGTTTTCCTGTTTTACAGCAGGCCACTCTAAAGAAACTGGCTCACGGGAAATTATCTCAAGTCTATTTTTCTCCAAGTATTCATTCATTTTTCTCCCCGTTTCTTGACATGCTGTGATCCGTGTGTGGAACAGGCTGTGGAAAACTCCCCAGATTTCATTTGCAAACACGTTGAGCTTAAAAGGAAGAAAAAGGAGCCGTAAATGCCAGAATAAATTCCATCAAGAGATGGTTGAGGAAAACGCTCTACGGCTGAGCAGTGTGGTGTGAATTATTAATCCAGCTCTTTGAAGAAGTGTCTTTGTAGGGGAGAAACATCAGTGTGACCCCCCAGGCCCGGGGTCACACATGGAGCCACCAGCAGTGACTCAGGAGGGGTCTGTGAGGGGGCTGTGCCCATCCCCACCCCCTGAGCTGCATTCCTCCTCCAGGGGAGCTCAGCTGGGGCTGCAGGAGCAGGACAGGCTTGGCGTGGGGCAGGGAGAGCAGAGCTCTGCTCACTCCCTGGGGGATCAGGGCGAGCAACGGAGGCTCAGGGGGGACCTTGTGGCTCTGCACAAGTCCCTGCCAGGAGGGGACAGCCGGGGGGGTCGGGCTCTGCTCCCAGGGAACAGGGACAGGAGGAGAGGGAACGGCCTCAGGCTGGGCCAGGGGAGGCTCAGGGTGGACAGCAGCAGGAATTTCCCCATGGAAAGGGTGCTCAGGCCTTGGCAGTGCCCAGGGAGGTTTGGAGTGCCCATCCCTGGAGGTGTCACAGGGCTGGAGGTGGCACTCAGAGCTCTGGGCTGGGAACAGGGTGGGGATCAGTGGTCTGGGAGGGCTTTTCCCCCAAACACAGATGGTTCTGGGACCCCCAGGGCACGGCCAGGGATCCCCGGAGTCACATCCCCAGCAGCACGGGCTGTTGAACCACGGCCACAGGCAGGTGCAGTTTGGGCTCAGAGGATACTGATCCCCTGCCTGGCTACACAAGCCTCGCCTGAACTGGAATTCCATGACAGTTAAAGCCATCCCTTGGCATGGACATCAGCTGGGGGTGAGGGTGCTGTGATCTCCTGGGGATGTGGGTACCATGGGTACCCTGATCCCGTCGGGGTGTGAATTCCATGGGTACCCTGCTCCCCTCGGGTGTGGGTTCCATGGGCTCCATGATCCCCTCGGGTGTGGGTTCCATGGGCTCCATGATCCCTTCGGGTGTGGGTTCCATGGGTTCCATGGGTTCCATGATCCCCTTGGGTGTGGGTTCCATGGGTTCCATGATCCCCTCGGGTGCAGGTTCCATGGTTTCCATGGGTACCATGCTCCCCTCGGGTGCGGGTTCCATGGGTTCCATGAGTTCCATGATCCCCTCAGGTGCAGGTTACATGGGTTCCATGGGTACCCTGCTCCCCTTGGGTGTGGGTTCCATGGGTTCCATGGGTACCATGCTCCCCTCGGGTGCGGGTTCCATGGTTTCCATGGGTACCATGCTCCCCTCGGGTGCGGGTTCCATGGGTTCCATGGGTACCCTGCTCCCCTTGGGTGTGGGTTCCATGGTTTCCATGGGTACCATGCTCCCCTCGGGTGCGGGTTCCGTGCCCACATGCAGTCCCCGCCTGGTCCCGCCGCCCCCGGGGCCGGCAGAGCCGCTGGGAGCCGCGCTGGCCGCCAGAGCTGAGCTCCCCTGGCAGGGGAAGAGGCTGCCGGGAGCAGAGAGACCAGCCCGGTACCCAGCGGCGTGCCGGGGAAGCCTCACTTGACCAGATTGAGCTGTTTTCCGGCTCATTTGAGCCGCAGTCCTCGGAGCAGAAAGACAGGCAGCTTGGCTGGCTGTGGGTGAAGGGGCAGGCAGCGAGCGAGAGCAGAGCATGGCTCCCCCTCCACCTGCTCTGCGCTCCCAAGATCACTTATCTCCAAAGAAAATTACCGTGGAAAGTGTGCTCTGAAAGTGAATTAATGGATATAAATCACCAGAATGACACCAGCGGTTCTGCTCAGTGGCATCGGGGGGTTCAGTTTGGTCCGTGCGGATGGTTTTTATTTTAAATATGTCGCTAAAAACAATCTACATAAAATATATGCTGGGATTCAAATCAGAATAAACATCCACCTTCCTTGCAGAAAGGACAAATTCTGGTTGGGCACTGGAAATGCAAATTTGCGTTTCAAATGAACGGGGTGAAGATGTGCCCTGCTCAGGATGTGCAGCAGAGGCCCTGTGAGAAGGATCAGGGTTATATTGGGGAAAGATGGAAAATAGGGATCTTTTCTGAGGGGGCCTCTCACGGCAGAACCCCAGGGTGAGAATTCCCAGGGGAAATTGGGAACTGCCCCTTGTGCCAAGAGGGCTCGGGGCTCAGCAGGGGTTGCAGAGCAGTCCCAGCCACTCCTGAGCAGAGCAGGAACTGACTGGAGCCACTGCGGGGTCAGCGAGGGGGACACTGAGCCCAGGGTGTCACCAGGGTCTGTCCTCGGCCCGGGGAGGGACACCTGTCCCAGAAGAGGTGGCACCAGAGCCAGGGGACACAGGGCTGCTGCCCCACCTCCCACAGGAACTCAGGGAAATGGAGCACCTGGATTAATTGTTCACAGCCAGAAAGCATTAAAGGGACTCCAGGAGAGCTGGAGAGGGACTGGGGACAAGGGATGGAGGGACAGGACACAGGGAATGGCCTCCCACTGCCAGAGGGCAGGGCTGGATGGGATATTGGGAATTCCTGGCTGGGCTGGAATTCCCAGATTTGCTGTGGCTGCCCCTGGATCCCTGGCAGTGCCCAAGGCCAGGTTGGACATTGGGCTTGGAGCAGCCTGGGACAGTGGGAGGTGTCCCTGGGACAGTGGGAGGTGTCCCAGGACAGTGGGAGGTGTCCCTGCCATGGCAGGGGTGGCACTGGGTGGGATTTAAGGTCCTTCCAACCCACACCATTCTGGAATTCTGGGATTCCTGCTCCTGTACAGAGAAGGACATTACTGTAGGGTTTTCTCCATTCTTATATTTTCCTCGTGGAAGGTTCTTAAAATATTTCCAATCGCAGGGTAATTTTCCATTGGAAATGGTAAATTACTGGGAGCTTTACACACACAATGAAGTTTCCATTTCAGCTTATCAAAAAGAGCAAAAGCAACCACACTGCGAACAAAATAAATCCCAAAGTAAAGAGGAAGAATTGGTTTTGACTAAGATGGAGAGCATTACGCTGAGGTGGGGCGTGGGAGAGGATTTCAGAAAAATCAGTCATCCCTTTCCTTGGCTGTTGTTTGTGAGTGCCAAAGAAAAAGGGGCTGTCAGGGCAGCCTTTGGAATGGTTTATGAGGCAGAGCAGCAGGAGCAGATGTGCTGGAGACATTCCACCGGATTAACCTGCACCCTGTAACCTGCCAGGGCTCCCTCACAGCTCCTCCTTTTGTCACCAGCTCTCACCCCCATGGAATCTCAACTTCCCTGGGCATTCCCTTTATGGGGCAGGGCTACAGGACCCACCAGTGCTGGGGTGACTGAGCCCCTCCTCAGGGCAGGCACAGACACAAGCCCTGCTGGGGCCCCCAGGTGCTGAGCACTGCAGTGTGCACCCCACACCTGAGCAGGTGTCTCCATATAGGGAAAGGTTTTAGACTCACCCCTTGTTGCTCTAATAAGGTGAAAGGAGCCAGAAACTTCTTTGCTCTCCTGGCAGTAATTGTGACCGTGTCTGTCGGCCCTGGCATCACCCCCAGGGCAGGTTTTGTCACCAGCAGGAGGGGACAGGTCCATGTGTGGTTGGGTCACGTTGAGAATTGCCCACGGGGTGACACAGAGGGGAACGCAGGGAGGAGAAATGCAATTGGGATTGGGAAGCAGTGATGGTGCAGGGAGGTGTCCTGGTCTCCGTGCAGGCTGTCCCCAGCAGTGTGTGTTAAACCAGCCAGGGCCGTGTTCTTTATCCCTTCCAGGACCCATCCTCCCTCCAGGGGAGATCTGCTGTCCATGGGCCATCCAGGCTCACTGCAGGGCTGAGACAATTCCATCATCCCATGGGGAGAGGCTCCACCCAGGGGGAGGAGCCCAGCATTCCCACCTGGATCAAAGCTGGCATTCAGAACAGCAGCACAGCCTGTCTGCACTGGATTCCCAGAGGGAGCCCAGACCCATCCCAGCACCACTGGACCCTTCTCCAGGATCATCTCTGCTCCACCAGAACCACATCTGTCCCTGCAGGAGGGCTGGGCTGGGCTGACACCACACCCTGACCAACACAGGGGCAGGAGTGCTCTGACTCTGCCAGGGTTTCCAGGATTTCCTGGATTTTTTTTGTTTGTTGTTTGTTTGCTTGGGGTTTTTTTGTTTGGTTTTTTGGGGTTTTTTTTGGTTTGTTTTTTTTTTTTGGTACTACTACATTTGTGTTTTTAATATTCCTAGTTAGGAACTATTATTCCTGTTCCCATATCTTTGCCTAAAGCCTCTTATTGCAAAACTATAACAATTCAGAGGGAGGGGGTTTAAAGTCTCCATCCCAAGGGAGGCTCCAGCTTTCCCTGGCAGACACCTGGCTTTCCAAACCAAGCCCAGAGCAAAGCCCTGCTCACCGTCCGTGTGCTCTGGAATCACAGTCACACTGGGCAGAAACGGGGCTGGGTTAGCACGGAACCACTAAGAGTGTCTCCAACATTTTCACACAGCTCGAGATTTTAATGCCTGAAGCCAAATTCACTTCTTGAATGAAAAAGATATGATTCATTCTCCCTGACCTTATTCAGGGGATTTTAGATAGCTTTTTTCCCCGCCTGATTGAACAGCCTCATTTTTGTTTTACTTTGCATTCTCTGTCTCTTTTTTTTCCCCTTTATTTCTCTTTCAATGCCATGAAAGTCTAAAGAAAGAACCGAGACAGGGAGGAAAATATTAAATATTAGGTAGCAGTGAAATTAGATCTCTCTATTAAATTAAACAAAATTAATCATTTCTATATCTAACCTAAACTACCCATGCAAAGTTCTCATTTTCTCTGGAAATCTTTTTCCATGAATAATAACACCGCACAGCCACCGTGGCTCTTGCTGCTTGAAGAAAGAGAAAAATCAGGCATTATTGATCCTCGGGACAAACAAATCCTCCCTTGGGGCTGCAGTGGGGTTTCCACAGATGATTCGTTGTTGTCAGGGGTTGCTCCCCACCCTCCCTTGTTGCAGGGTGGGCTGTGGGGCAGTGCCAGGGGGGAAGCCCAGAGCTCTGGGATGGGCTGCCAGGGCAGGGGGACAGAACTTTAATGGAAGACTCTGTGGTCCCCACCTGCCAGGGACAGCACAGCCACCGACATGTGTCCTCTGGCACCAGGGATGTGGGATCAAGGAGTCACCGGGGTTGGAAAAGGCCTCTGAGAGCACACGCTCAGAGTGCCAGCATGGGTCAGGCTGGGAGGGACCTCAGAGGGTCACTGGTGTCACTCCCGGCTCCAGCAGGGCCATCCCAGAGCTCAGGGCACAGGATTGTGACAGACAGGGACAGACAGGGATACCCAGGGACACTCAGGGACACCCAGAGACACTCAGGGACAGTCAGGGACACTCAGGGACACATGGGGATAACCAGGGACAGACAGGGACACTCAGAGACAACTGGGGACACCCAGGGATAGACAGGGACAGCCACAGGCACACAGGGACACCAGGGCTGAGGGTCCCTCTCAGCTGGGGCTCCTCTCCAGGCTGAGCAGCCCCAGCTCCCACAGCCTTTCCTGGGATGCTCCAGCCCTTCCTCATCCTCACATCCCTCCTCTGGAGCAGATCCAGGAGCTCCAGGTCCCTCCTGCCCTGCTGATCCCAGTGCTGGGCACAGTCTCCAGCACAGTCCCACCTGGTTGTGGGTGGGAAGGGACCTGCAGCTGTCCCCCCGTCCCTGCCCTGCCCCACTGGGGCTGCAGCCACACTGAGCCCGGGGCTGCCTGGCCCTGCCTGGCCCTGCCTGGCCCTGCCTGGCCCTGCTGGGAGGATGGAGCAGCATCTCCCAGCCCTGGGAGCCACGGGAAACAGCTCCGGGGTGTCGCCCTGATTTTTCAGCCTTCTGATGTTTTCATTCTTGGACTGGAGCTTTCTCAGGAATTGTAAGAAAAACAAAGCCTGATGTTTGGTAAATAATACACTCCTTCCAGGGGGAAGAACAAACTGATGGACTTCTGAGTTGACCACTGGGGTCAGAGAGGTGCTGCTCTCGTCCCCCAATCCCTGATCAAATTCCAAACCCTATTTAAACCCCAAACCAAAATAAACATTCCCTTTTTGTTCTCGTCTCACAACCTGACGGGTGAGTGTGGTTCTTTCATGTCCTCTGGTGACACCAGGGAATGTTCCAGAAGGACCCACAGCATTCCCTGGCCTCACCACTCCCCCCTGCCCTGCCCCGTTTGGGGTATCCGTGCTCCACCCAGCAGGAAAGCGCCTTTATTCCTAGAAGGCAGTTCCTACAAATGAAACAGCTAATGGGAACTAATGGCAATGGAGCCTAATAGAATTTTCTTAATTTTATCATAAACTGTTTACTGAAGGCTGCGTGCTCTCCATTACAAACCCGTTTGCACTGTAACTCAGCCCTCCTCACCCATCTGCAGGGAGCCTTTATCTAAACTGGGGGCGGAGGGCTCTCCCTGCAGACTGAGCTCCAACCTGCTCACCAAGTTCATAAAATAAATTACCTCGGCCTTGTCTGTGTTCCACAGATATTGAGCTGATATTTTTAATTGCTGCCACGTAAACAAGTTTTCTTTTACAAATTAGAATTATGAGTAGGTTGTAATTTCCAGGGCGGTTTTCAATACTTAGATAATATTAAAATCAGTTCGATATGATTTTTTTTTCCAGATTACACTTGAATGTGTCTTCCTTATCAACACGATACAAATATCTAGTGGCCACTTGGAACTTTTGCATTGAACACAGAGACTTTGTTCATAGCCTGGACTTTCTGGTGAAGAAAAATAATACATGGATTAAAATTACCTAAAGAACATCTTAACCTAATTACACTCCAGTCTGCAACAGAGATATTTGAGGCTTCAGGAGGTTTCAGAGGAAGGGCACAACCAGAAGCAAATAAAGTGTGTCAAAACATGCAGAGGAAACCATGAAAAAAACCCCCAGACATTAACAAAACCAATAACTCTGCCTTGCCAGCTCCAAGCTGACACGCAGCAGGGGCAGATCATCCCCTAAATTATACAGGACAGGGGGAAAAATTATAAACTGAACACAGTGCAGAGAGAACTCCTGCCCTGGCTGAGGCAGCCCAGGAGAGCCCAGGGAAGTTCTGTGCAGTCCTTTAAACACTGAACGGTCCAGGTGGGCTTTTTGGCACCTTGGCCAATGAACTTGGAGCAGGTTCTGAGGTCCAGGTGTCCAGCTGGTGTCTCTGCTTGGTGCCTGGGCAATTACTGGGACAAGAGCAGCGAAGTTTCTGGGTCTTTTACCTTCTAAGAGCAGCAAGGGGTGAGTCTAAAACCTTTCCCTATATTCCCTAAAGTCTTAAACCTCTCCCAGCTGGGGTGTGGGGTGCATTCCTGTGCTCCACCACATGCAGGGGCAGATTTTTCCTGCAGCAGTGATCTGGGAAGAGTTTCCAGTGCTGCACTCTGTAAAGGCCAGGCGGGAGGGAGAGGGGAAGGAGCAGCCCCTGTCACTAGAGGGCACGAAAAAACCCACACTCACCCGTCAGGATGTGAGATGAGAAGGATGGACCTTTATTTTTGGGATCTTGACTTAAACAGTCTTTAGAATTTGATCAGGGATTGGGGGACGAGGTTAACACCTCTCCGACCCCAGTAGTCAACTTAGAAGTCCATCAATTTGTCCTTCCCCCTGGAGGGAGTGTATTATTTACAAAATATCAGCCTTTGTTTTTGTTACGAGCGTTGAGAACTTCGGTACAAGAATGTAAAAACATCAGAAGGCTAAAGAACGTAAAAACATCAGAAAGGTAAAAAGTCAGGGCGACAGCCTCGGGTGCCTGGGTGAGAAGTGGGAGCAGCAGGTGAGAGCCCAGGCAGGAGCTGGGGCTGCTGCACTTGTCCCACCCTGAACCCCGGCAGGAGAGCTGGCAGTGACAGCTCTGTCACACGGCGGCACAAACAGCCCCGGTGACGGGGATTCCTCCTGAGCAGCCTGTCAGAGCTCTGTGAAACCAGGGGAGATAACAGCCCCTGGCTGGTTCTGTCTGCCGGAAACCGTGACCCAGTTAGGAATGGCCCAGAGCAGATCTGTGCTGGGCTCAGGAACAGGGACTCACCCTCGCCCCGCAGGTGACACTGGGCACAGGGGTGGGGCTCAGTGCTCCCTGAGGTCTTTTCCAACCTGAACAATTCCACGGCTTTGGGATGAGGTGCAGAAGTGCCGAGCAGCTGCCTGGACTCCAGCCTGGCAAAAGGGATCGTGCAGCAGTGTCAGGAATTTACAGCAGCACCAGGAATTCCCACCTGCCCTGGGAAGGAGCACGGCTCCAGGTGAGAGCAGCTCCCATACTGAATTTCTCAAAGACCCAGGTGTAATCAGCTCTGGGAGGGTTCAACACCTCTGAGGGTGTCCAGCACCTCACAGAAAATGGCTGAAATAACTTTGAGAGACGGCATGGCCGAGTGTGTCTTGGAAAAGCAAAAAGGTTTTAATGAAAGAAGAAAATAATGCAAAAACCAAAGAATAAAGCTGTTCACAGTGCAGGGACAGGTCCCACACACCTGCCATAACACCCCAGGAATGCTCTGAGAAGCCTCGTGCTCTTCTTTAAATGTTGAACGATTTGGGTGGGTTTTTTGGCAAACAGCCCAACAGAGAATTAGCTAAATTTCTGAGGAACAGCTAAAGAGATCCTTCAGTGTTTTTGTCTTGCCATTAAGCCAGTTACTGCCAGGAGAGCAAAGAAACTTCTGATGCTCTTCCCTTAAAAGGTTTTGGGGTGAGTCTGAAACCTTTCCCTGCATGGAAACACCTGCTGGGGTGTGGGGTGCGTTCCTCACTCCCAGGTGGTCCAGGGGTGGCTGCAGCTGGCAGGAGGACACTGGGGGTTACGGATCAGGGGGTGTTTGTCACCCATTTCTGTGTTTCCCTGTAAAATGTGCTGCAGTAACACTCCTTTGTCCAGCCTGTCGTTTCTGGTTTGATGGAAGCTGGGGTGAAACAAAACATGAATCAAAACAGGGCGTTGACCTGCTCAGGGCTGAGCTGTGTCACCTCTACAGGCACCTCCCTGTGACGGTTCTGGCTCCTTTTTTCCTCTGCCAAGGTCAGGATGAATAACATGGGAAACGTAAGTGTTGAGTTTGGACTTGGTTGTTTATTGTTTCTTATCTATTTACAGACTCACCAGCCGTGAGCTCTAACTGGCAAGTTAGAAAACAAAGGTAAAATGGAGAGCTCCTAACTCTTCCCAAGGTTATTTAAGAGATAATTACCCAATAACGAGGTGACACCTGTATTATTTATATTTCTGACCCAATAATGACCACCCAAGGCCCACCATGGGGACCTTTTTCACCCAATTACAGAAAACCACCCAAACCCATGGAGAAGAAGGAAGAAGAAGGTGAAGAAGAAGGAAGAAGGCGAAGGAGAAGGACTCAGACAATGCCCAAAGTCCTCCACGTTGCTTCATATACACTACTATATACTAAAATCCCCAAATCCACGTTCCCAGAATTCCGACAGCTCCCGCCCTGCAGAGGGGCAAAGGCAGGAGATAAATCCACCTGAGCAGTCCCACAGGGCGGAGCAGCAGAGAGGCTGGTGGGTGACTGATGCCCCTTCAGGGGAAGCAGCATCAATCCTCGTGTGCTGCCGAGCACAATCCATTTGGCTGATGTATGTGCTGTGGGGTTGTGTTCCGTCACCCGCGGAGCCCCGAGGTGTCACAGAGCCCTGGCTGCCCTCAGCTGCTCCTGGTGCTGGGGACAGCAGCTCTGACACCCCGGGCTGGTGGGACCCCTCCCAACCCAAACCATTCCGGGGTTCTGAGCAGCCCCTCCAGGAAATGTTCACACCTTTGGTTTATCCCGTCTCTGTTGGAGTGTGAATCCCCCTGAGCCAAATCGACACAGGCCCGGGAGTGCCCGGAAACGTGAGGATGGAATTAGAACCCTCAGAAAACCTAAAATACATAAATCCACACAGACGTGAAGTAGAAATGCAAGTTTGATTTTAAATAAATCGAGGATTTTTAAGTGCCTTAGAAATGAGAGCCTGTGTTAGTGAGTAAGAAAGAGACCCAGCACCTAGGTTATAGTTCAGTGATATTGCCTTTTGCAAAGTTAGTTAAACTCTTGTCATAACAAAAATAATGTGACCTTGCTAGAAACTCCTAGATGGAACAGATAAAACTATTTCTGTAGAATTTGTGCAAGAATTTATGAAAATTGTCGCACATCCATTTTGGCTCAGGATGGGTCCAACGCCATTGTAAGAAAACTCGTGTAACTACTTAATTGGCTAAAAATAGAATTAAAATGCACTACTTTGAGAACACACACACAGAGGGGACTCATGAAAACACCAGTGCTGCTGCTGATGCTGCTGATAAAGACCCTCATGGGACGCAGACTGCCGAGGCCTCTGCTGTGGCTGCTGCCTCAGCTTGGGGCTTGGAGACTTGGTGTCACGAGGCTTCTGCAAACTGCTACGGAACCCGGTAACTGCCTTTGTGTGGCTGACTTAATGCTGCAATGAAGGGCTTGTTCCAGAACTGCCCAGCTTCTAGTCCTCAGTGAAGACACCCAGACCTCTCGGGGTCACCTCTCCATGAGCTCCTGCAGCTCGTGCCCCTCTCAGGCAGTGGAGGAGAGCCCCCAGAGGGGATTCACAGCGCTGGGCTGAGCCTCACTCTACAATGGCTCAGAGGGGCTGAGTGCCTGCAGCCAACAGGAGCCTCCCAGGACACCCGAGCAGCCCCAGGTGTCCCTGAGGACCAGCCCTACTGCATCCCCACAGCCACAGCCCGGAGAGATCCCTCCTGCCTGTGGGGATCCATTCCTGCCCCTCTGCACGGCCAGCTGATCCCTCCTGCCTGTGGGGATCCATTCCTGCCCCCTCTGCACGGCCAGCTGATCCCTCCTGCCTGTGGGGATCCATTCCTGCCCCTCTGCATGGCCAGCTGATCCAGCTGATCCCTCCTGAGGGGCTGGGGGCCAGACATCACCCCTGGCTCCTCACGGGGCTGATTCCAGCAGAGAGGGAATTGCAGGAGGGACGGGACGCTGGGGCAGGCGTGGCTGGGCCCGGAGCAGCAGGGGGATGTCACTCTCCGTGTCACTGCTCAGGTCCTGCTGCTCCATCAATAAAGATCAGCCCTGAGGGGCAGCCAAACAAACCCAGCTGCGCTTCCAGCTGGAAAGGAGGAAGAGCCGTGGCTGGGAAAACAAATGGAGAAGAAAAGAAGACAAGGAGCCCTAAAGACCAGCAGTGGGGATGAAAACCTGTCGGTGCAGACTGGTGCCTTTCCTGCCTTGCTCTTCTGGAGCTGCTTCCAGAGGGAGATTTTCCCCCAGGCCAGCACAGGAAGCTCTGCAGGCCCGGCCCTGAGTGCAGCTGAGCAAACAGGATTTCCACGAGTGGAGCTGAGTTCACAGGGAAAAGGCCCAATGTCGCCCTGACTTTTTCAGCCGTCTGATGTTTACATTTTTGTATTGGTGTTTTTACGCATTGTAACATAAACAAAAAGTGATGTTTTGAAAACTGTACATTCTTTTCTGGAAAAAGGACAAATTAATGGACTTCTAGTTTGACCAGTGGAGTCAAAGAGGTGTCAACCTCATCCTCCAATCTCTGGTCAGTGTCCAGGGTCTACATAAACCCACGGAGAAAATAAACCCCCTCTCTTTTTGCTCTTGCAATCTGACCATGTGAGTGTGGTTCTTTCGTGTCCCTCTCATGACAGGGCAGCAGCTCTGGGGAAACTGCAGCTCCTGCAGCTCCTCCTCAGCATCAGCTGTTCCTCTGCCACTCTGCTGGGCAGGAAATGATGCCTGTCTGGGGAAGGGTCAGCGTGGAACAGCTGGGCTGGTGGCCACTCCCAGCCACAGCAGCTCCAGACTGAAATTTGAAAATTAGGCGGAGAATTAAGAAATTAATCCTGATTTTTCAGGATGCACATCAGTGCTTTCCTTAGAGGACCTCTGTGCCTCGAGTCACGCTGCTCCAAGGCCAGAGGTGGTGTAGGGAGGGGTCTCGTGCTCCAAGGGAAAGGTTCCCTGAGAGCCAACACCTGCCCCTGCACAGCCCTTCCTTTTTACTCTGTTGTCCAAATAATTCCTTGGGTGTTGAATAAAGGAACTCACAATGCAATCAGGGCAATTTTCCTCCCGATGGGAAGTGGAGGTGCAGCTCCCATCCCTGCTCTGGGACAGGGCAGGAGCCAGGGAGCAGCTGGAGCTGCCAGGGAGGGGCAGGATGGAGACCAGGGCAAGGTCCTTCCCCCAGAGGGTGGAATAAGAGCTGGAAAAGCTCCCCAGGGAATGGGCACGGCCCTGCCAGAGTTCCAGGAGCCTTTGGACACCCACCAGGGATGCCCAGGGTGGGATTGCTGGGGGATCTGGGCAGGGACAGGGGCTGGGATGATCCCTGTGGGTCCCTCCAGGACATTCCCTGCCCTTGTTTTGTGACCAAAATGGACACAAAAAGGTCACAAAAAGGTTACAAAATGGACACAAAATGGACACAAAATGGACACAAAATGGACACAAAATGGTCACAAAATGGACACAAAATGGTCACAAGGTCTCACACCTTTCTAAGTTTTGGTCCGTTTGCACATTGGGGTTGAATTGTCCCATTCCAGCTGCAGGTGATGCAGTCCCATCCTTCTTGTTTTCTCCCTCCAGCCCAGCCTTGTTTGTGCTTTGGGGCCTGAACACTTGTCCCAGTTGTCCTTGGTGTGGGGCAGGAAAAGGATTTGTTTTGTGTCCCTGCTGTGTGCAGAGCTGAGTGACACTGACTGTGAGCTCAGAGCTGCCCCCCTGGGCACCGCACAACATGGAATACAGGGGAGGTGGAACTTGGGGCATCACCAGAACCCCCCGGAAAGGCTCCTGAGCCTCCCTGGTGCAATCCCTGGCCTTGGGCTTTGTGTGGCTGCATCCTGACAAGCTGCTTTCCAATTGAAGGCTGTAATTCATGAATCTTAATGTTTACTTGATTTAATTGAGCATTAGTGTTAATTAACACAAGGCAGTGGCTTCAATCCCAGTTGAAGAGCTTGGCATGAAGGAGAAGGGATTCCTGCCCGTGCTCAGATAAATCTCTGTCGTGTAAACAATGGCAATGGGATGAATGAATAATGTTTTATTTTGCTCACCCTCACTTTTCTGTCGGTGCCGTGGAACAGGGAGGTTACCAGACAGATCAGGAATGTGCTGGGCCTTCCTTCACTGGAAAATACTGTGATGAAATAGGAAACGTGTTCTCCATCCTTCCTGCTGCCTCTGGAGAAAGGAGAGAATTATTCCTCTCCCAAAAACCACTCTACTTTTAAAGTATTGAGGATAAATTCTGTAACCTCTGGACTGATCCAGCTCTAAGTGAATCCATATTTCCATTTCTGCTGATATAAAAGAAAGAAAACCAGCCAGAGGGTTGCCATCCAAGCAGAAATTCCTTTGGAAATCACAGATTTGCCTAAGAACTTCAGGATTTTCTTCCAAAAATCCAAAATTCTGACTTCCTTTCATCATTTTTAGTTTTTTCAGCAGACTCCCCTCAGCAAGGGGCTCGTGCTTAGGAAAAGGATCTGCATTTCTGGCTGAGGAAAGTGACTTTTCACTGAGGGATGGAGCGACCCAGGGGCAGCCACAGCTGCTCTGGGCACCTGTGCCAGCCCCTCCCAGGGGACAATTCCCAGTTCCCAAAATCCCATCCAGCCCTGCCCTCTGGCAGTGGGAAGCCATTCCCTGACGCTGTTTCACACCACAATGACACAGATCCCGAGATCCAGGAGGCTGAAAATGACTCCTTGATTTTTGGGCTGTGTCTCCCTTTTATACTATTCCACACAGACCAGTTGGATTGGTGACACAAAGACAAACCTCTTCACTCACATTGGTCACAGCAGAGGGACAGCAAGAAGATTTTCCCTCCTGGGGAAAGGAATGAATAACAAAGTTACAGCTACAAAAACATTTCTCCTGTTTACAGAAAATTCCCTGGGAAAAAAATTTCAGGAAACCCAAATACCTCAGGCACGGAACCAGGGCTACAATTCCCTGTGTCCTGTCCTTCCCTCCCTCGTCCCCAGCCCCTCCCCAGCTCTCCTGGAGCCCTGGCACGGCTTCCCTGCCCCTGCCTGCTGGAACATCTTCATCAGGCCCTGGCTGAGGAGGAGGATTCCCCGCTGTTCCCATCACACACAGGGAAGTGAGGAGTGTTTCAAAGGAGAGCATGAAACTTGCACAAAGAAATTAATTTAAAGGTGAGCTATCCATAAAAATCACCCGGAGCTGCTGCCAGTGGGATGCACTCACAGAGCTGCTGACAGACCTGCAGTTAATTAAACCCCACCTAGATTTATATTTTTGCTTATTAACTAAACCTATTGATTTAAACTCGCCACAAATGCACCTTCTGTAAATAATTCTGTTCCTAATTAAATAATTCCTGTATTATGTCAGGGAATAAAGAATAAATTACTTGTAACTACTTCTGCTTCAGCCCTTAATCAATATCTGAGCTGAGCTGGTTTATGTCCCACGTAAATTTTTCACCCAAGTGCTCGGCTCTCAGAGAGGCCCTGTCCCATGGTCTGGGCTGAGAAATGACACTTTTTTTTCTGTTTCTGTGACTTCAGAGCTCAGAGTGCTTTGCTGGGCACAGGACAGGAGCTGGAGTTGTGATCGCTGAGGCTGGGAGTGTCCCAAATTCAGGGACAGAAAGATGAGGCTCACACAGCAGCAGATCAAGGGAACAACGACCTTTATTCAAAATCTGACTCCATTTATATACATTTGTACAAAGGTCAGAGATTGGCTCCACAGGTCGCCACCTCTCTAACCTGGATGGTGACATCACCATCAATCATCTCTTCTCTCAGAGGAGAACTGTGTAAACATTCTAAAAATACACATTGTTTGCATGAAGCTGCGTGAGGATCTGCAGCACAAAGACAGAAGGCAGAAAACTCAGGGCGACACCAGAGTCCCTGAGTGCCAGGGTTGTGTGAGGAGAGGGGAGTTGGGTTCTCCTCACCGAGGCCTGGTGCCAACGAGCCCCATCAGCCCAAGCACACTGCCAGAGCCCAGACAGGCCATGGGTCAGGAAATAAAGCTCAGGGTTAACTCCAGGTCAGAGTTAATAAAGCTCAGGGTTAACCCCAGCCTAATAAAGCTAATAAAGCTCAGGGTTAACTCCAGGTCAGAGTTAATAAAGCTCAGGGTTGACTCCAGGCTGGGCAGGCCCTGCTCGGGAAATGTGACATTTCTGCAGCCTCTGCAAAGGAATCTCCTGTTTCTACAGCACCCCTGGGGCTGCCCAGAGCCATCCTCACCCTGAGCCCTCCCGGGGGGATTCCAGGTGTGGAGCAAGCAGGAATCACAGAATTCCCTGGGAACTGGGAAATCCCTCTGAGCCCAGCCAGTCCAACCCTTCCCCAACCCTTCCAAGGCCACCACTGACCGCTGTCCCCAAGTGACACATCCACAGGGCTTTAAACCCCCCAGGGATGGGGACTCCACCCTGGGCAGCCCATCCCAGTGCTGTGCAACCCCTTCCATGAAGGGATTTTCCCAAAATCCAACGAGAACCTCCCCTGGCACAACCTGAGGCCATTTCCCCTTGTCCTGTCCCTGTCCCCTGAGCCTCTTTCCCAGCTCCCTCAGCCTCTCCTGCTCCTCCAGCCCCTTCCCAGCCCCATTCCCTTCCCCAGAGCTGCTCCAGCCCCTCTGGATCCTGTCCCTGGGCACCTCAGCCCTGTGCCAGTGATCCCTTGGGAAGGCTGAGCTGGAACAGAGACTGGACAGAGCTGATAATAAAGGAGAGATTTATTANGGACAGAGCTGGAGAATAAAGGAGAGATTTATTAAAAGGCCTTTAAGGACACACCTTGGGCAGGACAAGAGCCTGGCCAGGGCTACACCCAAGGTGGACCCAAAATGGTCACAAAATGGACACAAAATGGACACAAAATGGACACAAAATGGACACAAAACGGACCCAAAATTGTCACAAAATGGACACAAAATGGACACAAAATGGACACAAAATGGTCACAAAATGGACACCCGGTCACAAGGTCTGACACTTTTCCAAGTTTTGGTCCGTTTGCACATTGGGGTTGAATTGTCCCATTCCAGCTGCAGGTGATGCAGTCCCATCCTTCTTGTTTTCTCCCTCCAGCCCAGCCTTGTTTGTGCTTTGGGGCCTGAACACTTGTCCCAGTTGTCCTTGGTGTGGGGCAGGAAAAGGATTTGTTTTGTGTCCCTGCTGTGTGCAGAGCTGAGTGACACTGACTGTGAGCTCAGAGCTGCCCCCCTGGGCACCGCACAACATGGAACACATGAAACCCAAAACTTGGCCCTGCTGCCACCCCAGGGCTGGGATGGGCCATGGTCCCTGTGGAACTTTAAAGTTAAATATTCTTCAAACAAATCTGAATGAAGGATAAATCTGAACCATGATTTTATCCAAAGAAAAAGGAATGAGCGCAAGGATGTTTCACTAGGAGAAGAAAAAACAAGCAGATGAAATTAATGAAGGAATAACGGCCTATTTGCTTTAATTATTTGCCCAAAGCTCTGTGGAGGCTGCGTGAAAAATCCCCATGATTTGCTGCAGTGGAGATGTAATCACACAAGAGCTCAGTAAATCACATCCTTCTCCATCACCTGGGCTGGGCTCGTCCCACCCCTGGGTGCAGGAGAAGCTTTGAGTCATTTCTGGTCCTGCTCCCTTGGACAATGTCCCTGGTGACCCCCAAATCTGCAGCCACCCCGTGGTGGGTCCAGGAGCAGCCAAGGGTTCCCTCAGTGCCACCCTGGAGCCGTTTCCGTGGGGTTTGGGAACTGTGGCCACTGCAGTTACTGTGGGGATGATCTCATTTTAATTCCCTTTTTGGAAACCTCCAGAACAATGCTGCTAAACCAGACTGCACCTCATTAGACAAGGCTTCAAACCGGGAGTCATTATTTTAAAAGTCTGTTTGCTGTTTTACTGTCACAGGAATGCGAAATGAAAAGGGGGGGAAAGGTGCCTTTTCCACCGGTGTTGTGTGAAAATGAGCTAAAAAGGTTCTGCATCAAAAAATGAGATTTGCTTGGGATTTTTTTTTTTCATTAAAAACCCCAAATGAGCTTATTTTTTAATCTGTTTGTGCCGTCGTTCCCTTTGCCATCGCAATCTCCACGTTTAAAAAGGTAATGTGAGAATAATATCAGCAATGCAGAGCAGGCAATAATCACCCAAGACAGGTGGAACGGCTTAATTACATCAAAAACTTCCATTTCGTGTTGAGCACAATTTTTTTTGCAAATTAGACTCAATTTGGTGAACAGTTTCAGCCAAAACCCTTCAGATTTTTTGATCTGAATTTATGTCTACACCTCAACATGTCATCTCATTTCGGAAGCAGCAATAGACATCTCCAAAGGTAAAAAAACCCCAAAACTGCCCTAACAAAAAGGCTTTGGGAAGGAGATGACACTTCCCTTTGAAAGCCGCGGATGTTTTTGCGAGGCAAAGATGAAATATCGAGTGTGGGATAAATCACGGAACAAATATAAGAGCCAAAGCTGAAACATGAAACATTCAGACCGTGAGAGCCTTGCCCTGGCACCAGAGAAATCAGAAGAGATCCGTCACTGGTGCTGGGCCAGGGCTGAGAGTGTCACTGGGCTGGTGCTCGGGGCTGCTGTGGACGGGTCACCCTCCTGCTTCCCTCTGTTCCAGGTCATTCCCAAGGCCAGCAGGTTATCCCCAAGGCCACCAGGTGATTCCCAAGGCCAGCAGGTTATCCCCAAGGCCACCAGGTCATTCCTAAGGCCAGCAGGTTATTCCTGGGGCCATCAGGTTATTCCCTAAGTCATCAGGTTGTTTCCAGAGTCACCAGGTTATTCCTGAGGCCACCACGTTGTCTCTGGGGCCACCAAGTTATTCCCAAGGCCACCAAGTTATTCCCAAGGGCGGCAGGTTATTCCTGGGACCACCAGGCTATTCCAGAGGCCATCAGGTTATTATTCTCAAGGCCATCAGGTTATCCCCAAGGCCACCAGGTTATTTCTGAGGCCACCAGGTTATTATTCTCAAGGCCATCAGGTTATCCCCAAGGCCACCAGGTTATTCCTGAGGCCACCAGATCATCCCCAGGGCCACCAGGTTATCTCTGGGACCAACAGGTTATTCCAGAGGCCACCAGGTTATTCCCAAGGCCATCAGTTTATTCCCAATGCCACCAGGCTATTCCAGAGGCCACCAGGTTATTCCTGGGGCCACCAAGTTATTCCAGAGGTCACCAGGCATGTCCTGGGCACGGGACACAGCAGGACCTGGAGCTGCTGGAGAGATCCAGAGGAGCCCATGGAGCTGCTGCAGGGCTGGAGCCCCTCAGGAGCCAGGCTGGGAGAGCTGGGAATGTTCCCCTGGAGAGGAGAAGCTCCAGGGAGAGCTCAGAGCCCCTGGCAGGGCCTGAGGGGGCTCCAGGAGAGCTGGAGAGGGACTGGGGACAAGGCCTGGAGGGACAGGACACAGGGAATGGCTTTGAGCTGGAAAAGGGGAGATTGGGGTGGGATATTGGGAATTAGGAATTCCTGTCTGGGCTGGAATTCCCAGATTTGCTGTGGCTGCCCCTGGATCCCTGGCAGTGCCCAAGGCCAGGTTGGACATTGGGCTTGGAGCAGCCTGGGACAGTGGGAGGTGTCCCTGGGACAGTGGGAGGTGTCCCTGCTCTGGGGAAAAATGAAGAGTGTTCAGATGACAACCCTATAAAGGCAAGAATTTAATGAGTTTTGGGGGAAAACAGCCTGAAAAAATAAAGAAAAACAGGGATTTCAGAACCTCCCCCCTTCAGGCTGAATATTTTCGCCCAGAGGAAGTCGAGAGCTGCCTCTCTCCCGGTGTGTGTGGATTGATCCGTTTTTCTCTTTCAAAAAGAAAAAGGTTTTTTAATGTATCAGGCAAGGAAATTCTGAGCTCAGCTTGGTGGAATTTCAAACGAGGAGCTCTGCACACAAGAAAGCAATCTCACAAGGAATCAGCTTGGTACAGGAAATGTAATTACATGTACAGACACTCCCGTGCTTGAACTCCCGAAATTATGAGTAGCTGCTCCTCTAAAAATTATCCTCTCAGGAGCTGATGAAAAGGGACAAAATCTGCATCTTGTCTTTCACAGTGACCCTGCCGAGAGACTGAGAGTGTTGTGGCAATGGTCTGAACTCTTCAGATCACAATCAACCCAAATTTTCCCCTGGCGCCCTCCAGAACAGAATTATTACCATGGAGACTTCACATAAAAATAGTAATACTGATCCTAATTAATAGGCATTAAGTCTTTCCATCACAAGACATTCAGAATCTGACACATTCGTGGTTAGACCCAGCTGAAAACCATCGGGAATTGTTATTTTTGAAGGTGAAGCCTCTGCTCGGAGGCAGTGGCTGAGTCCAGGGCTGTGAAGGGCTCACCACAAACAGAGGCAGCAGCAAGTCCCAGCAGAGCTGCTGGTTTGGGGGCCCTGCACGAGGCATTTCTGACAGGTTTCCCTGCACAGAGCCGTGCTCAGCCCCGGGACACTGAATCCCCTCACCACCAGCAGCTCTGTGTTGGTTTCTGATTGGAAAAAACCACCCGAAGCCAAGGAGAAGGTGGTGAAGGTGAAGGACTTAGACAACACCCTAAATCCTCCATATTGCCCCATATACACCACTGTATACTGAGACCCTAAATCTAAGTTTTCCCCCCTGTGCCATCACACGCTTCTATCCAAACCCTACACCCACAGTCCCAGGGCTGTCACTCAGTTTTGGGAGCCTTTTCCACGGCCTCAGGTCAACAGTGGTGCTTGTTTGAGGGTCAGTGCCTTCCAGACAAAGCCCCAAACTCTCAGTTTCCAGAATTCCAGCAGCTCGGCACAGCCCAGGCTGCTCCAGGCTCCAGCTGCAGGGCAGGAGGGGACTGAGGGGACAGAACCTGGGGGGGCTCCTGGGATTTGTATTAAATTTGTATTAAATTTGTATTAAATGTCCTCCCAGGATTTATCTGAGACATGGATTTCACCTTCAGTCTCCCAGAGAATCAGGGAATCCTGGAATGGTTTGGGTGGGAAGGGACTTCAAATCCCACCCAGTGCCACCCCTGCCATGGCAGGGACACCTCCCACTGTCCCAGGGACACCTCCCACTGTCCCAGGCTGCTCCAAGCCCAATGTCCAGCCTGGCCTTGGGCACTGCCAGGGATCCAGGGGCAGCCACAGCAAATCTGGCAATTCCAGCCCAGCCAGGAATTCCTGATTCCCAACCTCCCATCCATCCCTGCCCTGTGTCATCAAGAAGTCACAAAGGAGGACTGACCCCTCCAAACACAGTTTAATCCTATGAGAAAGCAGGTGCCCAAAATAATAAAAAAAAAGGTTAAATTGTCCTTGGACTTAGCTCACACTTTTTAAATCGATTACAGATGGAATCTGTTGCACGGGTTGTTGTTTTTGGGTTTTCTGCCCAGCATCACCAATGTTACTGGTGATTAGAGGCCCCGACACCATTTATTACCCCTGAATCCCTGTCAGCAGCTGGGGCTGGGGGCACTGGGGGCTGCTCCAGGGGCTGCAGGGGTCCCATGGCTGGGTGAAATTCTGATTCCGTGGATTTAGAAAACTGCTAAAGCAGAATGAGATTTCTCCTGCTCCTTGACATCTCAGGAAAGCTGTTAAATCACCTGGCACCCAGAATAAACCCCAGGGGCACGTGAGGGACATCAGGCCACTCATGATGGTCACTGGGATTCAGTAACCAGAGGAATTTCTGGCTCCAGGGGTGTGTTTCTGCAGGGAACACGAATTCCTGGATGTTTTTACACTGAAAGTGGCCAGAAGTTTTCTCATCCTCACCTGCAGCTTTGTGCTTTGCTACATTTTTGCTTATGTAGGAGTTTTTTAAGCATATTCAAGACTCCGGAGCCAGAAGCCTCTGGAAGGTGACATCAACACGGGATGGGACTGATGAGATGGGGCTCTGGGGTACAGAGGTTAATTCCTTTTGCATAAAATGTAGCAGATAGCAAACCCTGTGGGATTATTCCTTAGTTTGCATTTTTGCAGAGCAGCACAGAGGGCTCCTCACAGGCTCTGACCTGCTGGAGGCTGTTCTGCCTTTGGGCCCTGCAGGAACATCCCAGGGGGGAGCAGGATGGGCTTGAGGGTCCTGACACTGTTTCACACCACAACGACACAGACCCCGAGATCCAGAAGGCTGGAAATGACTCCTTGATTTCTGGGATGTGTCTCCCTTTTATACTATTTCCCACAGACCAGTTGGATTGGTGACACAGAGACAAACCTCTTCACTCACATTGGTCACAGCAGAGGGACAGCAAGAAGATTTTCCCTCCTGGGGAAAGGAATGAATAACAAAGTTACAGCTACAAAAACATTTCTCCTGTTTACAGAAAATTCCCTGGGAAAGGAATTCCAGAAAACCAAAACACCTCAGGAACAGAACCAGGGCTACAGCGTCCCTCCCAGACCAGGCACCCTGTGCCCCCAGGGGGGACACCCAGCATGGCAGCTCTGCCCCTTTGGCCTGTTTACACAAACCCGGGAGAGCTGTGTGGGTGAGGAATGGGGTGACTGGACATCCCAGGGGTGGCATCCCAGGGCCATGATGCTGAAGGTGCCAGCCCTGTCCACGGGGTGTGAGTGTGTCACCTCTCCTGTCCCCTCCCAGAGCTCCCAGCTCCTGGCACTGTGGTAGTGAAGGACAGGGCAGTGCCTGTCCCTGTGCTGGCCCTGCTGAGGCCACTCCTCCAGTCCTGGGGACAGTTTTAGGCCCTGAGGGGCTGGGGTGCATCCAGGGAAGGGAATGGAGCCCCAGGAGGGGCTGAGGGAGCTGGGGAGGGTCTGGAGAATTCCTGAGGGAGCTGGGAAGGGGCTGAGCCTGGAGCAAAGGAGGCTCAGGGGGGACCTTGTGGCTCTGCACAAGTCCCTGCCAGGAGGGGACAGCCGGGGGGGTCGGGCTCTGCTCCCAGGGAACGGGGACAGGAGGAGAGGGAACGGCCTCAGGCTGGGCCAGGGGAGGCTCAGGGTGGAAATTGGGGAAAAACATCCTGGAAAAGTTTGTAAATCATTTAAACAGACTGGCCAGGGCAGGGTGGAGCCCCCATCCCTGGAAGTGTTCAGAAAATCATGGATGTGGCACTTGAGGCCGTGGTGACCGTGGAGCTGCTGCTGGGCTGTTGGCTGGGCTTGAGGGAGACCTAAAAACTCTTCTCCAGCCCTGGGGATTCTGTGAGCCTCTGGAAAGTGATTTGGGAAACATGCGTGCATATGAAAATTCAGAATTTTAGAAGCATAGAACATGATTAAACAGGTGAAGAGTAGAACAGAAACATGTGCAGCTTATTTAGCAGTTTTGCAAAAGTAGAGAAACAACTTGTGCCAGAACACATAAGACTTGTTAGGCAGAAACAATTAACAGACACACAGGAATTGAGCTGCCAGGTAAAGGGCACAGAGATAAGATGAATATTGTTAAAATTCAGTAAAACAGGACTTGGGTATTGTGAGGACCCCATAAAGCAGAACCAGCTGATCAGGAAACCCCCGAGAACCAGCTCCTGGTTGTGGCCAGGACAGACTGACCTGGGAACTGGCCAAACCTTCACGGGGCCTGCTCAGAGATGGAGGAAGACTCCTGACTTCATCAGAAGACCCTGCCCACGACCACCAGGGGTGGCACCACAAATGCCAATTATGATATGGAGTGCAAGGAGACGGAGAATGGGTGAGGAATGGGTGGGCAGGGAGGTGTGGGGTTGTGGGATCAAAACCTGGGAGCTGTGGATTTGTGGGATCAGTGTGTATATAAATGTGCATTTAAGCCTGGGAGGTGTGGGTTTGTGGGATCAGTGTGTATTTAAACTTGGGAGGTGTGGGCTTGTGGGATGAAAACCTGGGAGGTGTTGATTTGTGGGATCAGTGTGTATTTAAACCTGGACCTTGCCTTGACCAGGTACCCTAACCCCATACCCTAACCCTTGCAGGGGTTCCAGTGTGGTGGAAAATCCCCCATGCGTCCCAGCTGGAAATAAAGCACCTACTTTACAATTTTTTAATTGTAAATCCCTTATTCCACCACTCCAAATCCGTGTGGCCTGTGTTGCAGAGCTCTGCCTCCCTGCTGGCTCCTCCCAGGCTTCCCTTGGCTGTGGCTGCGGGGCTGTTCCCGTTCGGGAATGACAGTGTTGGGAATGCTGGTGGGTGGTGGCTGTGTGCCCGTGGGAAGCTTGGGAAAACACATTTCCTGGGGAATGACTGTGCTTTTTGTGAGCAGCCGTCCCTCGGGGTGACGGAGCTGAACGTCCTGGCCAGTTGTGTCCGTTCCATCAGGGTTCAGCTGCACCCATCCCACATCTTCTCACGGCAGATTATCCCGGGGAAGGTGGGAAGGGGCTCCTTGTCACGGGGGGAGATGAAGGGCTGCAGTGTCCTGGGGGCTGCAGGAACACGGAGAGCAGCTCTGGAGGAGGGATTGGAGCAGAGCAGCTCGGCTGGGGCACTCTGCGCTCCCACACAAGCTGTGGGAGTGGAAATCCCACCCCACAGAGCCCTGGTGCTCCTGTGCAGCCAGCATTGGAGCTGGCACCGCTCCAGGCTGCTGCTTTTCCCTACAGGATGCTGGAATCTGCTGTGCAGAGTGCTCAGGAGGAGCCTGTGGTCCCTTTTCCCTACAGGATGCTGGAATCTGCTGTGCAGAGCGCTCAGGAGGAGTCTGTGGTCCCTTTTCCCTACAGGATGCTGGAATCTGCTGTGCAGAGCACTCAGGAGGAGCCTGTGGTCCCTTTTCCCCAAAGGATGCTGGAATCTGCTGTGCAGAGCACTCAGGAGGGGTCTGTGGTCCCTTTTCCCCAAATAATGCTGGAATCCACTGTGCAGAGCACTCAGGGGGGGTCTGTGGTCCCTTTTTTTGGGGTTTGGAATGGCAAACGGGCTGCCAGAGCTGGAGATCAGAGGAGAGCTGCCATGGGAAGGGGAGCAGCTGCTCAAACAGGGTTTGGATGGAGCTGATCTCATCCTGGCAGCTTTTCCCAGGGAGCCAGCCTGCCTTTCACCAATCCCGGAGCTGGAGAGAGCCTTGGGATGGCTGTGAACACCTCCCAGCTCGTGGTCGGGTTAAATGTGGGCTGATTAAATCCAACCCGGCTGGGGAGACACATCAGCTGCCCCTGTGCATGGCCCGAGCCCTCCTCCCCTCTGCTCTGGGTGCCCGGGGAAGCTGGGGAAGTCTGGGGAGCTGCAGAATTCCTGCTTAGAATTCATTCTTTGCCAGAACCTCCTTCCCTGACTTTTGCAGAGCCTGGGAAAGGCAGAAAGCAGAGAGCTCAGGAGGCAAACCCACTGCCCCAGAGCCCGAAGGCAGCAGGTGCCACACAGGGACCAAGAGTTCAGTGAATTATTGCTGGGCCGTGCCCAGGCTGCTCTCCAACAGCTTTGAAAACGGGACAGAATGTCACTGCAGGGTCACAGAGTCACAGAAACCAGGCTGGGCCAGGCTGGGAGGGACCTCAGAGGGTCCCTGGTGCCACTCCCTGCTCCAGCAGGGCCACCCCAGAGCTCAGGGCACGGGGTTGTGTCCAGGTGCCTCTGGAATATCCCCAGGGAGGAGAGTCCAGCCCCTCTCTGGGCACTGCCCAGGGCAGGAGTTCTGCCTCCTGTGCCGGGGAATCCCTGGGATCAGCCCCTGATCGGTCCACTTAGCCACTGTCCCAGCTTTGTGCCCTTGTCCCCTTCTTTGTCCCCTGCTGTGCCCTTGTCCCTGTCCCCTGTGCTGTCCCCTTGTCCCTGTCCCCTGCTGTGCCCTTGTCCCTGTCCCCTGTGCCCTGCTGTCCCCTTGTCCTTGTCCCCTGTGCTGTCCCCTTGTCCCTGTCCCCAGCTGTCCCCTTGTCCCCTGTCCCCTGCTGTGCCCTTGTCCCTGTCCCCCGTGCCCTGCAGCCCCCTTTCAAGGACACGGGATCAGCCCCGTCTGGCCCTGGAGGAGTCGCAGGCTCTGGTCAAACACTCTCAGAAAGGTGAGGGCCCAAAGGGAAGAAGCTGCTTTGGGGTGTCACTGCTGGTGCAGGGGTGGCGGGTGCTGTTTGTGTCCCCGACTCTCCAGTGTCCCCTCGGTGCTCCTCTGGGTTTTTCAGTCCAGAGCAGCTTTGAACAGTCCCAAAAAAGGAAAAAAAAATACCCAGTCTAGGGAACTTCTCTGCCTCAGCTAGCTAAACTAACTAAAAGCAAAAAAAGATCTCTGTGCGGCTGCTGTCCGTGCCTCTGACAAACACACAGAGCCCAGAGAAAAAAAATGCAGAGGAGCGAATGCCGTTTTTAAAACAAACCCTGCACTTCTTTCCCTGCTTTGCTCAGAACCAGCGTGAAAGGCACAGGACTCACCACCCAGCACACACAGAACAGAGCTCTGGGGACACAAGAAAGTCCCCCCAGGACCAGGGCTCCCACTCCTGCAGGGAACCAGCCCCGTCCCCTCCCCACAGGGCACGAGCCCACCATGGGCTGGGGGAGCTGCACCTCGTTAAAACACACCAAGAGCTCTGCCTAATTATTAATCTGCCTAACGCATCAATTTTTTTCTCACTTTTGTCTGTGAAATGCCTCCACAGAGCTCCATGCTCATGACATTTCATGTGAGACCAGACCGCCACATCCTCTCAGTCAATACTTTTTAGCTGCTCCTTTTTTTGCCTCTCAGTGATTTTCTAGAAGTTTGTACAATACCATCTTCTAGGAGTGAAATTAAGCTTTTTGCTGGCTCACACCGAGCCCTTGCCAATATGAAGTAGGTCAGCCTCAATTTGGTTGAATTTTCTTAATTCTCCTAATTGTGTTTGTTCAGAGCAGCTGAGGCTCTCAATTAAAACTGCCCTCACCCTGCTCAGCAGCACAGAACCGACGGAGCGTTTGGAGTCCGAGGAGGAGCAGAACCCTCTTCCAGCCCTCTTCTGCCACCTGCAGAGGCACAACAGCCCAAAAGTCACTCCTCGCTGCAGGGCAATAAAAGTTTCCAGTGCTGATGTTGAGTGGGGAGTTTCCTCATGTCGCAAGAGGACACGACAAGAACCACGCTCACCCGTCAGGATGTGAGATCAGAAAGAAGAATAAAGTTTATTTTTGGATTCAGGGTTTAAATAGGGTTTGCACTTTGACCAGCGATTGGGGGGATGAGGTTGACACCTCTCCGACCCTGCTGGTCAAACCAGCAGTCCATCAATTTGTCCTTCCCCCAGGAAGGAATGCGTGATGTACAAAAATCACTCTTTGTTTATCTTACAATGCGTGAGAAAACTCCAGTAGAAATGAGAAACAATCAGAAGACTGAAAAATCAAGGTGACACCTCAGCAGCTCAAAGTGAGGCTGAGATAATCATTCCACAGCTGGAGAACAATTCCTGCAGGAATGTGACTGGGACAGCAGGCAATGTTGCCAACCCTGGTGGCAAAATTCCCTCGCTTGTTTGTTCTTTCCCCAAAAAGAATCGGTGCTGGACACCCAGCACGGAGGAACTGGGAGGTGATGGCCAGAAGCTGTGTGTGAACCTTCTTGGGAACAGTCCTGGTGACCACATCACCTCGTCAGCTGGAGCCCTCGGGGTCCTGCATAAAAGTGATTCCTATTTATTCCTTCAACTTTCGTGTCAGCAGGATGGAGACTGAACTGGGATTCCCTGAATGAAGAGAGGGATTTTTAAAACCCCAGGCAAAATTTGTCTGGTTTTTGTTTTGTTTGTTTGTTTGGGTTTGGGGTATTTTGTTTTTTGTTTTTGTGTGGGTTGGGTTTGTTTGGTTTTTTTAAAAATTTTGTTTTGTTTTGGTTTTGTTCATTTGGTGGGGTTTTTTGAGAGGGGGTTTGTTTGTTTGTTTGTTTGGGGTTTGTTTGTTTGTTTGGTGTGGGTTTTGGGGTGTTTTTTTTGTTTTTTCCAGGTTTTTTGGGGGGGAGATTTTGTTTTTTTGATTTTTTTTTGGTTATGAAATCTGGGCTAAGATGGATGTTTGCCAGCATCAGGCTTAAAATTGTAACAGTCCTGATCATCATTAGATCATAAACTCACGGAATGGTTTGGGCTGGAAGGACCTTAAATCCCACCCAGTGCCACCCCTGCCATGGCAGGGACACCTCCCACTGTCCCAGGGACACCTCCCGCTGTCCCAGGCTGCTCCAAGCCCCAGTGTCCAGCCTGGCCTTGGGCACTGCCAGGGATCCAGGGGCAGCCACAGTAAATCTGGGAATTCTATTCCAGGGCCTGCCCACCCTGCCCGGGCAGGATTCCTCCCTGATATCTGACAGGACACCCTTGGCCCCCTCAGGGCCTGGTGCAGCAGATCCAGCAGCCGTGGGAACCCCTGCTGGAACTGCTGCTGTAAATTCAGGCTGGGTGTTCCACTGGTCCCTGACCCGCTCCCGAACAATGAACTGGCAGAAAGGACCCACTGTGAAAAATGATTCTGTTTTGTGTTCATGAACACCGACACCAGGTCATTGAATAACAGGTTTTGGTGATTGGGATTTGGAATCCTTGGTGCTGGAAAAGCCTTTAGTCCAAGCGCTGCCCAGGCCAGCGCTGCCCCACGGCCCCAAGTGCCACATCCAGGGGCTGTGGGTCCCCCAGGGATGGGCACTCCACCATGAGGCCTGAGGGGATTCAAGGGGAGCTTTTCCTTCTTCCCTGAGTGAGGAATCCCCTCCCCAAATGGAGGTGACGGATGTGACCTCCCAAGGAGTCTGTGCAAAGCTGGAGAGAATGACCCCAACCCTGGAGTGAGTGACCCCAACCCTGGAGTGAGTGACCCCAGCCCTGGAGTGAGTGACCCCAGCCCTG
>VZDJ01007753.1:51840562-51851060 GCA_008694505.1 Cyanoderma ruficeps | reverse complement strand
GGAGTGAGTGACCCCAGGCCTGGAGCTCACAGTGCAGGTTCTCAGAGTTCCCCTGGCTGTGCTGAGCTGCTCCTGGGAAGTGACACAAACCTCAGGGAACGGGGGACTGCGAGTTCAGAGTGATTTACAGCGACCCCAGAGAAGTTAATTACAGGCTGGGGATAATGACTTGAACCCAGAGCATTGGGAGTTCAGGAGTGGCAGCTGGAACTGAAATAAATGTAAAATGTTGCTAATGGACATTTCCGGCCAAGATTTCCTTCAGCTGTTTGGCCACAGCCTGTAGTGTGAACATGAGAGCTGGAGGAGGTTTCCAGGAGAGCTGGAAATCCTCCACAAGGCTTTTCCTTCCCAGGGAAGGAGCTGTCCAGCCCTGCTGATGGTGCTGAGCTGGGAACACAGCAGGAGAAAGCCCAGGAGTCAGGACAGGGCTCCCTGTAACAGCCCCTGAGCTCTTCTTTATCCCAGAACACATCCCAGGTGTGGAGCAGATGCTCACTGACATCCCAAACCCCATCCCAGGTGTGGGGCAGTGCTGCTCACCCTGCACTGACATCCCAAACCCCATCCTAGGTGTGCTCCTGCCCCTCACTGACATCCCAAACCCCATCCCAGGTGTGCTCCTGCCTGTCACTGACATCCCAAACCCCATCCCAGGTGTGCTCCTGTCCCTCAGTGACATCCCAAACCCCATCCCAGCTGTGCTCCTGCCCCTGGCCCTCACCAGTTCCCTCCCATCCCCTGTGACCCCCCAGGGCTCTCCAGGACACCCCCCCGTGTCTCAGCTCCTGCCCAGGTTTCCATCTCACATCCACACCATGGAGAAGCTCAGAAGGGACCTTTAGGATCAAGTTCCAACGCTGCTGCCACCTCCCACTGTCCCCGGGACACCTCCCACTGTCCCAGGCTGCTCCAAGCCCAATGTCCAGCCTGGCCTTGGGCACTGCCAGGGATCCAGGGGCAGCCACAGCAAATCTGGGAATTCCAGCCCAGCCAGGAATTCCTTCCCAATATCCCATCCAAATCTCCCCTTTTCCAGCTCAAAGCCATTCCCTGTGTCCTGTCCCTCCATCCCTTGTCCCCAGTCCCTCTCCAGCTCTCCTGGAGCCCCTTCGGGCCCTGCCAGGGGCTCTGAGCTCTCCCTGGATCCCTCTCTTCCCCGGAAGGTCCCAAAGCCCCGTGGATCATTTGGAGGCTCTGTGGCTGCTCCTGCCCTGTCTGTGCTGGGGAAATCCAGGCTGGGCTCAAAGGCCACCAGAGAAATTCCTGTCAGAAAAAATCCACTCTGGATTGGTGTTCTGGGAGAGAAAAGGAGCCCAGAGGAAAATCCTGAGGCAAGCCCTGGCCTGGGGGTGTGCAGCAGTTCATTCCTGCTCCTGCTCCTGGGCCTGCTCCAGGACCTCTCTGATGGGTGATGAACTGAATTCCTTTGGTTTTAATTTAATAATTGACTGAACTATGAAGTTTCATAGGAATGGAAGATCTGCTAAAGTAGGTTGAAATCAGCAAAGAGATTAGTTTTAAAAAAAAACAAACATATAATTCCCAAACATTGGATTTAAACATTATCAGAATGAAATGTTCCAGACTTTGATTTCTGAAAGTGCTTCATCTCAATCTTCAGTAAATCCCTTTTTATGTAGAAGTGACATTTTCCATATTAAAATTAACACACATTTACAAACAGGGAGAGCTTTAATGGTTAAATAGACCCAATCTAAATCAAAATTTAGAGCAATCGCAATTCCAGAATCTTTTTTTTTTAATTGGGTCCCTTTAGAAAACTCTGTTTTAATTAATGTACATTTCCACCCTCTTATTTTTATCTGCTTTGGATGCATCTGGAAAGGCTATTTTTTCCTTTTTAGGGAAATTCTGGCTGTATTTGGAAAGCCCATGGTTCTTTGTTATGGGAATTGAGCCCCTTGAGGCTTGGAGCAGGCGGTTACAGGGGAAGGGCCCCCAGGCAGAGCAGGAGAGGCTCCTGCAGGCACGGGCAGCCCTGGAAATCCGGGTTCTTGCCTCTTGTACCCCGTGTCTGTCCCTAAAGCCACTGGCTGTGCCGCCAGAGCCTCGGGAGTTTCCCTCCCTGGGCTTTAACTTTCAACCACTGCAATTTTCCTTTGTCCTGCTCATCCCACGTTTGCCTGGAGGCAGAGCGTCAGGGGAGGAAAAAAAACAGGTTTAAAAATCACCCCCCCGACCTGCCGCGGTCTGGGCTCTGCTGTCAGCACGGGAAGGGGTGAGAACAGCAGGAATTCCAGCAGGAGGATGGATTCCTGGAATGGAACGCCAGACAAAGGGTTACCCGGTTACCCGCCCTGGGTGATTCCGTCTTTTAAAGGATTCCTCCCCCGTTTCTAATTGAGGTCAGGACATGAGAGATGTCTGAGATTACATCTTTCCCCCGACATTTCTCTCCATTTTCATTTATTTCTGAGTGTTAAAAGGTGGGATTTGTTCCCTAACCCCTCCCCAATTCCACTGGGAGCTGTGGTGAGTCCCTTTGTTCTGGGGTGCTCCCTCTGGGTCCTTCGGCCAGCGATGGGATTTCCGGCTGTTCTGCTCCGTCCATCCGGGGCCGTTTCCCGTGCCTTTGTCTTTGCAAAGATCCGCCATCCCCTCACTCCCATCGCCATGGAAACCGGGAATGCCAGAGAAAGTTTCCTAAATCTGCCTCCCGCTCCCGGCGCTGCCGCAATCCGGCTGGAAACGGCCAGAGGGAGAACAGCGAGGGCAAACCCCACGAACCGGGCAGGTTTTCATACATCAGCACATCTGTGACGCTGGAAATCCATCCGGTGCGTCCAGGAACGCTGGAAGTGCTCCGGGCCACGCTGGATAGGGTTTGGAGCACCCTGGGATGGCACAAGGTGCCCCAGCCCACGGCAGGGGTGGGATGAGATGAGCTTCGAGCTCCTTCCCAACGTGAACCACCCTGGGATGATTCCAGAGAGCCTTTTCCTTCTTTTCCCCTTTTGTTCCCTTTTCCCTCGTTTTGGGCAGCACAGGGAGCTGCCCCCGGGGTAATCCCACCCTCCCTCCGGGACAGCCAGGCCACAGCCGTGGGAAGCCAAGGGGCATCTTGGCAAATATCCCACCGGGATATCTGGGGTGCGGTCAAAGCCCCTCCACTCCGACGGGAAAACGCCCTGAGGAGCAGGGCAGGATTGCTGCTGCCTAAGGCAGGGAATGCCCTGGGCAAAGGGGTTTCCCTGGGCCAGTTGGGGTCATAAACCTCCCAGATTATTCCCCTCGAGGTTTTGATCTCTCAGCTCTCCCTGAGTCTCTCTCCAAGCCCATCTCAGAGGTCGATCCCTGTGAATTCCTCGTTCCAGCTGAGCCTGTGTGGCCACAGGAGCTGCTCCCACCCGCCCAGGCACCTCCTGGGCTGCTCTGAGCCCCTGGAGGTGGATCACCCCTGGGAGGTGGATCACTCCTGGGAAGTGGATAACCCCGGGAGATGAATCATCCCTGGAGGTGGATCAGCCCAGGAAGGTGGATCACCCCTGGAGGTGGATCACTCCCGGGAGGTAGATCACCCCTGGGAGGTGGATAACCCTGGGAGCTGAATCACCCCTGTGAGGTGGATCACCCTTGGGAAGTGGATCATCACCCCTGGAGGTGGATCACCCCCAGAAGATGGATCACCCCTGGAGGTGGCTCACCCCCGGGAGGTGAATCATCCCTGGAGGTGGATCACCCCTGGAGGTGGCTCACCCCCGGGAGCTGAATCACCCCTGGAGGTGGATCACCCCTGGGAGGTGGATCACCCCTGGGGGTGGATCACCCCTGGAGGTGGATGGCGGGGTCCCTGGGTTCGTGGGGAGCTGCTGATGTTGTACAGCCCAGAAGGCTGGTGGGTGACTCAAACACTGCACTCTTCCCACTGTTCTGCAGTATTTGCTGTTTATGGATTTATGGAAATTTGGGTTTTTAATCAGCGCCAAACCCCAAGAACTTTCGGATTCTGTGCCACGGTTATAAATAATTAAAAGCCAGGGAAGGAAGGAGGGAGTGTTAACGTGTTGGGGGAATGTTGCAGCAGCTCTGCTGCGTTTCCCGGCCTGGCCCTGCAGTGCTGGAGGAGCTGCTGGCGAGGAGCAGACTCAGGCCAGGAAAGCACTGGCACGGCCCCGGGCCTGTGCCACTGCCAGCCCTGAGAGGGACTCTGCTCTTGGCCACGCGGGAATGAGGGACATGGGGGACATGGGGGACACTGGAGACACAGGGGAAATGAGGGACACAAGGGACTTGGGGGACACAAGGGCAATGAGGGACATGGGGGACATGGGGGACACTGGAGACAGGGGGGAAATGAGACACACAAGGGACTTGGGGGACACAAGGGCAATGAGGGCAATGAGGAACATGGGGGACATGGGGGACATGGGGGACAGGAGGGACATGGGGGACATGAGGGACAAGAGGGACATGAGGGACAAGAGGAACATGGGGGACAAGAGGAACATGGGGGACATGGGGGCCATGAGGGACACAAGAGATATGAGAGATATGAGGGACATGGGGGGCATGAGGGACATGGGGGACATGAGAGGAATGGGGGACATGAAGAGCATGGAAAAACGAGGGATATGAGGGACATGGGAGACACAAGGGACATAAGGGACATGAGAGGAATGGGGGACATGAGGGACACGGGGAAATGAGGGACATGAGGGATGTGACGGACATGGGGAACATGAGTGACAATGAGGGACATGAAAGACATGAGGGCAATGAGGGGCACGAGGGACATGAGAGAAATGGGGGATGTGGGGGACATGGGGAACACATATATATATGTGTGTNCATACCCCACTGCAATCCAGGGACCCTTTTCCTATTCACTAACCCAGGACAAAACCCCAAGAGCAGCTCCTTGGCCATTCTGAGTTGTGTTTCTCCAGAGCAGGTCCCATCTGGTTTTTGGGGAAGGAGCTGCCGTCCCCCTCAGCTGGGGCTGCACAAGGCCCCAGCCACTCCCTGTGTCTCTGGGAGTGGAACCAAGGGCTGCCTTGTTCAAAAAATAAAAAAAAAAGTGAAAAAAATGGAGGTGAAAAAAATGAAGATGAAAAAAACGAAAAATTAATGGGAAAAAATGAAATGAAGATGAAAAAAAAGAGGCAAAGCCTTTGTGTGCGATTTCCTCAGGGGGGGAAGTCAGCAGCCACCTCTGAGAGCAGCCTGGCCCTGACAAGAGCTCCTTTCATCACCTGGGAAGTTGCACATTTGCATTTTGAAGTGTCTCTCCTTCGCTGCTCCTGAATTCAGACGCAGGTTCCTGTTTCTTGGAGGTTTTTTTATTGTTTGGAGTTGTTTGGTTTTTGGTGTTTTTTTTCCCCACGTTTGTCCTACAAGAGAAAACCCTCAAATTAACAACCTCCATCCAGGGATGGAGCTCACTGATGTTGTCCTTGAGGAGAGAGGCTTTGATAAGGAAAGAATCCCAGAGACTATTTCTTCCTTCATCAGTGAGATACATTCCAAACTCAGTGTTTTGGGTGATCTTATGGAAAAAAACCAACCAACCCCCCACATCTGTCCTTAAAGGAGCCCCTGAGGTTAAATCCTCCCTGTTTCTCCCTGTGACACATCACAGGCACATCCCAGTGGGAAATGCAGCATCACCCCGACTCCTCCAGTGGAGCAGCTGGGGATGGACTCTGGAGAATGGGAGTTTCCAGCAGGAATTTCCATCTCTGGCACTTGGTGAGAGCCAGAAACGCCCAGCTCTGCTGCACTGACCCCCCAGAGGAAGGCCAGGGAGGGCCGGGAGTCTGTTCCGTTTTCACTCGGCTTTCTCCCCCCTGGATTCTGTTTCCTTTCCCAGCGTGTCCGGGGCTGTCATGGTTCAGGAACAAATCCATTCCCTGCGTTATTTCTTGCCTGCTTCCCAAGACAACTGAACCTTCACCTTTCCCCTGGGAGGTGCCCAGAGGCTGCGTGGAGGTGGCATTTGGGGACACCAGTTAGGGTGACCTTGGCAGTGCTGGGGACTGCTTGGACTCGATGGTGTATATAATATAAATATAATAAATATATATAATGTAAATATAATATAAAATATAAGATATATTAGATAAATATAAAATAGAAAAATAAATATATATCATATATTATATATTANTATAATTAATACATTATATGATATATAATATATATAATATATAATATAGTATAATATAAATATATATAAATATAATAATTTATAGTTCTAATATTTATAAAATAAATATAATAATGTTTTTTGTTTCTTCTCTGTTTACAAACTCACGGCCTCAGAGCGTTTTCTGCACACGAACGATTCTGTGAAGCACCGTATTTACTTGATAAATATGTATCAAATACACATTGATAAATAACATCAATATCAATTTATTGATAAATAAAGCTATTTTTGGCGTGGTCCGGACTCCCCATCCTGGGGGAGTTGTGGTGTTTTCCTGCGGCAGGAGGTGAACAAACCCGGAGAAGCATTTATTGCTGCAGGCGCTGTCTGCAGGACCCGCCCTGCCCGGGGAGCTCCTGCTGGATTTCCCGGGGATGTTCCTGGTGCTGACACCCCGCGTCTCATCTTCTCTCCCGCCCAGGGTCCCTGACGAGTGCAGTGGTAGGAGTTAGTGTGCTTTGGCTCTAATTAAAAAGGAATATTCTTTTGTAAAGTTTATTAACTTTTTTTGGTAGAAAATGCAGCTTGAGAAACTACAAGTAAGAGAAACTTCTCAGTCTGCAAAAAGCTTTTTCCAAGCCGGTACAGATTTGTTACTCAAGAACCACCAGAAAACCATTTTCGTGTAGCGAGGTCTCCATAAAACCCGAAGAGACTCCTCTCCCAAAGAACTGATTAAAAATTATTTTTAATTTTAAATAATTTAAAATATTTTTAAATAAAACTATCTAAAAAGCCACAGGTTTTGTCTCTTTATGTTGTTTACAGTAAGTCAGATCTGCCCGCTCGTCTCTCTGTGCTGCACTCAGGCACTTGCGGGGTTAAAAATTGTGGAATTATCCTTCCGTGGCACAAACAAAAAGTAGCTTTGATTCCTTCTGGATGTTTGGATTTTGCTGCTGTTTAAGCCAGTATTCCAAGGCCGGTTGGTCAGCGCCACTTTGGTCAGACATAGGGCAAATTTTTTTCTATTATTTTTTCTAGGTTTTTTTCCCTGTTATTTTTCTACTTTTAAATTATTTTTCTAATATTTTTTCTATTTTTTCTAACTTCTTTCAATTTTTTCTATTAATTATTTTTTCTATTATTTTTCTATTATTTAAGTTAAAGAGACAACTTCAGCTTCCTGTTTTTATATTGTTTTTTCTATTTTTTTCTATTATTTTTCTATTATTTTTTCTATTATTACTTCTATTATTATTTTTCTATTTCTATTTCTATAATCTATTTTTTTTTTCCTTGGGTTAACCCTAATTTATATTTCGGACAGATTTAATAGCGTCACCATTAATAGCATCGCCATCTCTGCGACATTATCCTATGGGAGCAGAACAATTTTTAAATGGGATCTTTTGTCCCCGGCACTATTGCTCATCCCCGATTATTCGCACCAAACTTGGGCTCCTTTTGTTGCTTTAATCAGTTTTTAAGGCTGGGAGGAAGGAGAAAGGCAGGAAAGGAAAGGAGACAATGCCCGGCCCGGGCTCTAATGGGGCGCCTTTAATTCGCTAAAACCCAGATAAAGGTTTGCTCCCATTGCCGGGGGTGAGGGGGCTCTGAGACCACGGGGATGTTTGGGGTGTGCAGGATTTGGGGCTCTGAGACCACGGAGATATTTGGGGTGTGCAGGATTTGGGGCTCTGAGACCACGGAGATATTTGGGGTGGGAAGNGGGGATATTTGGGTTGGGCTTTATTTGGGGTGGGGAGGATCTGGGGTGGGCAGGATCTGGGGCTCTGGAACCACTGGGGATATTTGGGGTTGTTCTGGGTCACAGGCTGGGAGTGGCCTCAGGAATCTGCTGTTCCCACTCCTGCTCCAAGCAAAGCCAGCTCAGGACAGGGACCTCCTCAAACGGGGGGTTTGAAGAAACCCCAGGAGTGACCCCAGAGCCTCTGTGAGCACATCCAGCAGCTTTTCCCTGTGTCCAGCAGCTTTTCCCTGTGTCCAGCAGCTTTTCCCTGTGTCCAGCAGGCTTTCCCTGGCTCCAGCAGATTTTCTCTGGCTCCAGCGGGTTTTGTCTGGCTCCAGCAGATCTTCCCTGTGTCCAGCAGGTTTTCTCTGGTTCCAGCAGGTTTCTCCTGGCTTGAGAAGATTTTCCCTGGATCCAGCAGGTGTTCCCTGGCCCCAGAAGGTTTTCCCTGGATCCAGCAGGTTTTCCCTGGATCCAGCAGGTTTTCCCTGTGTCCAGCAGGTTTTTCTCTGGCTCCAGCAGGTTTTCCCTGCTTCCAGCACATTTTCCTTGTGTCCAGCAGGTTTTCCCTGTGTCCAGCAGGTTTTCCCTGGATCCAGCAGTTGTTCCCTGGTTCCAGCTGGCTTTCCCTGGCAGCACTTGTCCCTTGTCCCTTGTCCCCTGCCCCTCTGGGGAGAGCAGGGCTGTGCTGTCCCTGTGTCCCCAGTGAGGGTGTCCATGAGCGTGTCCCTGAGGTCCCCACGTCCCCGCTGTCCCCAGCCCAGCTCTCTCTCGTTCCCCAGGGGTGTCACAGCCCCTGCCCAGCCCTGGGGCTGTCCCCAGTTTGTCCCCAGCCCTGCAGGGCCCAGGGGCTGTCCAGAGGGGCTGGGGACACCCGGCCACGCTCCTGCTGAGGAGCCCAGGTGACCACGGAATGGGACCTTCCCACCCAACCATCCCGTGGCTCTCTGATCCCTCATCCCTTCCAGCAACCCCGGGTGCTGCTGCACCGTTGTTGGGGAGAAAAGTCATGGTTTGCATGTAGAAGACAAAAAAAAGCAAAAACAGAAATCAGTAAAAGCAGCCATTTCTGCCAGTTATTTGTGAAATGTCCCCCATGGCAAGGTAAAATTTTGCCAAAGGTTTTTTCCTTTCTCACTGCGACGTGTTTGAAGTTAAAGAGACAACTTCAGCTTCCTTTTACTCTCCGCGCTGCCCTGTTTTAATTTCAATGAGCTAAACTAATTTATTCCAGCTGCTAAATGATGGGCTGCTGGCTCCTGCTGTCATAATCGCAGTGCAGGCAGCAAGAGATTTGATAAATTGCGTGTCACAGGACCCAGATCAATAAATGTGTGAGCGTGTGAAAAATTAAACTGGAGAAGGAGGTTCAGAGGCGTTGGGTTTGTATCAAAGGCCACAGCAATACCTGCAGGCATCGAGGGAGAAGCTTCAGTTACACACTAACTGGAACATTTTCGCTGCACACAGCAGCCTCACCAAAATAAAAGGGTTTTTTCCTGGTAATGTGCTGATTGTGTTAATTTTTAAACAGAATTCTGTTTCGCTGAAATAAAGATGTCTTGTTACCTTTCCTTCGAGTGTATAATTTCTCAGACATCTGTCATATTAATTTGATGCTATTTAGCCTTAGATTTGATTATAATGTTTTGGCAGGTGTCAAATGTCGTGTGTCAAAGTACTGCAACACTGATCCCGCAGGAAACAGGAGCTTTTGGTATCTGCAGAGCTGAGGATTAAATATAAAACTCCTCAGGAGAAGGATGGAAATGTCTCTGTGAGGGTTGGAGCAGGCTGGCAGGAGGAAATGCCAGGTTCCTGCCCCTCGGAGCAGAGCCCACCTGGAGTGGTGTCCATGGTGGAAATCCTGATTCCCACCCGGAGACGTGGAGCTCACTGGAATGCTGTGAGGGGTGGGCTGCCGTCACACCTTCCCAAAGCACCCCATGGGGCTCCTTCCAGTTGTTTTGGGAAAGGAGAATTGGGCTGGAATGCAGCGTGGCACAGTCTGTCCCAGAGCAAACGGCAGGGGAATGCCGCCCTGAGCTTCTTCAGCCTTCTGATGTTTGCATTTTTGTAGTGGAGTTTCTCATGGATTTTCATGTCAACAAAAGTGATGGAATGGGAACTGTACATTCCTCTCAGGAGGAGGGACAATTGATGGACTTCTAGTTTGACCAGTGGGGTCAAAGAAGTGTCAACCTCGTTGTCCAATCCCTGATCAAACTCCAAAAACTATAGAAATCGAAGTCCCAAAATAAACCTCTCTCTTTTTTTTTTTGCTCTGACGCTGACTGTGTGGGTGTCCTTCTTTTTGTGTCCGTCTAGCGACAGGTGAATGCAGGAGATTCCATCCCTAAAGGTCCCTTTTTCCCAAGGTGTTTTAGGGTGACTTTATGATGTTTGTGTATTTAATTGTTTGCATTTTTAATTGCTTGCTTTGTTGGTGTTGGATATTGCGTTCTGTACTTTTGGGATTAGTTTTGGGAGTGAACTGGGGAGAAAGAGAAGCGTTGAGTTTCTTCTTGGGAACTGTACCTACTGTTTTGTATTTCTTTTCTGTGTGGTGTTGTCTGTAGTATGGACAGACAGTGGGATAGAGGTTTTTTGTTTGGTTGGTTGGTTTTTTGGGG
>VZDJ01007753.1:51821507-51840511 GCA_008694505.1 Cyanoderma ruficeps | reverse complement strand
GAGACTGATAAGAGACTGAGCGAGTTGAGCTGTACTTTATGATTGGGATTTTTTGGGTTTGTTACTTCTTTAGACGGCGAGAGGTTTTATTGCTTTATATTGTTTATTTTTTTATACCTGTGAACATTTTGCTTGTTAAATAAACTGCTTTTCCCACTTTTCTCCAAGGAAATCTTTTCCCAAACCAGTTTAGGGAGGGGCTTCTTGAATTTGCTTTCTAGAGGGACCCTTTGGAGGTTTCCTCCCAGGTTTACCCTAAACCAGGACACAAGTTCAGTGTTTCCAAGACTGGAGATAAAGGGGGACACAGCTCTGGCCAGGGAGGTCCCTGCAGGGACCAGGAGGTGCCAGGAAGGGTGGCCCAGGTGGCACCTTGTGCTTGTCCCCAGGGCTGAGCTGCAGCCAAACATTCCCTGAGATCCCAGTGGCCTGGAGCCACATCCTTTGGTTTTTTGGGTTTTGGAGCCTGGATGAGGCAGTGTCAGCTCTGCCCTGGACACAGAATCTCCTGAGCTGGGAAGGACCCACGGGGATCATCAGATCCAACTCCTGGCCCTCACCCTGTGCTTCCAGCCAAGGATCCCACCCTGTGCTTCCAGCCAAGGATCCCACCCTGTGCTTCCAGCCAAGGATCCCACTCTGTGCTTCCAGCCAAGGATCCCACCCTGTGCCTTCCAGCCAAGGATCCCACCCTGTGCTTCCAGAGGAAACCCCATTCCTGGGACATCTCCAGGGAAAAGCTGCAGGAGGTTTAACCCTGGCTGAACCTCAGATCAACCCCAGCCCTTGATGTGAGGGATGTCACTGCTGTCCCCTCTGAGGAGCAGGGCTCCTCCAAGGGCAGGGATGGGTGGGAGATTGGGAACTGGGAATTCCTGGCTGGGCTGGAATTCCCAGAGCAGCTGTGGCTGCCCCTGGATCCCTGGCAGTGCCCAAGGCCAGGTTGGACATTGGGCTTGGAGCAGCCTGGGACAGTGGGAGGTGTCCCTGGGACAGTGGGAGGTGCCCCTGCCATGGCAGGAGGGGAATGGGATGGGATGGGATTTGAGGTCCCTTCCCACCCGACCCATTCCACAATTCCATGAGTGTTTTTTCCTCCCATTCCTGCAGCCCCCGTGCCCCTCTGCAAAAGAGAACCCCACGGAACGGCTGCCAAATGCTTGGATTTACAAACTTCTGCCAGAAATTACTCCAGTTCTGGCAAATAATTGTCATTAATCTTGGGAAACAGCTTGATACAGACCAACAGTGGGCGTGGTGCTGTTCAAAGCTTGGCCTGGAGCCTTGAAGCGTTTTCCAGTCTTACCCATCCTGTGCCTTGACGGTTCCACGGGCTGGAAAATGCCCGTGAGGAGGAGGAGGAGCAGCAGCCTGAGCAATGAACTCAGAAATGAGGCTGGGAACACGGGAATTGCAGAGAATATTTCGGATCTCCTTCCTTACATAACTGCAGAGAGCACGGATGTGCAGCCCTGCCCTGGGGACGGGATTCCAGCCTGATTTAAATATCTAAATATTTAAATATGTTAACACTTTAATATTTTACGCTTTAAATATTTTCTGGCTTCCATAGCAAAAGGAAACCCTTTCCCAGCAGTCAGAGGCAGAGGATTTACCCAGAATTTCACCTCTGGAGGAGGAGAAACGGGTCTGAGTTTCCCAGAGAGAACAATGTACGCAGAAATGCACAATCCTGCCAGAATTTCCCGTGTTGAGGGAGAACATTATTCCGTATTCAAAGTACCCTGAGGTGTCACGAACCCACCCAAACCCAGCACTTGAGCTCAGTTGCTGCACTTTATCAAACACTTCAGGGAACTGTAATTATTTCCAGTGGGACTTGAACTTCAGGGCTAACCCAAAGTGCTCCACGCGCCCTGAGCGCTGGGACTGCTGCTGTCCAAACAACCACGCGGATCCTGGGGCTCCCTTCATTTCCTCAGGTTTTTTCATCTCCTTCCCGAGGTATCGCTGTGGGTTCAAGCTGAGTGCAAGGATAACCACATGATAAATGAATATATTCATGTAAACCCAGAAATAATCTCATCTCTTACAGAGCCAATATTTTCGTGGTGAGAAAGGAAATAAAATACATATATTTGCTATCCAAACCCAACAGCACAAATCCTAACGTGCCCAAAACAATTCTAATTTAATTATGCAAAAAAGGCTCCCAACCTTAATAACAAATCATTATCTGAAGAAAATCTGAATTGGCTTTTGCAGTGTCAAAATATGAATTTCTTTTCATGGCAAGCAAAATGCAACAAGGGGGCATGCAAAATGTGCCCGGTAAATTAAAAATCTGTTATTAGAACTTGCAGACAGGAGCTGGGAGAAGCCATGTAGTTAAAAAATCTGTTTTCCTGGATGAATAAATACCGGTTTACCCTCTCCCTCTGTCTTTCATGGTGCCCTTCTTCCCTCCTCCTCCCTCTCAGATCCTTTCCCACTCAGCTTCTCGCTACATAATTAACTTTAGGAGTTTAATTTTTCTCCTGGTTCTGGAAGAATGAGCTGCTCAGGACACAATTCACATTTTCTGTGCTGTACAGGGACTATTTGGGAGAAAATCAGGCAGGATCTGTGTGTGAATCAGAGGCTCTACAGATGAAATTGCTGCTGCCTCGGCTTCCAAATCCCCCCTGGCCGTGGCCTCGGCACTTGAGAGTCAGAGCACTTTGTACCCTGTGATGGATTTACAGGCGGCTGGGCAGCCTGGGGCTGCTCTCATTTTCCAGCCAGGAGCTGGCACAGGGACCTGCCCAGGGCCACCAGGCTGGGGGACAGAGCCAGGACCTGCCTGGGACAGGGGAGAGGGCACTGACGGGACAATCCTGTCAAAGGGTCCTGGAAGGGACCTCAAATCCCACCCAGTGCCACCCCTGCCATGGCAGGGACACCTCCCACTGTCCCAGGGACACCTCCCACTGTCCCAGGCTGCTCCAAGCCCAATGTCCAGCCTGGCCTTGGGCACTGCCAGGGATCCAGGGGCAGCCACAGCAAATCTGGGAATTCTAGCCCAGCCAGGAATTCCCAATTCCCAATATCCCACCCAGCCCCACCCTCTGGCAGTGGGAAACCATTCCCTGTGTCCTGTCCCTCCAGCCCTTGTCCCCAGTCCCTCTCCAGCTCTCCTGGAGCCTCTTCAGGCTCTGCCAGGGGCTCTGAGCTCTCCCTGGAGCTTCTCCTCTCCAGGGGAACATTCCCAGCTCCCCCAGCCTGGCTGCAGCCCTGGAGCAGCTCCGTGGATTCCTCTGGATTCCCACACCCCATGGAAGAGCCCCAGGGCTGGGAGCAGCTTTGCCAGAGCAGAGGGACTGGAAATGTTGGGAGGAGCGTGAGGAGCTGCCATCTGTGCCCAGCCCAGCAAAGGGCCCGGGTGTCACTGGCACAGGGTGACCCAGCAGGGCAGAAATGGGCTCTGAAGGGTCACAGCACCCAGGGGTGTGGTAAAGGACCCCTCACACACCCAGCAGGTGCTTCCAAACAGGGAAAGAGTTTCAGTTCTCCTTTAGACATGTTAGGAAGGTTAGCTGGAAAGTTCTGTGGGTCTCTCATTGTAATCAGCTCAGGGCCAGCCCAGAAGCGTGGATTGGACTCCTGGAATGTAACTCAGTCTGTTGTTCATCTCACTGGGGCAAGGGCCAAATAACCCACCTAGGCTGTTAAGCACTAAAGAGAGAGAACACAGAAAGTCCAGGCTTTTTGAGGTGTTGTAGCAAGTAGGAGACTTGTCTCTGTGCTGTGCTCAGCTTTGTTTTTGTTTTTTTGTATTATTTTCTTTCTTTATTAAAACCTTTTTGATTTTTCAAGGCACACTCAATGGTGCCGCCTTGCTAATTAATATCAGCCATGTTTCTGCCAGGCTGGCCCTCAGAGTGTGGGTCAAACCCATACAGGGGTGCCCCAGGCCAGCCCCCCTCCCTGGGGGGGTCAGTCCCTCTCTGGGCGCTGCTGGGAAGGGCTCGGCTCTGGAGCTGCACCAGGGAACAGAGGGACCAAGCACAGTCTGTGAGAGAGAACAAAAACCACCTCGAAAGGGAAAAAGGAGTCTGGGAAATCTCAGCTCTGAGGAGAGGTTTGGAATGATGAGTGTCAGGAAGTTCCAAAGGATGTGGTTAATGATCTTCAGCACCACAAAAGGCTGACAAGGAACATTAAACAATCAGTTTTCTGTGCTCATCACAGACAGGGCAGCTCCAGCAAAGACAAACCCAGGCTGGGAGCATTCAGGGGAATTCTGGTGCTGGGATGCCGCAGGAATTTTTTCCCTTAGGAGAAGAATCACAGAGAGGCACCTCCATGGCCAGTCCTGTGTGGGGACTGCAGTCACAGCCCTGTGTGGGTGCAGAAGGAAAAGGACAATTCCCCATTTCCCAGGATGAACCCAGAGCTGTTCCCACACAGGAGGTCTCTGATCCGTGCCCTTCTGCTCAGCTGGAACAGAACCATTTTGAGCAGTTGGAATACATAATTTTTAATTGGAGAGTGTCCTGTGTAAAGATTATTTTCAGGAAAAAAAAAGTGACGAATGCAATTAAATAAATTCAAATAAAAATTCTGTGCCAGGCCCTGGGGTCCTTTGATTTATTAATGTAACACTGCTCAGCCGCTGCCTGTGATTGAGCAGCGCTTTGTTGGAACAATTCCTTTTTAATGTTGGGAGACCTCTGGCCTTGCACAGCTCCCACACCTCTGGGAGCCCAGAGCTGCTCTGGGCCAGGCTGGGCTTGGAGCTGGGTGCTTGGGACACCAACAGACCCCAAATGGGCCTCTCCTCAGTGTGGGGAGGGGTCTCAGGACAAACCAGAGCCCCCTCATTTGGTGAATCACTTCAGTGAAAGTGTCTGGGGTTGCAGTGTGTAACCAGCAGTGTGTGTTCTACTTCCATCTGTTGGAACCGCTTGTGGAGGTGTTTCCTTATCCCTTCCAGGACCCGTCCTCCCTCCAGGGGAGATCTGCTGTCCATGGGCCATCCAGGCTCACTGCAGGGCTCAGACAATTCCATCATCCCATGGGGAGAGGCTCCGCCCAGGGGGAGGAGCCCAGCATTCCCACCTGGATCAAAGCTGGCATTCAGAACAGCAGCACAGCCTGTCTGCACTGGATTCCCAGAGGGAGCCCAGACCCATCCCAGCCCCACTGGACCCTTCTCCAGGATCATCTCTGCTCCACCAGAACCACATCTGTCCCTGCAGGAGGGCTGGGCTGGGCTGACACCAACACCCTGATCAACACGGGGGCAGGAGGGCTCTGACCCTGGCAGGGTTTTGTTTGTTTGCTTTTTTTCTACTACTACATTTTTATTTTAATTTTCCTAGTTAGGAACTGTTATTTCTATTCCCATATCTTTCCCTGAGAGCCCCTTGATTTCAAAATGATAATAATTCAGAGGGAGGAGGTTTACATTCTCCATCCCAAGGGAAGCTCCAGCCTTCCCTGGCAGACACCTGTCTTTCCAAACCAAGACAGAAGGATTTCTTACTAGCAAGATGAATTTACTGTTTTTTCCTCTTCTTTTAAAACAAATGACTGGAAGCATTGCCAAAACCCTTCGTTACACATTGTTCCATCCATTCATTAATTTATTTTCTGCAATTGAGGCGTGTGGCCGGAACAAATCAGGTGACTTGTAAAGCTCCAGCTTTAGCTGAGCCCTGCCAGGATGCCATTGTTGGGATGGGAAATCTTTCCAGGAGGGCACAATGGGATGGATATTCCTGTCTGTGCAGGGCCAGGAGGCAGAGTTCCCTCTGCCAGCACCGAGGTGAACGTTTCCTGACCAGTGAACAAGAGGCTCTGAGTGTCTCTGCTGTCACAGCAACGATCCTCAGTGGGAGCCTCTGGGCAAAGGTTATTACCCAGCTCCTGCCCACATTAAAGTTGATGGCCCTCACTGGGGTGGCCAGAAGCATCTCCTCTGTCCCAGGATGCATCTCCTGGGCACAGTTTGCATTCAGGTTTTTCCTCATGTCAAGTTGTGGAAGACAATGCATGAAATTATGACTCACATTAATTGTTGAAGAGCCTCAAATCAGTAACGCCTTTTATTTTCCAGGTGCTGGAAGTGGCTGTATGGGAGGTTGCTGCTATTTTTTTATTATTTCTTTTTTACTAAATCAAGGCATTTAGAAGTGCTGTTCTTGTTGGAATGTTTGTATGGAATTAGCAGGAGGTGCTGCAGCAAAAACGTGTTGTGACATTTCCAAGGTCAGAACTCACAGCCATGGACAAAACTCGTCTGGTGCCTCCATCTCAGACATCAAATACATCCCACACATGGCACACCTCACACACCTCACACACCTCACACACAGCACCCCACTCCCTCTGGCATCCACGGGGACAGGTTGTTGGCAGAGCCCAAATTCAAACACTTGAGGTTTAAAACCACGGGAAGCAGATCCCGAAGGGAAAGGCTCACAGCTTGGAGGGGAATCTGGAACTCGTCATGGAGACAGAAAGGGAAAAGCAGCAAAGTGTCAGGACTCAGAAAAAGCGAACAGAGGAAGAGAGGAACAGCGAGGAATAAATCAGCTCAGTGCTAAGCACGAGCTCTTCCTTTTGAATTTCTTAAGACCAAATATTTTACAAAGACCTTCAAAATTCCTGTAATCTTTGCAGTGCCAACCTCCTCTGCCATCATTTACCTCGAGACACACGGACAAAGTGTTGCACTGACTTCCCTCTGCCTTGCTATCGATAGCTCAAGTTTTGGCAATTAACTAATTATAGAGAAAATTAACCTGCTCACCTGCAAGGAACAGAACACTTCAGACTCGACTCATTACAATCATTGTGTTTTCTGAAGGAAATTGTGCTGGGAAGATTAAATGGGATTCGCGGGGGAAGAGGCACTTCCAGGGAATAATTAACTTAGTGAGCCTCCAGCTCCTTTCCTGCCATTCCCAGTGCCAGCTGCTCGTGCCCAGCCGTGTGTGTCCTGTGCAGTGAGCAGCAGCCACTGCAAGAAGTTTCAAAGTCCTTGGAACAACGAAAACCAACCTTGGTGTGGCTGAGAACATTCCCGCTCATCCCCTGGCTGCTGGAATTGTTTGTCTCAGAAGCCAGAGACAAATGGGGATCCAACAAAACAAAGCGCTGGCAAAGGCCTTTTTTGTGTTTCGGGAATGAATTCACAGCTCTGCTTTAGCTTGGGATGGGCAGCAGCTCCTGAGAGGCTGCCCCGTGCCTGTAATCACAATTCCAGGATCCTGGGGGACAGGACACCCCAAAAATTCCACCCTGTGACCACAATTCCAGGATCCTGGGGGACAGGACACCCCAAAAATTCCACCCTGTGACCACAATTCCAGGATCCTGGGGGACAGGACACCCCAAAAATTCCACCCTGTGACCACAATTCCAGGATCCTGGGGGACAGGACACCCCAACAATCCCACCCTGTGACCACAATCCCAGGGAAAGGGGGACAGGACACCCCAACAATCCCACCCTGTGACCACAATTCCAGGATCCTGGGGGACAGGACACCCCAAAAATTCCACCCTGTGACCACAATTCCAGGATCCTGGGGGACAGGACACCCCAACAATCCCACCCTGTGACCACAATCCCAGGGAAAGGGGGACAGGACACCCCAACAATCCCACCCTGTGACCACAATTCCAGGATCCTGGAGGACAGGACACCCCAACAATCCCACCCTGGCCAAACACTCTGAGAGCTCTGGCTGCCTTGGGGCTAGCCCAAGGATAATCCCCTGTGTCCTCTGGAATGAGCTGACAGGAAAACTGAGTTGGGTCTTCTTAAGGAAATCAACTTTCCCAAACTCCCCCAGCACCCCCAGATTTCCCAGTGCTGGAGCTCTGCTGGAGCAGCCCTTTTCCCCCTGGAGATCACGGCCCAATTCACTGAGATATCCAGCCTTGGATTTCCAAGTCAAAAACTCCAACCCATGTCCATCTTCACAAAGCCTAAATAAATGCTCATTCTACAGAAAGGGACAGACTCAACATTGAACTTTTTGGGATTTTTTTTTTTTTAACTGGATTGTGAGTATTTTTGGAGGTTTTTGAGGAAAAAAAACCCCAAACCAGAAGCAAACCTGAAGCAGGTCCTTGGCACAGCTGTCCCAGGCAGGGGCAAGGACTGGCACAGCACTGGGGTGGCACTGCAGGCACAGTTGAGGGGCACAATGCCCACCCTGGGCTGGATCCAGCCCCTCTCTGCGGGTTCCTGGGCACCCACAAACACATTTCATCTTCTCTCCTGCCGTATCCAACCCGTGCAATACGATATTGGGATTTAGGAATTAATTTTAAAGAAGAGGCTGACACTCCAAACCTGACAGGTCTCTAAGAAAGATTAAAAGAGAAGGAGTCTGCTTGCAGGCTGAGCTGCAGTCTGGGGCATGATTAGTGAGCAAATTCCCCGTTAATTGGATGGATCAGGGGCATGGCAGGGCTGGCACAGGGCTGGATGTGATAGTGTCACAAGGACAGGAGTGACATTCCCTGCACTGGGAGAGCAGAACCAGCATTGATTACCTGGATTCCATTGCCCTCTGCAGCCCTGCCAGTCCCCAGGCACCGAGCCCCACCTCAAACACCCTTTTCCTGGACCTGGACTGGTGGGAATGGTGTCTCTGGATGGGGATGGTGTGTGGTGGGAATGGTGTGTGATGGGAATGGTGTGTGATGGGAATGGTGTGTGATGGGAATGGTGTGTGATGGGAATGGTGTGTCTGGATGGGGATGGTGTGTGGTGGGAATGGTGTGTGATGGGAATGGTGTCTCTGGATGGGGATGGTGTGTGATGGGAATGGTGTGTGATGGGAATGGTGTGTGATGGGAATGGTGTGTGGTGGGAATGGTGTGTGGTGGGAATGGTGTATCTGATGGGAATGGTGTGTGATGGGAATGGTGTGTGATGGGAATGGTGTGTGGTGGGAATGGTGTATCTGATGGGAATGGTGTATCTGGTGGGAATGGTGTGTGATGGGAATGGTGTGTGGTGGGAATGGTGTATCTGATGGGAATGGTGTATCTGATGGGAATGGTGTGTGATGGGAATGGTGTCCCTAGATGGGAATGGTGTGTGGAGGGAATGGTGTGTGGTGGTGTCACGATCCGCTAATACAAGCAGGGATTGTGACAGTTCGTTTATTGATCTCAGAGTGCAAAAGACACGACAAAATTACTGTTTAAATCCAAACAATGAACCTTTATTGAGTGCCCCCGACATGGTAATGCAACAGAGGAGAAAAAGAGAGAGAGAGACACAGAACAGAGAGAGAAAGAGAGGGCAATAGCTAGCAACAGATGAGACAACGTCCTCGTGGTCGCCAATAGATCCGTCATCTTCTGCTGGGGACATCTCAAGTTTTGGTTGACCTAGGGAGTATTGTTATAGTCTTCTCCAAAGCGACAGGCAGTTGGCCAAAAGGTGGGGAGATGGATACGATGTCTTGGTTTTGGGAGAACGAGAACAAAATACGGAACAGACCGATCTGGCACGACCAGTCCACCATGCCCTGCTCACTGTTGCTGCATGGGTTCCGATGGGAATGCCCGCCAGCTCCTGGGTCCAGAGAACACACCTGCAGGAACGCTTGGCAGACATCCCTCCTCAGCCAGGCCAGAACTCCTGTGCTGGGGTTTTAGGGTCCTTTTAGGGGTTTCTGTCTGTCTTTGGTGACGGTCGTGAGGCAGATGAGGGATCTTCGGACCTTACAGATGGGAATGGCGTCTCTGATGGGAATGGTGTCTCCCATGGGAACGGTGTCTCTGCAGTGCCTTGTGTGACTGCCGGCACCACATCCCCCTTGCTGGTGGGCAAAATGAGACCTGTGGGGAGAAATGGGGAGAATGTTCTTCCCTGGGATGTCTCTGGGACAGAGCTCAGTTTGAGCATCTCCCTCAGCACACACAGAGAGGTTTCCCTTCCGTTCTGGCAGATTTAGAGGGCTCTGCTGTGCCTCACCACTGCTGAACACGTGTAAAACACTCCACACTCCCTGACATTTATATGGCACATATCCCCCACTCCAGCCACCCTCCCCTCACTTCAATCCTCGGGGAAAAAAAGAGCTTTTTCCTAATGGGTCAGACCGAAGCAGGTCACTGTTTTCAAGGTCCTTTCAAGTGTGGCTTGTTTTATAAATGTCTCTGAATGTAATGGTTTTCTTTCTTGCTTGGAGAAATCCTATGGAGGAAATTTTTTAGCCGGTGATGAGCTTGACACTCTCTGCTGGGGATTTTCGAGGCACTTTGGAGGAGCTGTTCCAGCAGGGAACAGGAAGATGTATTAATTCCAACCTCCAAGAACTAATGCTTTCCAAAAAGGTCACATTGCTGCGAGTCAGGACGTTACCAGCCTGATCTCAGGGAGCTGCTCTGAACTGGCCTGCGGTCACATTTGTCCCTGCCTTAAATCAAGACCAAATGTCCTTTGCAGCCGCAGCCTTGTGCAGCAGCTCTGGGGGAGGTTCCTGGGCTGTGTCCAAAGGGACAGACGAGGGGCTAGTGGCCCTCTTTGCTTTCTTTAGGGGTGCCGCTCACCCCTTTGGGTTCCCTGAGCTGTGTGAGGTGCCAGACCCGCAGTGACACCAGGGAGCGACCATTTCTGAGTCCTGAATCCAACCTCTGCCTTCCCTGCTGCTGCTCCCTCCTGGAAACAGCTCCCTGCCAAGGGGAATTTGGGGATGCCTTGGGAAGGCTGGGCTGGAACAGACTGGGCAGAGCTGGAGAATAAAGGAGAGATTTATTGAAAGGCCTTTAAGGTACACCTTGGGCAGGACAAGAGCCTGGCCAGGGCTACACCCAAGGTGGACCCAAAATGGACACAAAATGGACACAAAATGATCACAAAATGGACACAAAATGGACAAACAGTCACCAGGTCTGACACTTTTCTAAGTTTTGGTCCATTTGCATCTTGGGGTTGAATTGTCCCATTCCAGCTGCAGGTGATGCAGTCCCATCCTTCTTGTTTTCTCCCTCCAGCCCAGCCTTGTTTGTGCTTTGGGGCCTGAACACTTGTCCCAGTTGTCCTTGGTGTGGGGCAGGAAAAGGATTTGTTTTGTGTCCCTGCTGTGTGCAGAGCTGAGTGACACTGACTGTGAGCTCAGAGCTGCCCCCCTGGGCACCGCACAACATGGAATACAGGGGAGATGGAACTTGGGGCATCATTGGCAGGCACCTTCCTGCACCTCAGCCACACTCCGAGCTCTGAATTCATGGGACATTTCCTGGGAATGTCTGCATTTCTGTCTCAGTCGGTTCTCAGGTGCTTGCACAACTCCCCGAGCCAAGATTTCTCCCACCAGTGCTTTTATTTTTAGAAATAAATCATCTTTATGCACACCAGGAATTATTTTATGTCTGATATCAAACTGGGAGTTAATTCTGAGGCAGGTGATGTCTTCCCACTCCAACCTTTTCCTCATCACTGTCACCTCCGCCGTCCTGCTGTCCCGAGGCTGGGTTAGACACTCATCTGTATTAACAGGTCCTTTGTTTGCCATCACCATCCTGACAGTCCCTCCGAGCCACGTCCAGCTCCTGTCAGCGTTTGTCACATTCCTGCCTTCTGGATCGCACCGCCGGACTCACCTCGCGGCAGGGAACGGGCTCCGGGTTCGTGGTTTTTCCCGGGTAATCCTGTTAACCCCCCTCGGTGTGGTGATCTCCTCCCGGTGCCAAGGCACAGATAAAGTCAGACGGCGCCGGGAGTTAATCCTGGTGTTCCCCGAGGCTGTCAGAGCTGTAATCCCTGCGGAGAGGGGCTGGATCAGCTCCCCGTGCCTGCTGCTTTCCATAATCCCGGCTGCCTGCCCAGCCCTGATCAGCCTGGCTTTAATTAACCTGGGCTGGTACTCCTCTCTGCCTGCTGGAACATCCCGGGATATGGAGCTCCGGGTGCTCCTGGATCCCCTGGGGGTCAGCCTGGGGGGCTGTGTCCCCACCCAGCTGCTGCAGGAATCCCACGGGCAGGAAATGTATTTACTCTGCTCCTTGAGGAGGAAGGGTTGGAGAGCACTTCTCCATCCTGGTTATCCCAGAGATCCTTCCTTCAGGATCCTGGTTATCCCAGAGGTTCCTTCCTTCAGGAACACTTCTCCATCCTGGTTATCCAGAGATTCTTTTCTTCAGGAACACTTCTTAATCCTGGTTATTCAAGCAGTTCTCTCCTGCCCTCCCCAGGTGCAGAAGTTGGGCTCTGACAGTTCCTGCTGGTCTGAGCTGGGATTTGGGGACTCTGGTCTCACAGCAATGGTTTGTCCCAAGATCTCCTGGGATTTTATCCCTGATGTGACTCCTGAAATCCCATCAACCCAAAGATTTCCTTCTCCTGGCCTGTAGCTCTGCCAGCCCCGCATCATTTGTTACATCTTCACCTGCCTTCCCTAAATTCCCCTGTGAGGCTGGAGCCCCTCTGGAGCCAGGCTGGGAAAGCTGGGAATGTTCCCCTGGAGAGGAGAAGCTCCAGGGAGAGCTCAGAGCCCCTGGCAGGGCCTGAAGGGGCTCCAGGAGAGCTGGAGAGGGACTGGGGACAAGGGATGGAGGGACAGGACACAGGGAATGGCTTCAAACTAAAAGAGGAGAGATTTAATTAGATTTTAGGCAGGAATTCCTGGCTGGGAGGGTGGGGAGGGGCTGGGCTGGAATTCCCAGATTTGCTGTGGCTGCCTCTGGATCCCTGGCAGTGCCCAAGGCCAGGTTGGACATTAGGCTTGGAGCAGCCTGGGACAGTGGGAGGTGTCCCTGGGACAGTGGGAGGTGTCCCTGCCATGGCAGGGGTGGCACTGGGTGGGATTTGAGGTCCCTCCCACCCCAAACCATCCTGGGACCTCTGCAGTCCAGCTCATGCTGGCACTGGGCTCTTTAGGAGGAGTCCCAGACTTGGTCTGACCAAGCTCTGCAGAATCCTCCTGGTTTTTTGGCAATGAGCATTCCCGACTCTCCCCCCGGCTCCATTCCCAGGCAGGATTGTCACCCCCACCCCTGTCCTGTGACGTTCCCAGGGCTCCCCTCTGAAGCTGGGATGATTTATCCCAGCCCACGCTGCTCCCCCCGCCTGGCAGAGCTCTGGTTGTGCTTTTGAAGCCGCATCAGCTGGGGCTTCATCAGGAATCACGGGATCGTTGCTGCCTTTGGAAGAAAGGAGCTGCCTTTGATGGGATTCATCAAAAACAAGCTGGTTTATCCCGCTGGCTTCCTCCTCTGCTCTCCTGTGAAGTGAAGCTGATTTCCCTGATTTTTCCCTCCTGCTTGTGGCTCTTGCTGAGGCTCTGGGTAATGCTGACCCTTCCCCTGTTTTCTGGGACTTTGCAGCCCCGCTGGTGCAAAGCAGAGATTTATGATGATTTCCTGTAGCTGTTGGTGTTGGAACACACGATCCCAGGATGATTATATCGAGGTGCTTCTATTGAAGAGCTCTGGGGATCAGGGGCACAGGGCACAGACCCAAATCTGACTCCCACATGGATTCGGGATGGGCACGTTTTTATACCCTTTCCTTATATAACTGTATATATTAATTATTAAACCCATATTGTTCTATTGTGTGAATCCTTGGAGTTCCCATCAGGCCCCCCAAACATCCTGTGGTCCCCTGATCTGTGCAGGATTTCCCAGTTGAGGGGTCCTGTCATTCCCTGATCTGTGCTGGATTTCCCAAACAGGGTTCATGTCATTCCCTGATCTGTTCAGGATTTCCCAGTTGGGGGTTCCTGTCATTCCCTGATCAGGATTTCCCAGCTGGGGCTCCTGTCATTCCCTGACCTGTTCAGGATTTCCCAGCTGGGGTTCCTGTCATTCCCTGACCTGTTCAGGATTTCCCAGCTGGGGTTCCTCTCATTCCCTGACCTGTTCAGGATTTCCCAGCTGGGGTTCCTCTCATTCCCTGTTCAGGATTTCCCAGCTGGGGTTCCTGTCATTCCCTGATCAGGATTTCCCAGCTGGGGTTCCTGTCATTCCCTGATCAGGATTTCCCAGCTGGGGCTCCTGTCATTCCCTGACCTGTTCAGGATTTCCCAGCCGGGGTTCCTGTCATTCCCTGGGTGCTGGGTGGGTTTCCCCTCACACCCCCTGGGCCAAGGGAGCTCCTGCAGGGGATGCTCTGCCTTGCCCTGTGAGCTGAACCCGTTCTGGCACAGAGATTCTGTAGCTCAGGCCAGGGGCGCCGTCTGCTCTCATCAAACCAGACAGATTTCCTCCCAGAGCAGAGGATTGTTGGCTTTTAGAGCAGGCAAAGCTAAACCCGTGTTTGCTCTGGATTTCGGCAATGAAACCATCAGCCTGTGGTACCTAACGAGGTTACACTGGGTATTTATGGTTTGAGTCTCTGCTAAACCAAGCACAGAAAACCTTAGGCAAGAAGTGTCATGCTCTGATTTGGCACAAAGCGCTCGAAATAACTGTGCGAATAAATCAGAGCTTAAACTCCTAAAAGCCTCTCCCGGAGAAGGAATCGATACAAAGCAGCCTAATTCCCCCTTTATCCTGCCCCGTGACGGGGGTTTGCTGCTGGTGTGCGCAGGCTGCTGTCCCGGAGCTGCCCGCAGTGAGTCAATCCCGTTTGGCCGCTCTGACGGGGTTTTTTGGGGGGTTCTGCCCTCGGTCACGCCCCTGCAGCAGCTCCGGGGGAGGAGGAGAGGCTCAGCTGCTGTCCCCGTGTGTCAGCATCACCGACAGACAGCTGTGCCCAGCTGTGGGCCCCAAAGACCCCAGCCCAGGGTGTAAGACACCCACACCCACCCCAAAAACTGCCCCAAGGGATCTGCAGCCAGGAGAGACCTTGGCAGCCAGGTGGGATCTCGGGGGGGATCTCACGTCCTTGGAAACGGAACCTGGTGGGGACACGGAGCTGCCCCTGTCCAGAGCCAGCAGCAGGAATTCCCAACGGCAGGAATTCCCAGCTGCAGGAATTCCCAATGGCAGGAATTCCCAGCAGCAGGAATCCCCAACAGCAGGGATTCCCAACGGCAGGAATTCCCAACTTCAGGGACTCCCAACTGCAGGAATTCTCAGCAGCAAGAATTCCCAACGGCAGGAATTCCCAGCTGCAGGAATTCACAGCAGCAGGAATTCCTCTGCTCCTGGGGAGTGCCAGGGATGGTGTTTCCCTGTTTTCCTTCCAGGAGGAGGGAGGTCCATGCCCAGCTGTCAGCAGGGGTGAGGTGAAGGCTCCCAGCTGGAATTCTGTGTCCTCAGGAGCCCACAAAGAACACGGAGCTGTCACAGCTCCACGGAGCTGCTCCAGGGCTGGAGCCCGGCTGGGAGAGCTGGGAATGTTCCCCTGGAGAGGAGAAGCTCCAGGGAGAGCTCAGAGCCCCTGGCAGGGCCTGAAGGGGCTCCAGGAGAGCTGGAGAGGGACTGGGGACAAGGCCTGGAGGGACAGGACACAGGGAATGGCTTTGAGCTGGAAAAGGGGAGATTTGGGTGGGATATTGGGAAGGAATTGCTGTCTGGGCTGGAATTCCCAGATTTGCTGTGGCTGCCCCTGGATCCCTGGCAGTGCCCAAGGCCAGGTTGGACATTGGGCTTGGAGCAGCCTGGGACAGTGGGAGGTGTCCCTGGGACAGTGGGAGGTGTCCCTGCCATGGCAGGGGTGGCACTGGGTGGGATTTGAGGCTCCTCCAGTCCCAACCTGGCTGGAATTCTGGGATGACCCGAAGGTGCCCTGAGCAGAGGAGCCACTGGTGAACCCAGTGCTGGAATTCATTTTTCTGTTGAGGGATGCAATGAGAGACCCAGAACAAACGAATTTGCCATCCCCAGAGTCAGAGCCCTCTGGTTTCAGCAGGGCGGGGGAGCAGGAGGCTGAAAATCCCCGGGAAGAGACGTGAGGAGGGAGAGGAGAGCAGAGCAGGGACTGGCAGCTCCTCAAAGAAACCACATTAGAGCTACAACAGCAAAGCAGCTTTTGGAGGGAGAGAGATGAAAAAAAGAAAGAACAAGATATATTGAAAAAGGCCAGTGGAGAATGAAGTAATAAAATGTAGCCTGAAAATCACCTTTACCTCCAGTTCTGAAGAACTGAAAGGTGATGAGTAGATCTGTCAAAATATTTGTAATGGAAAAGTCGTGATTTATGAGGTTTGGGGTTTCATTGTTTTTCTCAATTTTTTACAAAAATGAAAGCAAAATTTGGTGGGGGAGGATTTGGGTTTTCCCGCTTCTATTATTTTTTAATTAAAAAGGATGGGGAGAAATGAACACTGCTGATGTCTTATGGTTTTTAAATGCAGGAAAAAAAGCCTGTATTTTTTTTTTTTAATTCCCGTTAAAAGTGGGAAAAAGCTCCAGCAAGGAGGTGAGAGAGAAAGCAGGAGTGGATGCCTTCCCTGCTTGTACAATGTGAGCTGGCTGTTAGTCAAGGCAAAAATAACACATCTCTCCTGCAGGAGAGGACTTGGCTGTTGGGAGAAAATCTCCTCTTCCAGCTGCCCCTATTCAAACGGCATTTGGCCACTGCAGATTAATTGCGTTAATTGCAAGCCTTCACCCCCTTGCTGTTCCCTGGGGCAGAGCTCAGAACCTGGAATTGCTTCCCCTGCAAAGGCCACGAGGGGCTGGTGAGCTCCCCTCGCTCCCTGAGAGCATTTTCCACCCCTGGTGAATTGGAGATATTGATATAAAACCTTTCAGAATATCGTGGAGATTCTGGTTTTTCTCCTCGTGGGGTTCATTTGTTGTCACCCTCCCCCCCTGTGGGGATGGCACTGCCACAGCTGGAGGGACATGGGAGTGTCACAGGTTCTGTCCCCTCTGCGTGTGCCAAGAGCTGCTCTGCAGAGCCCCGAGCCCCTGTGGCACTGGGCAGTGTCCCAGAAATCACAAAATCAGGAATATCCTGAGCTGGAGGGATCCACAGGGATCATCCCAACCCCTGTCCCTGCCCAGACCCCCCAACAATCCCACCCTGGGCATCCCTGGCAGTGTCCAAAGGCTCCTGGAGCTCTGGCAGCCTCGGGGCCGTGCCCATTCCCTGGGGAGCTTTTCCAGGGTTTATTCCACCCTCTGGGGGAAGGACTTTTCCCTGACCTCCAGCCTGAGCCTGCCCTGGCCCAGCTCCAGCCCTTCCCTGGTCCTGTCCCTGTCCCAGAGCAGAGATTGGAGCTGCCCTGGGGAGGATCTCCAGACCCCTCTGTCCATGTGGACATTGCAAAGGTGTAAAACACGGTGTAAAATCCCCTGGATGCTGTTTGTGCCGAGCTCCCTGGCCCAGCAGGACCCCTTGGATCCCACCCCAGTGTCCCCAGGGGTGGGGACCGGCCACTCTGGAATGGTGTAGCCCTGGTTCCATGCCTGAGGGGTTTTGATTTTCTGGAATTCTTTCCCAGGGAATTTTCTGTAAACAGCAGAAATGTTTTTGTAGCTGTAACTTTGTTATTCATTCCTTTCCCCGGGAGGGAAAATCTTCTTGCTGTCCCTCTGCTCTGACCAATGTGAGTGAAGAGGTTTGTCTTTGTGTCACCAATCCAATTGGTCTGTGTGGAATAGTATAAAAGGGAGACACATCCCAAAAATCAAGGAGTCATTTTCTGAATCTCAGAGTCTGTGTCGTGGTGTAACACAGGGTCAGTCTGGGCTGTGGGACCAAACTGCTGAAGGGGTCTGATGGCAGAGAGGGCCACCAGCCTCGGGGACAGCTCAGGTGGGACAGCCAGGGAGGGAGGGGACCCTGCCCTCTGCCCTTGGGAACACGCTGCTGGAATTCTGGGCCAGGCCAGCCTGGGAAGGGCTGGGGGCACCCTGGGGCAGTGGGAGGTGTCCCTGCCATGGCACTGGAGGGGATTTCAGGTCCCTTTCCACCCAAACCAGTCTGGGATTCTGTTCCAAGTGCCTTCCCTTGGCCAAACGCAGATCCAGGCTGGGGTCCAGCTAACCCAGGAAGTCCCTGGGCGTGGGTTTGATCTTTGGTTCTGAGAGATTTCAGCCTGCTGGCAGCTGCTACCTTTTTCTCAAGGAAGAATTTCTTAAGAAAGCTTCTTCTCAAAACAGTCTTGGCAAAACAACTCTCCTTTCTCAGAACAATCTTTCTCCAGGTGGTGTTCTGCTCTTTCTCTAGTTTAACCAATAAAATTAAAGAAGTGTCATTCTTATTCACCAATCATATTATATTTGTATCAGAACACCTTATAAAAAGTAGTAAAAATTAAACAACAAAGCCTTTTCCCCATGCTCTTTATCTTCTAAAGTGTTTAGAGTCTCTCATCTTCCTTTCGTGTTCTACAACGACACCTGTGGCCAGGGATTTGTGTCGGTGCCCTGCAGAGGGGCATTGCTGGGGTGGGTGACACGGTGGCCCCCCCTGTCACTGAAGGGTTATTTGGAGTTTATTTTTGCCAGCATTTGCCATCCACAACGATCCATCCCGCCCAGCTCTATCAATAACGCTGCTGCAGGAACATATTTTTATGCACTTTCTCCACTCACACGCACTTTCCCCGCAAAGGAAGTGCTTTTCATGCAAATTGTGTTTTTCCCTCCTGTGCACATGTGCTGAGCTATATCAAGAGCAGGGCTGAGAAGCAGATAAAGAGCTGCCCATATGTTTTCTTTATGGGCCCGCAGTGCCTGGAGCCCCGGCAATCTGCCGTGGGATTCTGAGCAAACCGGAGACACCCGAAGGCTTTTCCAGCCTCTGCTGGCTCCAGGAAGAGCTCCTCAGCTCCCAGTGTGACCAGTGCCTGGGATGGAGATGATACTGGGAAGAATCATAGAATAATGGAATGGTCGGGGTCCTGGAAGGGACCTTAAATCCCATCCCGTGCCACCCCTGCCATGGGAACATTCCACTGTCCCAGGCTGCTCCAAGCCCAATGTCCAACCTGGCCTTGGGCACTGCCAGGGATCCAGGGGCAGCCACAGCAAATCTGGGAATTCCAGCCCAGCCCCTCCCAGCCAGGAATTCCTTCTTGATATCCCATCTACATCTACCCTCTTGCAGCTTAAATCCATTCCCTCTTGTCCTGGTTACTCCAGCCAGGAATTCCTTCCCAATATTCCACCCAAATCTCCCCTTTTCCA
>VZDJ01007753.1:51807059-51819564 GCA_008694505.1 Cyanoderma ruficeps | reverse complement strand
ACCCACAGAACAAGCTCTGCTGCTCTAAATGAGCTGCACAAGCGCCTGGCACTGGGGAGAATCAGAATTACTGACCAGGTGAGCCCTGGGTTTGGGTCAACCCCTCTCACACCAAACACAACACTGAATTTAGGAGGGGGAAAGCACAGCCAGCAGCTCCCTCACCCTGCTGACGCTGAGCTCTGCAGAATGCCCCGGCTGCTGCTCCCTTCAGCACCAAAACTGATATCAGTCAATTATTTCAAGGCTGTCAGCAGCCATCAACACCCCTTAGAGCCATTCCAGCATTGCGGTTTACAAACTGCGGAGTAAATAAATCAAACAATATGAAAAACTTCCAAATGCGCTGTTTCTGAGGGGTTTTTCACACTCTGTGAGCCATTTGTCTGCTCTGCTCAGTGCTTTTTCACAGCCAATTTCCATCTGTTTCCCGCGGAATTGATACCAGCATTTCCTGAGCTCGTGCACGGCGCTGCAATTAAGTGCCAGCCCCAGCCACACCTGGTGCAGCCCGAAACAAAGGGAAATTTGAGCTCTGCTCTGCTTCTTCCTCAGCATCCTGCCTGTCTCTGGGAGGTTCCTTTATTTCCTCTTTGATGTCTGGCTCCGTGTGAGACATTCCCTGTTTTCAGCAGTGAAAACTCATCCCGGGTTTTGTGCTGGGATGGAGCGATAAAGGAGTGGGAAGAAAAAAAAAAATCTGTGAGCGCCAGCCACAAAAGGCAGGGAATGACTTTGCGCTCAAAATCTTCCCTGAAAACGATTGGGTTTTTCTGGTTAGTGCTGTGATTCCCTGAGGGGCAACAGATTCCTGCGAGTTCCTCTCCTCTGGTAGGGCCTGGCCAAAGCCTCCAAAGTTTTCTGCTGGGCTGACATTTTCTGGGTGAGCTTAGCCAGGAGTTACCCAGCGAGGTGCCTTGAGGCAGAACACCTGCCTTTGGAGAAAATATTTTTAGATCATTTTCTTTAGAGGAGAACTTTTATTTTGCCATAAAAATCCCAGGATGGTTTGGGCTGGAAGGACCTCAAAACCCATCCAGGGCCATAGCAGGGACACCTCCCACTGTCCCAGGCTGCTCCAAGCCCCAGTGTCCAGCCTGGCCTTGGACACTGCCAGGGATCCAGGGGTATATTCCCAAATTCCAGAGCATCAACCCATTAGATTCCCAAAATCATTCCCAGAGAACCCAGGGAACCAGTATCTCCAGTCATGGTTCGGGACTGTCCTTGGTTCCCAGAATCATTCCCAGAGAACCGGGGATCTCCAGGCCTCACTCAGAGCTGCCCTAGGTTCCCAAAATCAATCCCAGAGAACTGGGGATGTCCTGGCTCAGGGCTGTCCTTGGTTCCCAAAATCATTCCCAGAGAAGCGGGGATCTCCAGGCCCGGCTGGGAGCTGTCCTTGGTTCCCAAAATCATTCCCAGAGAAGCGGGGATCTCCAGCTGGGCTCGGGGCTGTCCTTGGTCCCTCAGGCCAGCTCAGAGCCGCCTGCAGTGCCAGGGGCAGAAATGATGGGAAATACGGGAAGCTGCAGCTCCCAGAAAAGTGCTGAGAGCACGGCAGGCTCGGGCACGGCAGCAGGAGGAGTTTCCTGCGGGGACAGACTGGAAAATAAACCCGAGTTTCCTTAGGAGTGGAAAAAGGTTCGAGGGGACCGTTTAGAAAAGCAGCGTGCAGTAAGCAGATATTGCAGATAATAACTTCATTAACGCGGAGGAAAAGGGCCTTGGCAGGGGCTGCCCAGGGAGGTTTGGAGTGCCCATCCCTGGAGGTGTCCAGGGAATTCCTGGGGGTGGCACTCAGAGCTCTGGGCTGGGGACAGGGTGGGCACGGGGCACAGCTGGGACTGGATGCTCTTGGGGAACTTTTCCATCTCCACTGACTTTGGGGTTTTATTGTACTTTGAGCCTATTTCCTGCAGTTTTAACTGAGTTTTCAAACAGTGCTGAAGGTTCTGGGTGTCCTCGGGTGCTGCACCAATGGCCAAGATCTGCAGAACAACCTCCCCAAGCCCAGTGTGAGGGGAAAGAGTGGGAATGAGCTCTGCAGAGATCCTTGTGAGGGGGCACACCTCCAGAAAAACACTGGAAATTACAGATTTCCATTTGTAAGGTACAAAATCATTTCCAGTATATTCTCTTCGCACAATGATAGGGATTTTTTTTTTGGGGTCACTCACCCTGTGGCTCTTCTCTGGCCCCTGGATGTCCATTCCTGGATTGCCCATCCCAGAAGGATTGAACATCTCTTTGGATTTAGGCTGCCAGCCCAGCCCCTCCTGCTCCAGCTCCGTGTACTGCTGGGGTGAGGAATTCCCTTAAAACACATCCCAGGGCTCCTCTGTGAATTTTCGGGCTGAGGAATTCCCTTAAAGCCCATCCCAGTCCTGGTCTGTGAATTTTTAGGGTGAGGAATTCCTTTAAAGCCCATCCCACCCTGCTCTGTGAATTTTCGGGCTGAGGAATTCCCTTAAAGCCCATCCCAGTCCTGCTCTGTGAATTTTTAGGGTGAGGAATTCCTGTAAAGCCCATTCCACCCTGCTCCATGCTGTGCACAGCCCCTGTGAATTTTGGGGGTGGGAAATTCCTTTAAAGCCCGTCCCACCCTGCTCTGTGAATTTTTGGGATCAGGAATTCCTTTAAAGCCCCTCCCAATCCTGCTCTGTGAATTTTTGGGATCAGGAATTCCTTTAAAGCCCATTCCACCCTGCTCTGTGAATTTTTGGGATCAGGAATTCCTTTAAAGCCCATCCCGCCCTGCTCTGTGAATTTTTGGGATCAGGAATTCCTTTAAAGCCTGTCCCACCCTGCTCCATGCTGTGCACAGCCCCTGCTGCCAGGAGCCTCTTCAGAAGTTGTTTAATCCCCTGAAGTGTGGGGTGCTGGGTTGTTTTTCCTAAAGGCTGATGTTTTCCCAGGATTTGGTTCCTGCCATTCCAGGGGCATCCCCGTGAGCCGGGTTTCCTCTCCCCAGGCAGGGCTGTCCCGGAGGGTGCCTGGGCCGTGTCCACGCACAGGTTCTCCAGGAAAATGCTGCTGTTTATTGTACTTAGCCTGGAAAGGGTGGATAAACAGATTTCCTTACAAAAAGTACTTTTTTGGGAAGGAGGGACCCCTCAGAGCAGCCTCAGGAGCGATGGAAAACCAGCCCCAGTTATTGCTCCTCGTGTCAGTTCCGTTCTGATTTGTGGTGTCGTTTGCAGAGGAAAAGTCACCACTGCCTTCCACTGACTGATCCTGCTGGAAGTCAAAAGCATTTGCTTGTGTTCTCTCCGGCAGAACTTTATTAAATAAGATTTTCAGCCTAATTAAAGCATTTCAGGATTTTGGCTTCCTGTCACCCAAAGATAAGTCTGAAGTGGGAAATGAGGTAACAGCCACAGAAACATAGAATACATTTAGAGAGTTTTTATAACTCCTGTATTGTTTTAATGTCGATCCTATTTTCTTTTATGTTACTTTAAAGGAGGAAAAAAATGCAAGCAGCAGTTACTGGGAATGGTGGCCCTGATACAATTAATAAAATATTAAACTCCAAGTGGCAAATGTGTTACTCATGGCACAGAGAAGAGTCAGGCCGTGGTCACTGCAATGCCACAAAACCCAGAGAACAACACACCTCAAATATTCCTTCAGTTTATTGCAGGTATAAAGTTAATATCCAGAAAACAGAGCTCGGGGAGCACAGGCTTTACCGGAGCATGGGGAGGCAAAGAGGGATTTCCATCCTGGGGAAGGCAGGAATGAGGATGCAGTGAGGGATTTACTCTTTGTTTTCTGGGAAGAAATCCCTCACTGCGAGCCTGCCAGGAGGGAACGCCTCAGTTAAACCCTAACATCTTTAATTTTGTATGCAAATCTGTAATTAGTCGTCGGAAGAGACAGGTTCCCCCTTTCAGCACCTGTTTTACAAACATCTCCCCAGTGGCCGAGCCCATTTTCTGTCCTCTCCTCCTCCCCACTCCGTCTCCCAGCCCTCTGCCCACCCCTGCTGTGTCACAGGCGCTGCTGAGCAGAGATTTGTGGGGCCATAAAAAGCCCTGAATTGAAACCCAAAGTCGTTATTACCCTTTTATGTTGGGTTTTCTCAGTGATCCACTTCCACTGTGCCCTCCTGAGCAGTGGGAGCTGTGCTGGAGCCTGAACTCTGTCCTGGAGTGGGGATGTGGGAAATGGAGGGATCCTGGAATGTGCCGTAAACAAACAGCCTGAGCCTCTCACCGCAGCCCTGCTCCAGCTCTGACTGCTCAGAGAAAACTCTGAGACTTCCCTGGGAGCTCAAAGCAGCCAGACTGCTCCGAGATTTACTCCTGCCACTGTTCCACAGCTTTTTCAGTGGGATTTGGGGAAAAAATCCTCCCTGTGAGGGTGAAGAGGGGCTGGGCTGGAATTCCCAGATTTGCTGTGGCTGCCCCTGGATCCCTGGCAGTGCCCAAGGCCAGGTTGGACATTGGGCTTGGAGCAGCCTGGGACAGTGGGAGGTGTCCCTGGGACAGTGGGAGGTGTCCCTGCCATGGCAGGGGTGGAACTGGGATGGGATTTAAGGTCCCTCCCATCCCAAACATTCAGATGAGGGTTTGTCTTTGGTTGGCATCAATTCCCAGCACTCTCAGCTTAAATAATTTCCTTCTGCTATTTTCCTGCCTTCCCTGGGTCTGTGCTCCTGAGCCACTCCAGGTCCCAGAGCAGGGATGAGCAAAGCAGAGACCCCGGGAGCACAGAGGGGTGGGAGATGTGGTGGAAGGAAGAGGTGGCAGGAGGGCAGCCAGCAGTGCCCGGGGCTGGAGGCAGCTCCTGAGGGACATTCCCTGTGGGAAAAGGCCGGGGAGATGAGAATCCATCAGGGACAGCTGGTAAAATAGTCAAATATGACACAAGATTTAAAAAAAAACAAATGAAAAGGGGAAATAATAAATGTATTTATGGCTGCTCTAAACAAGTAAAAGAGTTGGAACAGCTCGCTGTAATTTGCAATACAGATGTCCCGTGAGGCAAATAAAAGATGGAAGTGAACTCCCCCTCCCTGCAGCTGCTGAAGACACACTTGTCACCTCTGGTCAAGTCCCACTGTGTTAATTCAGGATCCCTTCTTTTCCCTCTCCTCCCATGAGGATTCATTCTGTGACTGCCAGGGATGGCTGTGCAGGTGATCCTGAGCAGAATCCCAATCTGTTCCCTCTGCCAGGACACGTCTCCCGAGTCTGAGAGCTCCCTGCCTCCAGCTGTACATCCAGAGCCTGCTTTTAGCTCTTGTTTGAAGGCAGCATCGCTTTTCCATTTCATTTATTCATGGCACGGCGTCTCCTCCTGCCCTGCAGTGCCACACTCGCTTTCCATCACATCAGGATGCACCTCTGGAAAGCACTGAGCTCTGAGAGCTGCTCACAGAATGATCCTGTTCCCTTCTCTGCTCACAGAGTGATCCCATTCCCCTCCCTGCTCACAGAATGATCCCATTCCCCTCCCTGCTCACAGAGTGATCCCATTCCCCTCCCTGCTCACAGAATGATCCCGTTCCCCTCCCTGCTCACAGAGTGATCCCATTCCCCTCCCTGCTCACACAATGATCCCATTCCCCTCCCTGCTCACACAATGATCCCATTCCCCTCCCTGCTCACACAATGATCCCATTCCCCTCCCTGCTCACACAATGATCCCATTCCCCTCCCTGCTCACACAATGATCCCATTCCCCTCCCTGCTCACACAATGATCCCATTCCCCTCCCTGCTCACACAATGATCCCATTCCCCTCCCTGCTCACACAATGATCCCATTCCCCTCCCTGCTCACACAATGATCCCATTCCCCTCCCTGCTCACACAATGATCCCATTCCCCTCCCTGCTCACACAATGATCCCATTCCCCTCCCTGCTCACACAATGATCCCATTCCCCTCCCTGCTCACACAATGATCCCATTCCCCTCCCTGCTCACACAATGATCCCATTCCCCTCCCTGCTCACACAATGATCCCATTCCCCTCCCTGCTCACACAATGATCCCATTCCCCTCCCTGCTCACACAATGATCCCATTCCCCTCCCTGCTCACACAGTGATCCCATTCCCCTCCCTGCTCACACAGTGATCCCATTCCCCTCCCTGCTCACACAGTGACCCCGTTCCCCTCTCTGCTCACACAATGACCCCGTTCCCCTCTGCTGCTGGATCCCAGGCTCTGGGCAGGATGAGCAGCTTCTACTGCCCCAGTTTGGGTGGGGCTGGAAGGGGCTGGGGGAGCCCTCACAGGGGCAACATCCTCACTCTAGGTCCTCAGCATCCTCATCCCCTCTGCACCCACCCCCAGCCCTCTGAGCATCCCACACGCCCCCCAGCATCCACCCTCAGCCCCCTCATCATCCTCAGCCCCTCAGCATCCCCCCCCAGGCCCTCAGCACCCACCCCCAGTCCCTCAGCACCCACCCTCACCCCTCAGCATCCACCCTTAGCCCCCTCATCATCCTCATCCTCAGCCCCTCAGCAACCCCCTCAATCCCTCAGCACCCACCCCCAGCCCTCTGAGCATCCCACACCCTCCTAAAAAACCCCAGCATCCACCCCAGGCCCCTCAGCATCCCACACACCCCTCATCATCCTTATCCCCAGTCCCTCAGCACCCACCCCCATCCTTCTGAACATCCCACACCCTCCCAACCCCCTCACCATCCTCATCCTCATCCCCAACCCCCAGCACCCACCCCCACCCCTCAGCATCCACCCCCAGCCCTCTAAGCATCCCACACACCCCTCATCATCCTCATCCCCACCCCATCAGCACCCCCCCTCAGCCCTCTGAGCATCCCACACCCTCCTAACCCCCTCACCATCCCCTCCAGCTCCCAGCCCAGCCCTGTCCCAGCCATTCCAGCACATCCCAGAGCTCCTGGCCAGCTGGCCAGGGATCAGCAGGGCCAGGCTGGGCCAGCAGATAAGGGAATGCTGACCCAGAGCTCCCCCGGCACCAGCAGGACACATCTGCAGGGAGCAGGATGTTTCCAGGGCGGGCTCAGCTCCTCAGCAGATAAAAACCCAAAGCTCTGTGGGCTGTGCTGCCGCAGCAGGAGCTGAGCTCCCAGGGAAGAAATGAGGGGAAATGAGGCTGGTGGAGGTTCCCTGGGGCGCTGATAACTCACCTGGAGGTGCCAGCAGCTCCTGACACGTTCCTGGATTGCAGCTGCAGGCTGGGAACGCTCAGCTCTGCCTGCAGCTGCACAAGGGTCCCTGCGACCCCTTATTAACCACGGCGGATTATGGGATACCTCACCCACCTCCGGATTTATTCCTGTTGCGTTGCCAGCCCACAGAAGCAATGCCTGGGAAGCACAACCGAGCCCAGGGTGTTCCAGCAGAGCTCTGCTCTCAGCCCAGCTCAGACTCCTGTCAGGAATCCATCCCTGCTGCAGCCCAGGCCCTCTGTGAGCACTGGGAACTTGGGTGTGCTGTGGTCGGAAAATCCTGTATCTTCTGTCACCCTAGGAGGTGTATGATGCCTTGGGAAGGCTGGCCTGGAACAGAGACTGGACAGAGCTGGAGAATAAAGGAGAGATTTATTAAAAGGCCTGTAAGGACACACCTTGGGCAGGACAAGAGCCTGGCCAGGGCTACACCCAAGGTGGACCCAAAATGGTCACAAAGTGGACACAAAATGGTCACAAAATGGACACAAAATGGACACCCGGTCACCAGGTCTGACACTTTTCCAAGTTTTGGTCCATTTGCATCTTGGGGTTGAATTGTCCCATTCCAGCTGCAGGTGATGCAGTCCCATCCTTCTTGTTTTCTCCCTCCAGCCCAGCCTTGTTTGTGCTTTGGGGCCTGAACACTTGTCCCAGTTGTCCTTGGTGTGGGGCAGGAAAAGGATTTGTTTTGTGTCCCTGCTGTGTGCAGAGCTGAGTGACACTGACTGTGAGCTCAGAGCTGCCCCCCTGGGCACCGCACAACATGGAACACAGGGGAGATGGAACTTAGGGCATCATCATGGCCAGGCCAGGCAGGCAGAGGGTGCAGGGGGACAGTGCTGAGTGCCCAGCACAGGGACTGGAGGGACCAGTGCCCCCATGTCCCCCCAGGTGCCACCAGCCACTGAAGCAAGTTCCCTTCCCTGGAATGTGTCTCCTGGAAAAATCACACCTCAAAGCAAACATCAGCCTTGGGCTGTGGGATCTTCAAATTCCACCTGAAGGCAGTGACCCAGAGACCCACAGGGATTAATTCAATAAATACAACATTACTAAACCACTTTGTCTTGTAATAAAGGACATTATGCAGTTACTGCAACTCCACACTGGAATCTGAGGGGTTCTTTTCCACAAGTACCTTCAGGTTTAATAAGCTCTTGGGAATGAATGCAGTGAGTAGTTTCATTAATGCAGTTCAGCTACTCAAATTATATTTTACTCCATGAATGATTGTCGTGACAAACAGGAGCTCTGGGTCCCTACTCTCGCTTTGAAGCTCAGAACCGGGTGAGCGGGAAATATTTTGGAGCAGTTCACGCATTGAAGATTCCCTGGAGGCGCGGGGACCAAATATTTGAGATGATGGAAAACCTGACAGGGAGGCTTGAAAAGCTCCTTTGTTGCTGCGACTTTACTCTCGGTTTCCCTAAACAGGTGGAAATTACCCGGAATCAATAATGAGAGTTGCAAGGTCAGGAAAAGAGCAGCTCGGAGCCGACTCCTCATTTCAGGGCCGATTTGCCTGGCGTCCCAGCCATCCCTTCCCGGGCTCTGAGCAGCTCTGACAGCTCATTAATTATGGAGGGAGATTGGACAGTGGACAGCAGCAGTGGCACCAGAGGATTCATCTTTGCTGTCAGCTGCCTAATGCGCATCTGCTCTCCGGCCGCGGAAAAGAACACTTCCAGTAAATCTTTGTCCGTCTCCCGTCTCCAGGAAGGAAATCAGACATGACATTAACAATTGCTTCTGTATTCTCTGGGAAATGCACTCCTAAACGCCAGACACGGGGATGTATTAACACTTCAGCAGCGCATATTTCTCGTCAGCCCCGTGGTCCAGGCTCTGTGAAAACGCAGAAATCATTTCCCAGGAATTGTGGTCAATGGGAGGATTCGGCCTCCCGTGAGGATGAGGAGGGAGCAGAGGTGCTCGTGGAGCTGCTGAGGGCAGCCAGGCCCCGGCTGGATCAGGATGAATCCCTGGGTTCCCATCAGTTCTGTGGGAGTTGTGCCCCGGTCAGGGCTCAGCAGCAGGCGGGATCGATGGAGCTATCAAAGCTGCCTATTGACGTGTGCCCGAGCTTTTAACGGCCTTTAGCTCTCCAGGAAAATCCAGGAGGGCTCGGCAGCCTCTGGAAAGTGTCTGGAATATTTCACTGACATGCCCACGCCAGCCTTTAGCTTCTCATCCCTTTGGTTTCCCTCTCGATGGAGGCAGGAGGGGCTGAGCCCTTCCTGAGCGAGGAGGGAACACAGAACACCAAGGAACAGCTCTGGACTTCCAAAAAAAGGAGGGTCTGATCCTTGTCTGACTTCAGGAATTTCTGGTAAAATCCTGAGAAGTTTCTCACACTCTTCTGAAGCTTTAGCAAAAAATAAATGAGAATATTGAGAATTGAGCTGGCCTGCCAGAGGGCTGTGTGCAGCGCTGAGCTGGCAACGAGCACTGCTAAAGCTCCACCAAGTGAGAGTGAAAAATAAGGGCACCAGGTACTTCCATAGGTGTGTGTTCCCAATCCCAAAGCTGTGTGTTCCCAATCCCAAAGGTGTGAGTTCCCAATCCCAACAGTGTGTGTTCCCAATCCCAACAGTGTGTGTTCCCAATCCCAAAGGTGTGTGTTCCCAATCCCAAAGGTGTATTCCCAATCCCAAAGATGTGTGTTCCCAACCCCAAAGGTGTGAGCTCCCAATCCCAAAGGTGTGAGTTCCCAATCCCAAAGGTGTGAGTTCCCAATCCCAAAGGTGTATTCCCAATCCCAAAGGTGTGTGTTCCCAATCCCAAAGGTGTGAGTTCCCAATCCCAACAGTGTGTGTTCCCAATCCCAAAGGTGTGTGTTCCCAATCCCAAAGGCGCGTGTTCCCAATCCCAAAGGTGCGTGTTCCCAATTCCACATGTATGTTCCCAATTCCACAGGTGTGTTTAAAAACACGATTTTTTTAGGCAGAAGGTTCTGAGAGTCATGAGAAGAAGAAGAACAACAGAAAAAGACAGAAAAAACACTCCTGAGATGAAAAACGGCCTCAGTATTGTCAGAGAACCTCCTGAGGTGGAAGGGATCCACAGGGATCATCCCAACCCCTGTCCCTGCCCAGACCCCCCAACAATCCCACCCTGGGTATCCCTGGCAGTGTCCAAAGGCTCCTGGAGCTCTGGCAGCCTCGGGGCCGTGCCCATTCCCTGGGGAGCTTTTCCAGGGCTTATTCCACCCTCTGGGGGAAGAACCTTTCCCTGATCCCCATCCTGCCCCTCCCTGACACAGCTCCATGCCAAAGAAAAGGCAAAGGTCTCTCTTGGAACAATTTCCAACTTTTAACAACAGGAGCAAGGTGACTTTGACAGAGGATGCTCCAACCTACTCCATGAAAGGCAAAAAAACTATCCAGGTGGGAAACAAAGCTAAATAAACCCGTGTGAAAGATGGTTTGGGGATTGCAGGATAAAGGTGGTTTCCTTCCTTGTGCATTAAAACAATGAGGAGTAATGTACAACTCTGGTAAGGTACCCAGTCCTGGAATTTTCCAAATCAAATGTGATTTTTTTTAAGAAGTGCTCACTTTGAAGCAGAGCCTCCTCCAGAGAAGCCCTCCAGTCATAACTACATGGAAGATAATGGAGTTATCATGATCAAAATGGTAAAAAAACCCTTTAATACCTGAGCTGGGTGGTCCCAGAAGCAGAGTGGCCACTCTGGGATGGGCTAAAACAGCTGAAAACGCCAGATCCTCACATGGCAGCAATAACTTTAATATCCTCCAGTGACCAGCAGGGTCTGGGGAACCCGAGCAATGCTGCAGGTGCCAAAGTCCCTGGTTTGGGAGACCTTGGGGAGGGCAGCAGGTCCTGAGCTGGGCTGTGCAGAGCACTCACCCTTCCTCCCCTGCTGGGTTCCTGTCACAGTCCTGCCTGCTTTATCTTGGCCGGGGTCAGGATGAGGGACACGGGAAATGTAGAGTCGAGTTTGGTCCTGGTTGTTTATTGTCTCTTATCTCTTTACAGTGTTTACAGCCTGAGCTCCAACTTCCGGTTAAAGAAACGAGACAAAATGGAGAATCTCTCACTCTTACCAAGGCTGTTTGAGAGATCATCCCCCAATGCCAAAGTGACACCCAGATTATTTATGTTTCTGACCCAATAGTGACCATTCGAGGTCCCCAGTGCAGACATCCTCACCCAGTTAGAGAAAACCACCCAGATCCGTGAAGAAGAAGGAAGAAGAAGGTGAGGAAGAAGAACTCAGACAACGCCCAGAATCCTCCATCCTGACTCACACACATCACTAAACACTAAAATCTCAAATCCAAGTGTTTCACCCTGTGAGATCACACAGCACCACTCAAACCACACACCCACAGCCCCAGAGCTGTCACTCAATTTTGGGAGCCTGTTCCAAGGCCTCAGGTCAAACGTGGTGCCTGCCTGAGGGTCAGCAGCCCCCAGCTCAGAAACCTGGAATGTTCAGCCTGCAGGGTTCCAACAGGTTCCATTTCAGTGCCAGAAACTGCCCCAGGACACCCAGAATTCCACAGAATTGGGGTTTGTGCAGGACACGGCTGGAGGGGTTGGAGGAGGCTCTGTGGGGCAGGCAAGGGGATCATCCCATGGGATGTCCCCTGTCCCCATGGGAATCTGGGGACATTTCTTGGGCTATTGTAAAATCTCTCTCCCAACCACTCCAAATTCTGGTAATATCTCCTAAATACCAGATCCGTTTCGTTTACATTTATCACCAACGTTTTTAAGGAGTCTGATAACAACTTGGCAAAACAAAACAAACCAATATTTGATCTGCCTGACAATGTATTGGAAATTTTAACTTGATCTTAATTCATCCCTGCTATAAAATCCAGCATTTGTTACCGCTCCGAGTCGCTCTATGGAAATATCAGGTTCAGTTTCTATGACAACAAGAGTCATAAATGCCAAAATTCTTCCTGTTCCCTTTCTGTTTTCAGCTTGACAATGAGCCATTTTTTTTCATTCCTTTAAATTAACCTTTCCCTTTCCCCTGGAAATGAATAATCCAGACAGGACTTGCTTTCCCTGCCAGTTGCTCCAGCACAGCCCAGCTGTGTCCGGAGAATTGGAAAAACCTCATCCATTTTCCCCAGGGAACATTCAGATCCTGGAAATGGATGGAAGGTGGCAGAAGAAAGCCCAAGGATGACCTTAGGGAAGCAGGGCTCTTCCAGAGGCCACATTCCAGCTGGGAATGTCGGGGTGGCACTGGGGGCACCCTGTCTGTGCTGGTGTCAGAGGGGCACCCGAGGTTTGCACAGGTTCCTGATCCTGTCAGCTCCCAGCCCAGACACAGCCGAGGGCAGGA
>VZDJ01007753.1:51792641-51806582 GCA_008694505.1 Cyanoderma ruficeps | reverse complement strand
AAAAGGAAAAAAAAAAGAAAGAAAAAAAAAGAGAAAGTATATTTTCTTGCTGCTGTGGTCCCTGTCTTTACCTTTTCCTTGCACTGTTCTGGTCCACTGAAGTCACTCAACTTGAAGCCTCACAATTCTGGGTTTCAATTTTATTAACTAATCGTTATTTTTAATAAATATGTTATTTTATTAATTAATTAAATTATTCTTTAATTTCCCACTGCCCTGACTATCCCAAGAGGAATCTCTGCCTGAAGCTGAGAGCAGCCAAAACATGGCAGGGTCTTGAATCCAAATCACTGTGTCCTAAAAATCCTTCCTCAGGGAAGGGAATCCTTCACTGCAGCACCTGCAGCTCCGTCCTGATGTGGAAATCTGGGCTGGAAGAAGCTTTCTAAGGGGAAAGCAGGAATTCCTGTCATCCTTCGGGGGGAAATCTTGTTTTTGAGAGGGGCTGAGCAGCCCAAGGCAGCGACTGCACAGCGTGGAGGCCTCCAGCACCAGGCCCTGCATTTAATGCTCCTCACCCTGAGGCAGGTTCCAGAAAAACCTGGATTTAATGCTCCTCATCCTGAGGCAGGTTCCAGAAAAACCTGGATTTAATGCTCCTCATCCTGAGGCAGGTTCCAGAAAAACCTGGATTTAATGCTCCTCATCCTGAGGCAGGTTCCAGAAAAACCTGGATTTAATGCTCATTCTCATGCAGGTTTGCCTGCCTAGAAAAACCTGGCACGTGGGAATTGTCTTTACATTTTAGGGTTTTAGTCTAATTTAGGCTGAAACCTGAATTGGTCTTTTCTTTCCCTCCCCCCCACACATTGAATCAGCTTCTGTTTACATTTACATTTTCACTGAAACTTCTGCTGCTTCCCAAGTCAGGGACATAATATCTTCTCATAAAAACCTCATCAAGCATCAACTAAAATTCTTCTTCACTCTCTTCATGCTCACAAAACATTCCTTGTTTGAATACCTCCAGTAAGTGATGCTAAACTTCACCATCTGCTGAGATCTTTATCCCATTGTATTTCTTTTTCGCTCCTGAAGACGATAATTTGCTTATATTGCTATGCCATTCCACCTCTCAGTATTTTTACCAGGCATTATCATATCTGTGCTTCTTAATTTTAACAGTTTGTCGTTAATTTACATTCTCGACGATCTCTGCCGCCTAAATCAGCAATCAGCCTCATTCAGTACTGGTCCGGGAATTAAAGAATTTGCAGCAGTAAATAGAATTTTCGCCATTATTCACAACTTTGGTGGCTTTGGTTTTTGTACTGACCCAGGGGCTGAGCTTTGCCTTGTCCTGAGCTGCTCTGGGCAGGTTTCAGCTCACTGTGGAACATCCAGGAGCTTGCTGCCATTTATTTGGGCTCAGCCCTGGAAATCCTGCCCGTGGCTCAAGTCAGAAGATGTTCTGTGCTGCAGCTGAGGGTGGGGAAAGGCAGGTTTTAGTTGTGTCCCCCCTCAGGAATGAGCACTGAGCACATTCCCCTGTAAAATGTACAAAAATCAGCCCCAGCTGGAGTGAAATGGAGAAAGAGGAGTCCCCTGGCAGCAGGCATGTGCCTTCCAGGGAAACGAGGCTTAATATCCCCACGGGACAGACGTCTGAAGTGCTCCATTTTTATTAAAATAACCTTTTCAATTAAGCAGAAGGAATTATTAATATTCCGATCTATTATCAGGACCCTGTTTCGTATCCATCAAGCCAACAGCGTGAGTCATAATTGAAAAAATCTATTTCTGGGGCTCTCTGCATCCACAGGTGCAGCTGCAGGAGAGGCCCGGGAAAAGGAGCAGGAGGCTTTAAATAATTCTGATTTATGGGCTGGGTTATGGCAGCAACTGAAGATGCCGGGCCAGGTTTGGGCTTGTGGTACCATGAAATTTATGAGTGCACACATAAACTGAGGAGATGTCTTCCCTCCAAATATTTTACGACCTAAGTGAAACCAGTGATGAGGCAAATCGAGTGAATTTGATGACACTTGGTCAAACTTTGTTAAGCTTTGCCTGCAGCCCTTAAAGCAAACTTGGTTTCTCCAGGTCACAGCTCCCACACAGGGGCTTTCAAACCTTCAAACTTCCTGATGTTGCCAATAATCCTGCCTGGATTTGTCTCGTTTTTCACCCGAGGGCAATTCTCTCTGGGGGAAATCAGGGAAAAAAGGGAAATGGGGATTTTCAGAGCGGGGATGAGCAGGGAGATCACGCTAAGTGTTGATCCATGGCAGCCCAGAGCTCCCGAGGACAGGGACAGTGGCAGGGCTGAGCCTCATAAAACACCTCATTAACTCAGAGACAGGGAGTGGAAAATGGAAAATCCTTCGCCCAGAAAGCGAAATCAGATTTTGCTTTTTACTGGGGGCACGTGGCCTTGTTCTTTATCTTTTAATTTACTTATTCTGGCGAGGAGGAGAGGCTGAGAGGATGACACGGGGCTTCAAAACCCCGGGATTACCTCCCGCGCCCTCCCAGGCGCGTGCTGCTGCAGATGGCACGGGATAAATTTAACCGATCCTGTCGCTGGGAGCTTCCAAACAGCTGAATTCCACATCTTGCCGTGCCCAGAGCCTTTAATTGCTGCAGCTGAGCGGGGCTGCTGGGGATGTGCTGCAGCAGCCGGTGCGGGGGCATCGCTCCCCCGACGGGAACCACGGCGATTTATATTTGGTTTGGCGGAATCGCAAACTCACGGAATGTTTTCAGCTGGAAAAAAAAAACCCCTCCGAGCCCATCCAGCGCCACCCCAGTGACGCCTCCCGCTGTCCCAGGCTGCTCCAAGCCTGGTGGGATTCTGGAAACTTCAATTTTTAGGATTTTGGTGTGTAGTGATATACATGGGGCGAGATGGAGGCTTTAGGGTGGAGGTTAGATGTTCTTTTTTCGCCTTCTTCTTCCTTCTTCTCCCTGGCTTTGGGTGGTTTTCTGTAATCGGTTGGTAAATTCCGCATTGTGGACTTCAAGCGGTTGGTTATTGGGTTTAAAGTAAAAATAATTTGGGTGGCATTTCATAATTGGAGGGATTGTCCTTGAAAAGACCTTGTAGAGATAGAGAAACTCTCCATTTTACCTCATTTCTCTGACTTGCTAGACCAAACTCACGGCTGCTGAGACTGTAAAGAGATAAGAAATAATAAACATCTAAGTCCAAACACGAAAACTGTGACTCCCGTGTGTTAATCCCGACCTTGGCAGAGAAGAAGAAGCCAGAACCATCACACAGCCCTGTCCAAGCTGGCCTTGGAGCACAGCTCCTTCATTCCCAGTGCCCTCATCCCCTCGTTATCCCCTTCAGCACGTGCCTGCTCCCAGCCATCAGAACGCCAGGAGAAACTCCAAATTAGCGCTGCGGATTGCATTGTGCTCTCCCTGCACACAGAGCTGGGTTCTCCCCCTCAGCCGCAGAGAAATTTGAACAAATAATTTAGGGGGAAGAAGAAGAAAAAAAATCCCCCATTTTTTCGCAGGTTCCTTTGGAAAGCAAAGAGGCTCAAAGAGGCTCGTGGAAGCAGCAGGGGAGAGGCAGGGATTGAGTGCAGGAGCAAATGATCTCCTGAGGGAGCACAAGCTCTGCCTGCTCGGCTCTGCAGCTCCTCTTTGTGCAGGGCTGGCACCCAGGCCCTTCCAGGGAAGGTATTTGGTGGATCAGAGCCTCCAGCCCTTTGCCCAGGAGCGATTTTTTTTTCACTGCTCCACAAAGCTCTTTGAAAAGGAAAATTTTCCCTTCCAGTTCTCCCCGGTGCACAGTCCCAGGGGAGCGGGACTGCTCTGGGGAGGATATTTTTGTGCAATCCAAACCCCACAGTGTGCTGCTTGCTTTTGCCTAATTTGCATGTTCTAAAGGTGCTGTTGAGTGGGAATTTAGTGGTTTCTAAACCTAGTGGTTTTCCAGCTCCTGTGCATATGCAATAATTTGTACTCGGAGATGCGCAGTGACCTCTTTTTTTTTTTCAGAGCAAGAAATGTTTTCATTAAAAATAAAATAGCAGATACATCAAGACATTTCCTCTTGTAAAGCCTCATGTCCTGAATATCAAGTAGGAATAGCCAGGCTGTACAAAGCCTTCTGATGGTGCCACACAGATAAAAACAGGAGAGCCTGAGAGGGAGATTGGGCTGTTGTGTAACAGATAAATCAGACATTATGGGCTCTGGAACTTCCATAAATGGATCACAGAGCCAGGGAATGGCTGCGGTTGGAAGGGACCTCAAATCCCACCCAGGGCCACCCCTGCCATGGCAGGGACACCTCCCACTGTCCCAGGGACACCTCCCACTGTCCCAGGCTGCTCCAAGCCCAATGTCCAACCTGGCCTTGGGAACTGCCAGGGATCCAGGGGCAGCCACAGCTGCTCTGGGAATTCCAGCCCAGCCAGGAATTCCCAATTCCCAACCTCCCATCCAGCCCTGCCCTCTGGCAGTGGAAGCCATTCCCTGTGTCCTGTCCCTCCAGCCCTTGGAAATCCTCTCTCTCTCCATCTTTCCTGTGGCTCCTTCAGGCCCTGCGAGGCCACACTGAGCTCACCCCAAAGCTTCTCCTCTCCAGGGGAATATTCCCAGCTCTCCCAGCAGAGCTGCTCCATCCCCAGGATCATCCTGGTGCCTCCCCAGCAGCTCCAGGTCCTCCCTGTGCTGGCCCCCAGGGCTGGAACAGGATTCCAGGTGGGATCTCACCTGAGTGGGGCACAGGGGAACAATCCCAATCCCTGTCCTGCTGCCATGCTGGGGCTCAGGCCAGGGCATCTCACCCAGCTCTCAGTGCCAGCACCCCCAAATCCTTTCCCAGGGCTGCTGCAGCTGCTGATCCCAGCTTGGGCTGGGCCCAGGGGCAGCTCCAGCCCTGTTAAACTTCAGGAGGTTCCTTTGGGCCCCTCCTGGTGCTCGTCCAGGTCCCTGTGGCTGTGTCCCTGTGGCTGTGTCCCTGCACCCTCAGCTCAGTGTCCCCTGGATGTGCTGAGGGTCCCCTGTGTCCATGTCCCTGGGGAAGGTGCTGAAGGAATGACAGCAGAGCCTGCAGGGACCCCTGAGAGACCCCTGAAGGACACCAAGGAACCCCTGAGGGACCCTGAAAGACCCTGAGGGAACCCTGAGAGACCCTGAAGGACCCCTGAGGAACTCTGAGAGACCCTAAAGGGTCACTTCTGGTCACTGATGTCCAGCAGGACTCCAAGTACAGCCTCTGGCTGAGCCCAAACAGCCCCATGGGTGGAGTCAAACACCTTTTAACAATATAAATCAGATCAGGGCCTGGGGAGATTTTAGGAGCAAAAAGCTCCATTTTCTAGCCATGGACTCCCACCCCCTTTCCTCCGAAGCTGTGTTGTCTCATTGGCACTGTGAATATTTATAACTCTGCCTTCAGAGGATCCCTCGTCCTCATCCAGGAGGGAAGGAGCAGGCTCAGGCTGCTGCAATCCTGAGCTGGGAAATATTCACTGTGTGAGCACAAACCAGGAGCAGGGACAAATTCATGCAGACACCTAAAAGAGCACTCACAGCATTTAGATCTGCTGGTCTGAGCAGCTGCTCTCTCGCTGGTACTGATGGAAACAAAGCTGGAAAACACGGAATTAGTGATTTCCATCTCGAGGTGTCCCGGTTTGGAAAGACAGGAGTCTGCCAGGGAAAGCCGGAGCCTCCCTTGGGATGGAGAATGTAAACCCCCTCCCTCTGAATTATTGTCATTTTGAAATTAAGGGGCTTTCAGGCAAAGATATGGGAATAGGAATAACAGTTCCTAACTAGGAAAATTAAAAATACAAACGTAGTAGTAGAAAAAAAAAAAAAGAAAAAACACCAAAGAAACCCCCAAGCAAACAAACAAACAAACAAATCCTACAAACCCTGCCAGGGTCAGAGCCCTCCTGCCCCCGTGCTGGTCAGGGTGTTGGGGTCAGCCCAGCCCAGCCCTCCTGCAGGGACAGATGTGGTTCTGCTGGAGCAGAGATGATCCTGGAGAAGGGTCCAGTGGTGCTGGGATGGCTCTGGGCTCCCTCTGGGTATCCAGTGCAGACAGGCTGTGCTGCTGTTCTGAATGCCAGCTTTGATCCAGGTGGGAATGCTGGGCTCCTCCCCCTGGGTGGAGCCTCTCCCCATGGGATGATGGAATTGTCTCAGCCCTGCAGTGAGCCTGGATGGCCCATGGACAGCAGATCTCCCCTGCAGGGAGGACGGGTCCTGGAAGGGATAAAGAACTCAGATGGTTTAACAGCCGTCCATTGACAGAAGACACCGGCCCTCTCCCCCCTGGAGTTCTGAGGGATGGGTTATGCTGGAATTCTGGAAACCCGAATTTGGGATTTCAGTACACAGCCAGAACTGTTGCAGGGTTATACAAGAGATAAAGAAAACACCTCCCCAGCCGGTTCCAACAGATGGCAAATAGAATAAACATTTTTGGCTACACAAAAGCAGACAGCATTAATATGCTGCCACCAATTCGTGGCTCCTGTGACCAACGTGCCTCAGTGGCTACAAGCTGTGTTTGAAATTCCTGAACTGTGGGATCTGGCTGAGCCCTCCGAGCCCAGAATTGGGAATATTTTAACAAATAGAAGCTGTCAGGTCTGTTCAAGGCAATGCACAAACTCCTGCTGCTCCTTATCTGACACAATTCAGATCATCGCCAAAGAATGGGCATAATAGCTCACGAGTCCCCAAATTCTCCATTAATTCAGGATAAAAAATAATTCAGCTGAAAAGCCACACTGCTAATTACTCTGATTTAAAGAGCATTTCAATTACCTAATTGAGGCCCAGAAATAGTGCACTCAATTTAGGTGGTCAGTCACAGTTCAGAAATAATGAATAGTAAATGATTAATACACAGCCCAGAAACACTCATAATCAGAAAATTATTCCTTTGAATCAGCCAGGGGATAGCTGGCAATGAGGGGCACTCGCAATCAATTCCAGGCTCTGGCTCAGCCTCCCCTGGGAATGCTGCTCCAGGGACAGGCAGCTCTTCCCACGGTTTTACCCCAGACGGGCTTTGTCCCTCCAAAAGGCCACAGAGAGGATTTTTTCAGAGGTGGATTCTTTTACCCAGAGCTGCGTGTTTGGTTGTTTGGGGTATTTTTTAACGGATAGAGACAATTCATCCTGCAGGGGCCAAACTTTTCATGGTATTTACACAGCCAATCAATCCTGGTGCTGCTGGGGCACTGCAGGGGGGCTGGGCTGGGGGGACACATCCAGGGCTGAGGGGACACATCCAGGGCTGGGGGGACACACCAGGGACACCCAAACACATCCAGGGCTGAGGGGACACACCCAGGGCTGGGGGGACACACCAGGGACACCCAAACACATCCAGAGCTGAGGGGACACACCCAGGGCTGGGGGGACACATCCAGGGCTGAGGGGACACACTCAGGGCTGGGGGGACACACCCAGGGCTGGGGGGACACACCCAGGGCTGGGGGGACACATCCAGGGACATCCAAACACATCCAGGGACATCCAAACACATCCAGGGCTGCCAGGGGAGGCTCAGGGTGGGCAGCAGCCGGAATTTCCCCATGGAAAGGGTGCTCAGGCCTTGGAAGTTCCCAGGGAGGTTTGGAGTGCCCATCCCTGGAGGTGTCCAAGGATGTCATCAATAAGCAATTAATAATTAGAAAATAATAACCAAGCTAATAGCTAGTTAACATTAGCAATAAACATTCATAACAAAAGAACAAAACTAAGGCAAAGAAAGGAGTTTAAATTCTTCTGTGAAGAGTTCAACCCAGTGAAAAGTCACCTTCAGATCGGGCAAAATATATTCAAGTTTTTTTTCTGTAACTCCTGACCCTTCCCAGAGGGAAAGGAGAATGAAGGAAAATCTTACAGCAGAGATGTTCCATTTCAAATACTTCAAAAAAATAACAAAAACAAAAACAAAACCACCAAAAACAAAAACAAAAAACCACCACCCCCCAAAAACAACAACAACAACAACAACAAAAACCCCACAAAACTCAAAAAAACCCCTCCAACCAAACAAGCAAAAAAATCACAGAATCCCAGAATGGTTTAGGTTGAAAGGGACCTTAAATCTCATCTTGTTCTGCCATGGCAGGGACACCTCCCACTGTCCCAGGGACACCTCCCACTGTCCCAGGCTGCTCCAACCCCAATGTCCAACCTGGCCTGGGACACCGTCAGGGATCCAGGGGCAGCCACAGCAAATCTGGGAACTCTGAAGCTTAAACAAAATTATTCTGAAAAACAATATATCATATAAAATACATAAAATAATTTTTTTTGTGATAAGTAAAGGTATTTTTACGCGGCTCTGAAAATAACGGTAAAATTATTCAGGAAATGCATTTTAAATTAGAGCAGACCAAGCGGGAGTGTAAGAGAACGTTCCCGGGGGCAGAGCACGTCTGGGTGCCGGGAGAGCTCCCGGGAGGCTGCAGCTGCTCCGAGCTCACAGCCAGAGCACCCTGAGCTCCTCTCCGGGCTCAGATACCCGGGTGCTGTTGTTACCTGCCTCTGTTGGCCTCGCCCTCTGAATTCGTATGAATTATTTGCCATAGCAACCCCCCCGCGCTAATAAGTTGTTCTGTTTAATTACACGTCGCACGGAATTATTCCCATTTGTCAGTTTTCGTGTTCCCACATCAGGAATTCTGTTCCAACGAGTCCTGCCTTCCAGGAGAGGCGTTTCCTTTCCCGTGTTTGTCTTAATCACCCACCTGACTGTGGGTTCCAGGTCGCTGCAGCCCTGCTGGCACCTGCGGGGAGCTGGGGGAGCCCAGGGGGGCCCTGGGACACCCTGACAGTGCTGGGAGGGGAGAGGAAAGGGTGGACTTCAAATGAAATGCCAGAGGGCAGGGCTGGATGGGAGATTGGGAATTGGGAATTCCTGGCTGGGCTGGAATTGCCAGATTTGCTGTGGCTGCCCCTGGATCCCTGGCAGTGCCCAAGGCCAGGTTGGACATTGGGCTTGGGGCAGCCTGGGACAGTGGGAGGTGTCCCTGGGACAGTGGGAGGTGTCCCTGCCATGGCAGGGGTGGCAGTGGGTGGGATTTGAGGTCCCTCCAATCCAAACCTGGCTGGAATTCTGGGATGATCCAAAGGTGCCAGAAGCAGAGGAGCCACTGGTGTACTCAGTGCTGGAATTCATTTTTCTATGGAGGGATGCAATGAGACATCCAGAAAAATGAATTTGGGCTTCCCCAAAGTCAGACCCCTCTGGTTTCAGCAGGGCCATGTGGCAGCTCAGGGGGGTTAAGGGTGAGTGAATTATGGAATCCTGGAATGGTTTGGGTTCAAAAAGACCCTAAATCCCACCAGCACCCTTCCCTGTGTCCTGTCCCTGTCCCAGAGCAGAGATGGGAGCTGCTCTGGGGAGGAGCTGCAGCCCTGGTGAGCTCTGCCCTCAGTCCCTTCTCCAATCCCAGTGCCCTCAGCTTCTCCTCATGTGGTCCCTTTGAACCCTTCCCCCTCTGTGACCACCTGGGACACTCTCCCGCACCTTTAGGTGTTCCTCATGTCCCCAGGATCAAGCTGAGGCCACATCCCCTGCCCAGCACTGCTGGCCCCTTGGGGAGGCCAGAGGGGAGACCCCTCCCCAGGGGCAGCAGCACAGGGCTGGGGGGCAGAGGGAGGATGAGGAGCAGGGAGGATGAGGCAAGGAGCTGCATCCAGAGCTGCTCCTGCTCCCCTCCTTCCACCAGGCCCTCCTGGTTCCCCATGCTCACCACGCTCGGGCTCTAACGACACCGGCTGCTTTGAGACTTCAAAGGAGGAAATTTTAATAACAACTCGCCCTGCTGTTATTGCAGCGCCAGCCCGGCCTGAATTAAACATCAGGCACAGCAGCTCTGCTGACACAACAGCCCGTGGAGCCCCGCTGAGCCTGGGGAAAGAGTTTGGGGTGGTTTTGCTCCAGGCTCATTTGCAGCTTTCCATCAGCCCCACACAGGACAAGCTCATGGGCCTCTGCTCATGGCCAGGGCTGGTTCTGAGCACTGCCACCAGTGTGTCCCCTGCCATGGGTCAGGGTCACCTTGATGTTCCATCTCCCCTGTATTCCATGTTGTGCGGTGCCCAGGGGGGCAGCTCTGAGCTCACAGTCAGTGTCACTCAGCTCTGCACACAGCAGGGACACAAAACAAATCCTTTTCCTGCCCCACACCAAGGACAACTGGGACAAGTGTTCAGGCCCCAAAGCACAAACAAGGCTGGGCTGGAGGGAGAAAACAAGAAGGATGGGACTGCATCACCTGCAGCTGGAATGGGACAATTCAACCCCGAGATGCAAATGGACCAAAACTTGGAAAAGTGTCAGACCTCGTGACCGGGTGTCCATTTTGTGACCATTTTGTGACCATTTTGTGTCCACCTTGGGTGTAGCCCTGGCCAGTCTCTGTTCCTGCCCAAGGTGTGTCCTTAAAGGCCTTTTAATAAATCTCTCCTTTATTCTCCAGCTCTGTCCAGTCTCTTCCAGCTCAGCCTTCCCAAGGCATCACCCTGAGCACGGGCACTGAGTCCCCAGGGAAGAGCTGGAGAAGGGAACTGCTGAGGGAGTTGTGCCTGTCACGGGTGTGGGCTGGGCTGGAGCTGCTCTCTGTTCATCCACAAGAGCACAAATTCAATTCAGATCAAGCAGCATTTTCCAGGCAAAGCAAATGCCACGGGCTGGCTGTTTTTGGGAGGAAGATCAGTACAGATGGAAACGCCGTGGTCTGGCTGGGAAGGGACCTCACATCCCATCCAAACCCAGCCTTGCCATGGCAGGGCCACCTCCCACCATCCCAGGCTGCTCCAAGCCCTGTCCAGTGTTCTGGACTCTTCCAGGGCTGGGGAAGGTCCTGTGCAGGCTCTGGTGATCAGTAAGCAGAGCAGAGGCTGCTCAGCACATTAACATGTTGAGGTGAGAGTGGGGAAAGGTGCTGACAGCTATTACTGAATTAGGGAAAAAAAAAAACCCCTCTCCACAACGGGGAAGGTTTATTAACATTTTTCATTAGACTCAAAAGGTTCTCTGCTCTCAAGGATTAGAATGAAACTGATGAGAGGGGACAGGTTCATTAAATCAAAAGTTAGCTTTTGAAAACTTTATCCACTGGTGTTTGCTGGAGAGAGTTCTCAGCCTGGCACCTGCCCAGGCCTGCCATTCCCCCGGAATGGATTGTCCTGGACAGCGCTGACCCCGCTGGGCAGGATTCCCAAAAGGGCCTGCATCAGCCAGTGGAATGGCCTGGCAGGGCCCTTCCTGGGGGGTGATGCTCAACCTCCTGATCCCTGATCCCAGAGGATCCTGAAGAGCTTCCTGGTGGGATCCTTCCTGTGGGGTGATGCTGAACAGCATTTCCTGATCCCAAAATCCCAGAGGATCCTGCAGCCAGAGCCTCCTGGTGGGATCCTTCCTGTGGGGTGATGCTGAACAGCATTTCCCAATCCTGAAACCCCAGAGGATCCCAGAGGATCCCTGCAGCAGAGACTCCTGGTGGGATCCTTCCTTCAGGGTGATGTTTAGCAGCATCCCCCATTCCCTGATCCCAGAGGATCCTGCCCCCCAAGTCTCCTGGTGGGATCCTTCCTGTGGAGTGATGCTGAAGAGAATCCCCCATTCCCTGATCCCAGAGGATGACAGAGGACCCTGCAGCAGAGGCTCCTGGTGGGATCCTTCCTGTGGGGTGATGTTTAACAGCATGCCCTATTCCCAGAGGATCCCAGAGGGTCCCAGAGGGTCCCAGAGGGTCCCAGAGGGTCCCAGAGGGTTCCTGCAGCAGAGGCTCCTCCTGCCCACCCCACACCCCAGCTGTGTCCCCAGCTGGATCCCAGATTTCCCCTCCAGCCCCACATCCCAGGATCTGGCAGTGTGGGACACAGCCCCGGGATCTCCTGGGCACTGCCACCCCTCAGGGCAGCCCTGGCCCAGCAGGACCCCAAATCCTCCCCTTGCCCCTGTCCAGGAGCTCCCTGGGGACACGGGAGCCCTCAGCACCCCCAGGAGCCCCCTCCTCCTCCTGCAGGGCACACAGAATTTGGGAGGAATAAATCCCGGGATAAAGGTGGGGGCGGAGGGTGAGGGGACAGCTGGCTCAGGAATGGTGGCAGCAACCCCGGGCTCGACCACACCCCAGGGTTCATCTTAAACACCGGGGAGACTCTTATCAAAATAATCCCAATTTCTCAAGATTTGGGAGGGGTTTTTTTACCTTTGAAGGCAGTGATAGGCCCGTGACCCCGGAGCACAGTTAATGCCACACAAATCAGTGTTTGTCTTTAGTCTGTGACCTGGCATTCCACTGCCTGTCCTTAGCAGGCTGATTTATCTGTTTTCAGAGGTGATAAATTGCAGAATATTAAGATAATGGTGTAGCATTCATTACTACTCAGCTGTTTATTACCAAAATTTAAATGTAATTTAATTTCAAGTGGAAAATAATGATCATTACTGGGACAAGCAAAGACAACTCATTACTCATCTCCATCGGCATTTTACTTAACAGAATGGAGACAACAAAAAAGAAAGATTGAGTAAATGCATTTCGAATAAATGAAATGTTAATGGTTGATCATGAAATAAAATACAGGGAGGCCCTGGCACAGGTGCCCAGAGCAGCTGTGGCTGCCCCTGGATCCCTGGAATGCCCAAGGCCAGGTTGGACATTGGGCTTGGAGCAGCCTGGGACAGTGGGAGGTGTCCCTGGGACAGTGGGAGGTGTCCCTGCCATGGCAGGGGTGGCACTGGGTGGGATTTAAGGTCCCTCCCAACCCAAACCACTCTGGGATTCTATAATATATTGAAGCTTTTAGGAAAATAAAATTGCCTGAGTTTATCTCCACTGCTCAGAGTTTCTGTCAAAGTGATATTTTTTTTCATTTTAAAGCGCATTTCTTGTAAAAATTGCAAATGAAATATATTGCAGCTTCCTGAACCAATATAGCCAATCTAGAAATCCTCTGCTTGAATTATTGCCAGAGGGAAGCCTCAGCTGGTGTCCCCAGAGCCTCCCCTGCTGCCCCGGGCTGTGTCCTGGCTGGATCCCAGACTGCTTTGGGTGGGAAGGTGCTGCAATTTGGGGAAATTTAGATTTTGAGATTTTGGTATATAGTAATATATGTGAAGCAATATGGAGGATTTAAGGCGTTGTCTGAGTCCTTATTCTTCACCTTCTTCCTTCTCCTCCCCGGGTTTGGGTGGTTTTCTGTAATTGGGTGAAAAAGGTCCCCATTGCGGGCCTTGGGTGGTCATTATTGGGTCAGAAATGTAAATAATACAGGTGTCACCTCGTTATTGGGGGATTAACATTTAAATAACCTTGGGAAGAGTTCGGAGCTCTCCATTTTACCTCGTTTCTCTGACTCGCCAGTTAGAGCTCACGGCTGGTCAGTCTGTAAATAGATAAGAAATGATAAACATCCAAGTCTGAATTAGAAATCTACATTTCCCGTGTATTAACCCCGACCTTGGCAAGGGAAAAAAAAATAAGCCAGAACCGTCACACCTCCCCACCCTCCCAGCCAGGAATTCCTCCCCAGCATCCCACCCAAATCTCCCCTTTTCCACATTCCCTGTGTCCTGTCCCCCCATCCCTTGTCCCCGGTCCCCCTGGGGCCCTGTCCCCGCTGTCCCCAGCACTGGAGGAACTCGGAGTGTTCCATCTCCTCGTTGTCACCCCCAGCAGGACGCAGTGCTGCCACCGAGGGTTTCTGCACCACAAGCTCATTGCTCTTCGTTCATTTGTCCTTGCAGAGGTCCCCACGCCCAGTCCTGAGCCCCGGGCACCCCCAGCCCTGAGCAAGGCGAAGGTGAAGGTGAAGATGAAGGTGAAGATGAAGGTGAAGGTGAAGATGAAGGTGAAGATGAAGGAGAAGATGAAGGTGAAGATAAAGATGAAGAAGAAGATGAAGGTGAAGATGAAAAAGAAGATGAAGATGAAAATGAAGATGAAGGTGAAGACGAAGATGAAGATGAAGACCAAGATGAAGATGAAG
>VZDJ01007753.1:51745699-51785412 GCA_008694505.1 Cyanoderma ruficeps | reverse complement strand
TTCCCAGGGAATTTTCTGTAAACAGGAGAAATGTTTTTGTAGCTGTAACTTTGTTATTCATTCCTTTCCCCAGGAGGGAAAATCTTCTTGCTGTCCCTCTGCTGTGACCAATGTGAGTGAAGAGGTTTGTCTTTGTGTCACCAATCCAACTGGTCTGTGTGAAATAGTATAAAAGGGAGACACATCCCAAAAATCAAGGAGCCATTTCCAGCCTTCTGGATCTCGGGGTCTGTGTCACTGTGGTGTGACACAACGCCATCCACCTCTCCTCCAGAGCAAACCATTCCCTTCGCAAGGCACAGGGAGCTCTTTGCTCACAGAAACAACTTCCCGGTGTTTTCCTGGCCTGTGGCTGTTATCAAGCAGGCAGGGTGGAAATGGGCAGCTGCATTTAACAGGGCACAGCTCCAGAGACATTCTAGGGCTGGTTTATGACCTGAACTATTAATCATCTTCCTTCCCAAGTCCAGAAATTATGATTAAAAAGTCTTTTATAGCTTTGGTTAATTGAGGTAAACTGGTTTTCACTGTGGCTTTATTCATTCCTTGTTTTCCTGAGGATAATCCGGCCAACCATCACTTTACACTCTTTCTTCCTCTACTAATTCCAGCAAACTCATTTAGATATTCCCCATGATCCCAAAGCGTTCTTGCTGCCTCCCTAGGAGTTATTTTGATTTCACTTATACTGAAAAAAAAAAAAAAAAAAAGAGCATGTGATAAAAATACCCAAAGTTCACTTCCAATTTCAGGAACATCCAAATTGTTGCTGTTGCTGATTGGTTTTCTGGGGGGAAAAGGTCTGTCAGCCCATGAGGTATCAGATTATAGAACTGCTCTGCACCTTCCTGCCATGAGGAACTGGTAATGAACAGCCAAATTTAGCAGCTCTTCAGATATTCGGTAGCTAAACCATCACTTTATATTGAAAACCTTCAGCTCTTTCAATGGCTCCTATCAGGGAGTATTCAGTCATTAAAAGAAAAGGCTGATATTAAAACCAGGAGCACCAGAAATGTAATATGAGATATCTAAAATGAGTCTTGTAGAAATTAGATTATTCTTGTCTAGACACACACTCCACAAGTTCTTCGACATCCTTCCTGATGTCAGACAGCAAAAGGCATTTGAAGAAATCAAGATCAGGAGAGGAATAGCTCAGGAGTGAATTCTGGATACAGATTTAACCAGTTCTGCTGTAAAAAACGGTGACTGGGAGTGCGACAGGGACGGCAGCAAAGTCAGGAAAAGGAAAACTGGGAAAAAATCCAAAATTCCCTTGCATTTGTGGTGGAAATAAGAGAGAATCACAGAATGGTTTTGGTCACAAGAGACCTCAAATCCCACCCAGTGCCACCCCTGCCATGGCAGGGACACCTCCCACTGTCCCAGGGACACCTCCCACTGTCCCAGGCTGCTCCAAGCCCAATGTCCAACCTGGCCTTGGGCACTGCCAGGGATCCAGAGGCAGCCACAGCAAATCTGGGCAGCCTCAGATGACCCAGGGCATGAGCAAACTTTGACACCCTGAACTTCTGGGTCATCTCCAAGACTTTGGGAAGATCCTTCTCTTCCTGCTCTCCATGAAGGCCCTTTGGAAGTTTATAGGAAGTTCTGGGAAAACACTGGCAGCATTTGGGGAGGGAGAGCCTCAGCTCAGCACAAAAACCACATTAGTGCTTAAATTATCCATCCCCGTTTGTCTCCAGGCAGGGTGGGAAGTGCTTTTGCTACAAGGCCTCAGAATGGATTCTCATTTTTACTGCTGAGCAGAGATGAAGCAAAAGGAGAAAATGCACATTGGCCTCGAAAATCCCAGGGCTGTTCTTCCAGCAATGCATGGGAGGGCTCATCCCAGCAGCTGCCCTGGAACTGGGCAAACCCCAGAGCAAAGGGAGCGGGGCTGAGGCTGGTGGGAGCAGGGGGCTGCTGCTCACCCAGGCCCTGGCAGAGCTTTCCCTGTGCTCTCCTTCCCCACCCCGGCGTCCTGCAGAGGCCTCTCCCATTCCCAGTGACCTGAAACGAGCAGGACACGAGGCTGATGAGAAAAGGATCTGCCCAAAAACCTCGCTGATGGTTCCCTCAGTCACGCAAGGCCCTCCCCGAGTCACTGCATCCATCCCGGGCTCCACCTCCCAGCGTGGGAGCAGCTGAGCCCAGCGAGCTGGAAACAGCTGTGGCACTGCTTATGCTGGAAATGCTCCTTCACATCAGAGCCCAACTGTCCTCCAACTGCCCTCCCAGCCCTGCCCAGGCCACACTGACCGTGTCCCCGAGTGCCACACGCACAGGGCTTTGACACCCCGCAGGGATGGGGACTCCGGCACTGCCCTGGGCTTGGATTTGAGCTGAAAGAGGGCAGATTGGAACTGGCTGCTGGGCAGGAATTGTCCCCTGGCAGGGTGGGCAGGCCCTGGCACAGGGTGCCCAGAGCAGCTGTGGCTGCCCCTGGATCCCTGGCAGTGCCCAAGGCCAGGTTGGACATTGGGCTTGGAGCAGCCTGGGACAGTGGGAGGTGTCCCTGGGACAGTGGGAGGTGTCCCTGCCATGGCAGGGGTGGCACTGGAGGGGATTTAACTCCCTTCCCACCCAAACCATCCTGGGATTCTTATTTCTCTGTCACTCCATGGGGACAGCACAGCCCTGGGGGCAGGCCCAGCTCCATCCTGTGCTCCAGGGCTCATTTGGGGTCAGCTCCTGGCCCGAGCTCAGTGGCTGCTGGGGGAAGGAGGCTGAGTGGGGCAAGTGCTGCAAATCTTCCCGATTTTAAGGCCTAAAACATTCACTGGGTGGGATTTAAGGTCCTTTCCACTCCCAAACCAGTCGGGGATTCTGTGGTCAGTAATGCTTTGATCAGAGCAGAGACAGCCCCAGGGTGGGTGTGAGCCTGCCCTGGTGACACCTCTGAGCTGTGCTGTCCCTGGGCAGGGTGGCCCTGGGGTGACCCCAGCCCTGTCACGGCCTCTCTGTGTCCTGCTGGAAGCACCAGGGCTGCTCCCCAGCAGCACTCGGGGGCACGAGGAGACCAAGCAAGGCTGACCCTGGTGACAAAAGGAGTGCTCAGGCCCTCGGTGGCCGCTGCCTGGTGGTGACACACGGCGCAGTGTGACTCAGCCCGTGTCCTGACAGCTCCTGCTGCTCCTGCTGGGATTGCTGTGGCAGGGCTGGAGCTCCCAGGCTGCCACTGCCCCACCATCCTCCTGGGCAGGCTGATGGCCTTGGGCTGAACTGCCAGTTTCTCCCAGGAGTCTGAACCATCCTTTGAGTGGTTTAGGCCTTAAAATCAGGAGGATTTACAGCAATTGCCCCATTCAGCCTCCTTCCCCCAGCAGCCGCTGAGCTCGGGCCAGGAGCTGACCCCAAATGAGCCCTGGAGCACAGGATGGAGCTGGGCCTGCCCCCAGGGCTGTGCTGTCCCCATGAGGTGACAGAGAAACAGGAATCCCAGGATGGTTTGGGTGGGAAGGGGGTTAAATCCCCTCCAGTGCCACCCCTGCCATGGCAGGGACAGCTCCCACTGTCCCAGGGACACCTCCCACTGTCCCAGGCTGCTCCAAGCCCAATGTCCAGCCTGGCCTTGGGCACTGCCAGGGATCCAGGGGCAGCCACAGCAAATCTGGGAATTCTATTCCAGGGCCTCCCCACCCTCCCAGCCAGGATTCCCTCTGGCTCAGCCCCACTCTCTTCCCAGCCCTGTTGAGCACAGCCCGGGGCAGCTCCATCCCGATCCCAGTGGTGCCAGCAGAGCTGCCAGCGCCCCAATCCTGGCTGTCCCCTGTCCCCCATCCCTGTCACACTGAGCACATCCTGCAGTCTCCTCTGTTTTCAGCTCCCCTTTTTCCCGAGCCCCCAGAGGCACTTTCCCTCTGGATTCCTGCCTCCATCCCCGGGATTCGCTCTGGCAGAATGTTTAGAATCAAGCCCCTCCTCTCCTGCCTGCTCTGGAGGTCTGGGAAGTGCAGCAGCTCCGCGGCATTTCCAGGGAATGCTGAGGGAAGGGAGGGGAGTTTTATTTATTTCTCTGTGTCATCCAAAGCATTCCAGGTTTGCAGCTGGCATCCCGAATTACTGCGGGAATTAATCCCGTTATCCCATCCCCGAATTCCTGCGGGAATTAATCCCGTTATCCCATCCCCGAATTCCTGCGGGGAATATTCCTGTTATCCCTGTCCCCGAATTCCTGCGGGGAATATTCCCGTTATCCCATCCCCAAATTCCTGCGGGAATTAATCCCGTTATCCCATTCCCGAATTCTTGCGGGGAATAATCCCGTTACCCCTGTCCCCGAATTCCTGCGGGGAATATTCCCGTTATCCCTGTCCCCGAATTCCTGCGGGGAATATTCCTGTTATCCCTGTCCCCGAATTCCTGCGGGGAATATTCCCGTTATCCCATCCCCAAATTCCTGCGGGAATTAATCCCGTTATCCCATTCCCGAATTCTTGCGGGGAATAATCCCGTTACCCCTGTCCCCGAATTCCTGCGGGGAATATTCCCGTTATCCCTGTCCCCGAATTCCTGCGGGGAATATTCCTGTTATCCCTGTCCCCGAATTCCTGCGGGGAATATTCCCGTTATCCCATCCCCAAATTCCTGCGGGAATTAATCCCGTTATCCCATTCCCGAATTCTTGCGGGGAATAATCCCGTTACCCCTGTCCCCGAATTCCTGCGGGGAATATTCCCGTTATCCCTGTCCCCGAATTCCTGCGGGGAATATTCCTGTTATCCCTGTCCCCGAATTCCTGCGGGGAATATTCCCGTTATCCCTGTCCCCGAATTCCTGCGGGGAATATTCCCGTTATCCCTGTCCCGAATTCCTGCGGGGAATATTCCCGTTATCCCTGTCCCCGAATTCCTGCGGGGAATAATCCCGTTATCCCCGTCCCCGAATTCCTGCGGGAATATTCCCATTATCCCCGTCCCCGAATTCCTGCGGGGAGTATTCCCATTATCCCCGTCCCCGAATTCCTGCGGGAATATTCCCATTATCCCCGTCCCCGAATTCCTGCGGGGAATATTCCCATTATCCCTGTCCCCGAATTCCTGCGGAGAATATTCCCATTATCCCTGTCCCCGAATTCCTGAGGGGAATATTCCCATTATCCCTGTCCCCGAATTCCTGCGGAGAATATTCCCATTATCCCTGTCCCCGAATTCCTGAGGGGAATATTCCCATTATCCCTGTCCCCGAATTCCTGCGGGGAATATTCCCATTATCCCCGTCCCCGAATTCCTGCGGGAATATTCCCATTATCCTTGTCCCTTAATTCCTGCGGGAATAATCCCGTTATCCCCGTCCCGAATTCCTGCGGGAATATTCCCGTTCCCCCCGGGTGGCTCTAAAGGACCCGAGGTGTGACAGGCGAGGCCGGGAAGTTTCCGCCGTTCCCGGTAAAGGCAGAAATCCCGGCGGGTCCCGGGCACAGCCAGGGGACAATCCTGGATCGGGACGGGCACACCCGGACGGGGAAGAGCGCGGGGATCACGGGCTCCATCAGCAATTAACGAGTCGTTAATTAACGAGGCGTTAATTAACGGGTCATTAACAGAGGTGAGAGTCACTCGTGTCCTGCGGGTCCCACCGAGGAGCGGCTTTGCCTTCGCTTGATTGCCCTCTGCTGTAGATGTGGGGACGTGCACGGCCACCGCTGTCATTGTCACCTCTGTCACCGCTGGGACCAGTGTCAACTCTGTCACCGCTGCCACCAGTGTCACTGCTGTAACCACTGTCACCTCTATCACCGCTGTGACCACTGTCACCACTGTCACCTCTGTCACCGCTGTGACCAGTGTCACTCCTGTCACCACTGTCACCTCTGTCACCGCTGTCACCTCTGTCACTGCTGTCACCGCTGCAACCAGTGTCACTGCTGTCACCACTGCCATGGCTGTCATTGTCACCTCTGTCACACTGTCACCGCTGTCACCGCTGTCACCACTGTCACCATTGTCACCGCTGTCATCACTGTCACCATTGTCACCACTGTCACCGCTGTCACCACTGCCACCACTGCCATCGTTGTCATTGTCACCTCTGTCACACTGTCACCGTCACCACTGTCACCATTGTCACCGCTGTCATCATTGTCACCTCTGTCACCTCTGCCACCATTGTCACTGCTGTCACCACTGTCACCTCTGTTACCATTGTCACCTCTGTCACCACTGTCACCACCACCGCTGCATTGTACTCTGTCACCACTGCCATCGCTGTCACCGCTGTCACCACTGCCACCGCTGTCATCAGTGTCACCGCTGTCACCACTGTCATTGTTGTCACTGCTGTCATCATTGTTGCTGCTGTCATCATTGTCACCACTGTCACCATTGTCACCTCTGTCACCTCTGTCACCAGTTTCACCTGTGCCACCATTGTCACTACTGTCACCATTGTCACCACTGTTACCACTGCATTATCACCATTGTCACCACAGCCACTGTCACCATGGCCACCTCCACCACCAGTGCCACTGCCTCCACTGCCACCATCTCCAACGTCACTGTCACCACCTCCACTGCCACCAGTGCCACTGCCATGGCCACCCACTGCCACTGCCACCTCCCCAGCATGGCCACTGCCACCACTGCCACTGCCATGGCCACCCACTGCCACTGCCATTGCCACTGCCACCTCCCCAGCACGGCCGCTGCCACCAGTGCCACTGCCATGGCCACCCACTGCCACTGCCACTGCCAGTGCCACTGCCACCTCCCCAGCATGGCCACGGCCACCACTGCCACCAGTGCCACCAGAACCAGCACTGCCACCACTGGCACTGCCACCACCCTGGCACAGCTGTCCCTCGTCCCCTGCTGGTGCCCCAGGGCCAGGGCGGCCCTTCCTGGGGCTCTTTGACCCAGGTCAATAAACCGATGGATATTTCCAAAGGCCACTGGGACAAATCCTTGGTGTTGTTCAAATCCAGCCCAACTTCAGCACAAAACATCATTTACTGCTCGAAGGAGACAAAAAACCTCCTTAATATTAAAAATAAAAGCAGGTTCAAGTATTCCGGTGAGGTTTTTACAGCCAGACAGAGCCTGGGGGGAAAGCGCTGCCTTCTCCTGATTGTTTTCTTTTCCCAGGAATTGCTCCTTGTGCCTTTGATCACCATCAGCTCCCGAATTCCAGGAGCCTGTTGGGTTCTGGCCATCTCTGGGGGAAAGGCAGCCCAGTGATCCAGGACAACAAATCCTTCCTGGCAGGAGCTGCCTGACGTCGAGAGTGATTAGAGCCGACAGCGAAATGTGGAGCAGAGATGAAAAGTAAATGCTGTTCCCTGTAATTCGACGGGAAGGACTTTTTCAAGTATTCCCATGTTTTGTTCAGATTAACTTATCTCTGCCTTCCCACAGACACCCAGGAGCTGCGGGGAAGGGAGAAGGGAAGGGAGCAAATAAATAAGCAGCAAACAGATAAATAAGCCCGGGATGATGAAGGGTTTGCATTCAGATTTCACCAGCAGCAAAAACCAGAAGCGGAGCTGAAACGCGGCGATGCACAAACAATTCTGGCAAAGAACACAGATTTAAATCCACATTTACTGGGAGGTCTGAGGCTCCAGCTCTGCCCCAGGGTTTTGGGGAGGGGTTGGCAGCGTTCCCATGGCTGACACTACCCTGGGGGGACCCCGTGGAATCCCAGAGTGGTTCAGGATGGAAGGGATCTGAAAGGATTCTCATCCCACCCCTGCCATGGCAGGGACACCTCCCACTGTCCCAGGGACACCTCCCACAGCCCCAGGCTGCTCCAGCCCCAATGTCCAGCCTGGCCTTGGGCACTGCCAGGGATCCAGGGGCAGCCACAGCAAATCTGGGAATTCATCCCAGACCCTCCCCACCCTCCCAGCCAGGAATTCCTCCCCAATTTCCCACCTCACCCGGCCCTCCTTTGGCTTCGAGACACTCAGAGGTGGAGCTCAGTCTGTCCAGGGCCGGGGGCTCTCCCCTCCCTGCAGATTCCAGGGAATTGCCTCTTGCTCTTGAGTGGATTTCCAGCCAGAGGAACCATCCCTTGGATATTCTGGTTTGATTTGCTCAATGCTGAAATTGTTTTTTTCTCTATTTCGAGTGTGTTTGGCTGCTGCTCCCGGGCACTGGACCTTGTTGTACCTTTGTCTGATAAATCAGAGACCATTGTCCTCGGGCATCTTCTCCCCTGACAGTGCTCAGGTAGAGATGAAATCAGGGGCCTTTCTCATTGGATAAAGTAAATAAATGCAGTTTGTTCAGTGTTCCGCTGTAAGATGGGGTTTGTGGACCTCAAGTCTTCCTGTCCTGCTCATCCAGGGGATGGGGACAAATATTTTAGCAGGGTCTGTGGCAGTAGAACAAAGGGTGATGGTTTGACGTGAGAGAGAAGAGATTTACATTGATATAATTTTATACAATCAGGGTGGGAGGCCCTGGCACAGATTCCCAGAGCAGCTGTGGCTGCCCCTGGATCCCTGGAGTTGTCCAAGGCCAGGCTGGACATTGGGGCTTGGAGCAGCCTGGGACAGTGGAAATAAATCTCCAGTAGTTGTTCACTGGGGAAGGGACAGTCCAGAAGTCACTGAGGAGCTGGAATGATTTCCTGGTCCCAAACTGAGGTCCTGTCACACAGGGTGACCCACGTGGCCCTGGAACCCACCCCTGGCACAAGCAGAGACCATCCCAGTCCCAGAGAGTCGCTACAGGACACGAAAAGAACGACACGCACACAGTCAGGTGGTCAGGGCCAAAAGAGGGAAATTTATTTTCTTACTTGGGTTTATACAGATTTTGGATAATGATTGTGGATTGCAGGATGAGGTTGCCACCTCTCCAACCAGGCTAAACCAGAAGTCCATCAATTGTCCCTCCTGGAGAGAGGAATGATAAACAAGAAAGACAGTTTTAATAACATCACTTTTGTTTACATGAAATCTGTGAGAAACTCCACTACAAGAATGCAAATGTCAGAAGGCTGAAAACAAATGGAAGTGACACNAGAATTGCTGAAGAAGCTGGGAAGGGGCTGGAGAATTCCTGAGGGAGCTGGGAAAGGGGCTGAGCCTGGAGCAAAGGAGGCTCAGGGGGGACCTTGTGGCTCTGCACAAGTCCCTGCCAGGAGGGGACAGCCGGGGGGGTCGGGCTCTGCTCCCAGGGAACAGGGACAGGAGGAGAGGGAACGGCCTCAGGCTGGGCCAGGGGAGGCTCAGGGTGGGCAGCAGCAGGAATTTCCCCATGGAAAGGGCGCTCAGGCCTTGGGAGTGCCCAGGGAGGTTTGGAGTGCCCATCCCCAGAAGGATTTAAGTCCCTGTGGCTGTGACACTTGGGGACAGGGGTCAGTGGTGGCCCTGGCAGTGCTGGGGAGGGGTTGGACTCATGCTCTGGGAGAGCTTTCCCAACCTTCAAGATGCAGAAATCACTGCAGAACCTTCCTGGAGAGGCTCAAACCCCCGAAGAGACAAACCCTGCTCATGCTCTAACAAACATTTCATAAGCAGATCCTTCCCTTCCCTCTCCATCTGCTCAGAAGGACTTTGAAGTGCCTGTGAGCCGCAGCCCGGGGGGAGCAGTGGCAGAGGGGTGTCAGAGCAGCTGGTACCCAATTAAGATCCAGCTCCGCCAACCTTCCAGGCTCAAGTGGCCCCACGGGGGACATGGGCAGCAGGGTCAGGGGACAGCATGCCCAGGGAAAGTGCTCTCATCAGTCCTGGGCTGAGCCGGGCCCCCGGCACAGGGCTGCAGAGAACGAGTCGTTAGGAAGTTGGTACAGAGTTACAAGTTAATGAGGATGGTGGGTTGTTTGGGTGAGTTGTTGTGTAAATACCTGTCGGGTCTGACCCCGCTGCTCCCGTCCCCTCCGAGACACTGAACCGGCCCAGACCACGAGGAGGAGGAGGAGGAGGACATGACCCAGGTCATGATTCCCAGGGTGTCGCCCTGGGTTTTCTTGCTTTTGGGTGCTTGTAACTTTGTACTGCAGATCCTCACGCAGCTTCATGCAAACAATGTGTATTTTTAGAACGTTTACATATTTCTCCTCTGGGAGGAGAAATGTGATTGATGGTGATGTCCACCTTTCAGGTTAGAGAGGTGGAGACCTGTGGAGCCAATCTCTGACCTTTGTACAAACGTATATAAATGGAGTCACATTTTGAATAAAGGAAGAAGAAGCAGGAAGTTTCCCTGGACCTCTGCTGTGCCTGCTTCGTCCTTCCTTTGGTGACCCTGTCCTTCCTTCACCATGGGACTTAGTGTTGCCCTGAACTTTCTCTTTTGCCTTTCTGTAGAACGTTCTCACGCAGCTTCATGTAAATAATGTCTATTCTTAGAATGTTTCCATACTTCTCATGTGAGAGAAGAAATGATTGATGGTGATGTCCACCACCCAGGTTGAAGAGGTGGCAACCTGTGTAGCCAATCCCTTGACCTCTGTACATATCCATAAATACTGGAGTCAGATGAAATTAAATAGAGAGTTTTTTGCAACAGCCGTGTTCTGAGCTTCATTCCAGTGTTCCTGAAATTGGGACACGCCCAGCTTCGCCCCGCGACAACTCAGGGGAGAGGGAGTTCGTCTACTGGAGACCCCTGAGAACAACCTCAGAGGGGCTGGTCCCCCTGGGCTCTGGCTGCCTGTCTCCGTGACAAGCGTTTCCATCTGCAGGCAGAGAAAGGAGCTCACGCCCTGTCCCGGGATGTGCTCCGTGTGTTAATCACCCTGCGCCATAATTGCCGCCGAAGACTTTTCCTGTTGCATTTATACACTCCACCTGATTAGCAGTCATGGAACAGCAGCAATTTGCCGTAATATTCTGAGAGCGCTTAATTTTCTCTTTGATGAAAGAGCTGTAAATGGAGGCACCTGTACTCAACAGCTCCTCTGATTACTTACTTCATTATTGTCACACTTCCCATTATTATTTGATATTTGCAAACAGCACTATTAGAGCTCATCCACTGCCTGGTGCCCACTGAAGGGAGAACAGGTGCTTTTTGCCTAATTACACAGGAATATATTTTCCATAGATCCTCCTCGTGCCAATTATTTCTCTGAGAAGAGCTGCACTGATGAGGAAGTTTCCATGGGGATGGGCTCCTGAGGGGGAAAGGAGAATGCAGGAGGTGGCAGGAATGCAGGCAGGTAACCCTCGGTGGGACAGAAGGGAGTAAAAATAAAGAAGACTCTGCCCGGAGAAGATGTGGCTGCCCCCGGATCCCTGGAAGTGTCCAAGGCCAGGCTGGACAGGATTGGAGCAGCCTGGGACAGTGGGAGGTGTCCCCGCCCATGTGGCACTGGGTGGGATTTGAGGTCTCCTACGACCCAAACCATTCTGGGATTCTCTGAAATCCTCTGAAGAATGATCAGTGTTCATTCCACGATGAACTCCAATCCACGGATCATCTTTTCTTCCCGTTTTTGTTGCACCCAGTTGTGTTTTTCCCACAGGGAATTCCAGGTGACAGCAGGAAGAGCAGGAGTGCGTTGTGACACCAAATCCACTCACCAGGCACTGCCTGCAGCTGGGATATTTAGAGTTCCAGCCTTCCCCAGATCCCCCCGGCCTGATGAGGAGAAAAGCGGGAGAACAAAGCTCCATTTTCCAAACCGGCCTGAAGAATTCACTAAAAAGCCCAACCAAATGATCAAGAGCAACATTTGCTGCTCGTGAAGCGCAATGAGGTGACTTTGATTTTGATTTATAAACCAGAGTCCCAGCTCCTCAGGGGACCCAGGGAACTTCTGTTCCTGTCCAACCAGCTGGGATCTGGGAAAGGAGAACATTCCCAGGCTACTCAGTCTGTTATTTGCTCAAACGCTGACCAATTTACTGCATCACACGATTTAATCCAGCGAGGGATTTCATCCCTCCCAGCCACGAGGGCTTCAGAGCCTCTCAGGGATGAAAGTCCCCACAGCTGACTCAGGGGAAACCACAACATCCTCACAGTTTACACCAGGGAGTAGGGCTGCACTGCAGCCCTGACAAATGGGTTGGACTCAGGAATTGTCCATCAGCTGAGATGGGGCCATTTTTCCTGGGTGACGATGGCCCAGGGTGACCACAGCTCAGGGGTGACCATGAATTGAGTGACCATGGCCCGGCTCAGTGGTAACCACTGTTTAGTGGTGACCATGACTGTAGTGACATTGGTCCTGTGGTGACCATGGCTCAGTGGTGACCATGGCCCAGTGGTGACCACAGCTCAGTGGTGACCACAGCCCACTGGTGACCATGGCCCACTGGTGACCAGGGCTGTGGTGACCAGAGCTGTGGTGACCACAGCTCAGTGGTAATCATGGCTGAGTGGTGACCACAGCCTGATGGTGACCACAGCCTGGTGGTGACCATGGCCTGATGGTGACCATGGCCTGGCAGTGACCATGGCGGGGTTCCTGGGCTGATGGTCACACTTGATCTTACAGGGCTTTTCCAACCTTGCTGATTCCCTGATCCTGTGATTCCTGCTCAATCCTATTAATAATATTTGCAACTACTAATAATATTTGCAAAATGCTCCAATTATTGAACTTTTTCACGTTTTGAAAATCAAATCAGGCTGGGCTTTGATGAGGTTTAGCCACTAATTTATTTTCAAAGGAATGCAGGAAAGGGGTTTCTTTAGCATCGACCCTGCCACAGATTCCTCTATTCCCATTAGCAGGGGCTGTTCTCTGTGGAGGCAGCTCTGCACTGGCTGCAGCTCTGCCTGCACTCTCTATTTTCATCTCTTCAGCCTTTTGCCATCCCTTATTGACAGACGAGCACGCAGATTTTTTAAATGTCTCCATTCATATTGACTAAAACCTCAAGCAGAGTTATTTCAAAGGTTGGAGCAGTTCAGGGAACATATAAAATTCATTTAGATGTCTCATTTTGCCATTAAAGAGATACTGCAAAAATGGGAAAAAATTACTTTATTAGAATATTTTTTTCCCAATATCGTTGGTTATGGGCACTCAAGACACAGCTCAAGGTTTTGCTGTTGGGGTTTTATGGGAGAGGAACCAAACAAAGAAGGGGAATATTCCCCTGCTTCCAGCAGCCTTTGATTGAGAGCTTGGGAAGCTCTGGGAGGAACTGCTCCAAACAAATCCAGCAGCACAAAAGGTTCTGGTGCCACAAAGCCTCTGCAAGAAAGGACATTTGCACAAGGAGTCCCATAAACCAAACCAGACCCAGGCTGGGCTGTTCCCATTAACCAAACCCAGGGTTTTCCAAACTGACTGACTGAATTTGAAATGTAAAATTTAAACTGAGCACGTCTGTGGCAATCCATTGTTCATTTGAAATGATTTATTTCAAACGTGCCACGAGCAGAGGAGCATCCTCAGCGGTCCGGGGTGTGCACACAGAGGCACCAGCAGGTGCAGGGATTATCTACGGCTCTGCAAATATTGGGAGGCTGAGATCTGGAGAAAATCCTGCAATTTGTGGGATTAAAGCTTTGTCACGGGGTCCTGGGCAAGTTGTAGATCCTCCACCTCCAGAAATATTCACTGTGCACACCAAAGAATCCCAGAGTGGGCTGGGTTGGGATGGCTTCAAGCTGAAGGTGGGTTGGTTTAAATTAGACATTGGAGAGAAATCCTTCCCTCAGAGGGTGGGCAGGACCTGGAACAGATTCCCAGATTTGCTGTGGCTGCCCCTGGATCCCTGGCAGTGCCCAAGGCCAGGCGGGACATTGGGCTTGGAGCAGCCTGGGACAGTGGGAGGTGTCCCTGGGACAGTGGGAGGTGTCCCTGCCATGGCAGGGGTGGCACTGGGTGGGATTTAAGGTCCCTCCCAACCCAAACCAGCCTGGGATCCTTCACTTGAGGGGACAGCAGGTGCTTTGTATCTGCCTGGCTCTGGACTCAGGATGTGCTGCTGGTGAAAAGCGTGGCTGGAGGTGTTGCCCAGGGAGGCCACCTTGGCCTTTACCCAGCTTCTCCAGGCCTTATTCCAGCATGCTGGAAGGAGTAAAGCACACAGAGGGGCTGTTCCCCTGGGACGTCCCCCCGCGGTGCAGACAGGGCTCTCCTCCCTCTGGCAGCAGGATTTGGGGGTGGGGTGAAGGGGGCAGGTCGTGGCAGCTCCGTTTGTGAGTGTAAAAGGGACAGAACCACACAAGAGTCAGAACCATACAAGTGCCAGAACCATAAAAGTACCAGAACCATAAAAGTGCCAAAACCATACAAGTGCCACGTGAGCTTGATATTTCTGGGTCTGAGAGATTTTAGCCTTCTAGAAGCTGTTAACTTTTCCTCGAGGAAAAATTTCTTAAGAATTTTCTTTTTTCTCAAAACAATCTTGATAAAAAACTCTCCTTTCTCAGAACAATCCTGGCAAACAACTCTCCTTTCTCAGAACAATCTTTCTCCGGGTGGTGTTTTGCTGTTTCTCTGGTTTAACCCACGGGATCAGAGAGGTGTCGTTCCTGTTCACCAACCATGTTCAGTCTGTGTGGGAACACCTGATAAAAGGTGGTAAGAATTAGACAATAAAGCCTTTTTTCTCTGCTCTTTGCCTTCTGAAATACTTGGAGTCTTTCTTTCGTGTCCTACAGCGACAGTGCCAGAACCATCCAAGTGCCAGAACCAGTGTGGGCCCATCCAAGGTTCCCCCCTGGGGTCACATCTCAGGGGTGAAGCACCAGCCAGGGAGACTCAGAGCTCAGTCCTGGTTTTCCAGTGGCTTGTGCCTGACCTTCCAGCAGCCCCTCAGCTCACCCAGCTCCCCTTCCCCACCGAGATAATTCCATAGCAGAGGGCTTGGCAGATTAAACGCCTCATTGACTCCGGAATCACTGCTCTTCCTGGAAATAATTTGCCTACTGCTCCTTGCAGATGCCAGCCGGGACACCCCCTGCTCCCTGGGATGGTGACAAACTCCAAGCTGTTCCCCCATCTGCCAGCTCAGACAGGACGGGGAATGGCTCCGAGCTGGAGGAGGATGCATTTCATTGGGATTTTGGGAGGGAATTCCTGGCTGGGAGGGTGGGCAGGCCCTGGCACAGGGTGCCCAGAGAAGCTGTGGCTGCTCCATCCCTTGGCCAGTGCCAGTCGTTGTGCCGGGGAAGAAGTTTAGGTTGGATTTTGGGGAAATTCCTTCCTGGAAAGGGCTGTCCAGGAGTCCCCACCCCTGGAGGGATTTAAAACCCTGTGGATGTGACACTTGGGGACACGGGGCAGTGTGGCCTGGGCAGTGCTGGGTTGGTGTTTGGGCTTGACACTGGAGTCTGTTCCACCCCAAGGACGGCAGGATTCTGTTCCTGTAGCACTGGGGGTCACCTGCTGTGCCTGGGGGACCCTCAAACCCCTCTGCTGATCCCTCCATAGCCCCCAAGGGCAGAAATCCTTTAACCAGGCCGTTCCTGTGAAACAGCCAGAGGTGTAAAACAGCAGACAAAGCCCAGAGAAACAACGGCAGCAGAGAGGAAATAAAGCCACGATAACTCCTGGATGACAAACCCTGGAATCCTAAATTGCTGCTCTCCTCTGCCCTGCGTGTGTGGAGATGGATTGTAAAGCAAACCAGCACTCGACTCAGCTCCAGGTCCTGAAGTGTTTACACAGTTTTTAACCTTTCCTTCTGCAAGGAAATAATATAAAAGCCGCAGATGTTATGGAAGTTTGTAAAACTGAAGAACACCGGTGACCTGTGTAATGCACAGAGGCTTTTCAAAAGCTTTAACTCCAACATAAAACCCTCCAGTGTATTGAGTAAGACACTATGAAAGCAGAAGTTAAATGGATTAAGAGCACTGAAAAGGAATAGCTGCATGTTGGAAATCACTGCTGTGTGGAAGTGTTTGCACTGAGACTCTGCAGGGCCTCTCCAGTGCTGGAATCAATCCTTTAGAAGGATTTTACTGTTGATTAAAATGTAAAGAAAAAATCCACCAAAACAGTGGAGCAGCTCCCACTGAGCTGATGCTGAGCAGGAATCTGCCAGGTGGGGGAATATCCACCTCACCTTCCCCCTCAGGGCAGGACGGACAGGGAGGGGCTGGGCTGGGAATGTCATTCCAGAAGGGAAAGGAGCTGGGGAGGGGCTGGAGCCCCAGGAGAGGCTGAGGGAGCTGGGAAAGGGACTGAGCCTGGAGAAAAGGAGGCTCAGGGGGGACCTTGTGGCTCTGCACAAGTCCCTGCCAGGAGGGGACAGCTGGGTGAGGGGATCTTGGCACTCAAGTCACTCACTGGAACAATTAACACTAATTAAGATCCGTGTTCACAGTCACATGCTCAGATACATCAGGAGCCCCTGCAGCTCTGGGATGAGCCCTCCATCCCTTCCATCCCCTGCAGAGCTCTGGGATGAGCCCTCCATCCCCTCCAGGAACTCTGGGATGAGCCCTCCATCCCCTCCATGCCCTGCAGAGCTCTGGGATGAGCCCTCCATGCCCTGCAGAGCTCTGGGATGAGCCCTCCATGCCCTGCAGAGCTCTGGAATGAGCCCTCCATCCCCTCCATCCCCTGCAGGGGCTCTGGGATGAGCCCTCCATCCCCTCCATCCCCTGCTGGAGCTCTGGGATGAGCCCTCCATCCCCTCCATGCCCTGCAGAGCTCTGGGATGAGCCCTCCATCCCCTCCATGCCCTGCAGAGCTCTGGGATGAGCCCTCCATCCCCTCCATCCCCTGCAGAGCTCTGGGATGAGCCCTCCATCCCCTGCAGGGCTCCGGGATGAGCCCTCCAGGCCCTGCAGAGCTGTGGCCGCTGGGCTCAGCCGGGGCACTCTGGGCTCGGCCAGCACAGCCTCACCCCTGCCCGGAGCTCTGGGGCCGGGATTGCTTTTCTCTCCCAGCTGAATTCCCGGATTGGCAGAGCTGCTTTCCCTGTCCCACGAGGTGAGGCCGTGCTTGGATCAGTGACACACAGTCCCGTGTGCCTGCTGCTCCCGATGGCACTGCCCAGCCCCCGATGGCACTGCCCAGCTCCCGATGGCACTGCCCGGCTGCTCCCGATGGCACTGCCCGGCTGCCGATGGCACTGCCCGGCTGCTCCCGATGGCACTGCCCGGCTCCCGATGGCACTGCCCAGCTGCTCCCGATGGCACTGCCCAGCTGCCAATGGCACTGCCCAGCCCCCGATGGCACTGCCCAGCTCCTGATGGCACTGCCCGGCTGCCGATGGCACTGCCCGGCTGCTCCCAATGGCACTGCCCGGCTCCCGATGGCACTGCCCGGCTCCTGATGGCACTGCCCAGCTGCTCCCGATGGCACTGCCCAGCTGCTCCCGATGGCACTGCCCGGCTGCTCCCGATGGCACTGCCCAGCTGCTCCCGATGGCACTGCCCAGCTGCCGATGGCACTGCCCGGCTGCTCCCGATGGCACTGCCCGGCTGCTCCCGATGGCACTGCCCAGCTCCATCCCACCGACTCCTCCCGCCTCTCATCAGTCCCGTGGCTACCTCTAGCCCAGTTATCCCGGTTATCCTGGTTATCCCGGCTATCCCAGTTATCCTGGTTATCCCGGTTATCCCAGTTATTCTGGTTATCTGGGTTATCCTGGCTATCTTGGTTATCCAGGTTAAGTTGCCCTGGTTATCCTGGTTAAGTTATCCCAGTTATCCCGGTCATCCCTGTTATCCTGGTTATCCTGGTTATCCCAGTTATTCCTGTTATCCCTGTTATCCCTGTTATCCCGGTTATCCCAGTTATCCCGGTTATCCCAGTTATCCCAGCTCCCAGACCTGCTGCTGCCCTGTCCCAGAGCCACTCCTGCTATCAGAGCAGAGCAGTGAGAGGGAGCCTGGCACCTGCATCCCAAATCCAGACAGGCCCTGGGAAACCCCACTGCATCCCAAATCCAGACAGGGCCCTGGAACACCCCACTGCATCCCAAATCCAGACAGGGCCCTGGGAAACCCCACTGCATCCCAAATCCAGACAGGGCTCTGGAAAGCTGCCCAGGCCCCACTGCATCCCAAGGAGGGTTTATCAGGGATTATGGGATGGCCCTGGAAAACCCCCAAGCTCAGCTGGGGCGAGGAGGGGAGTCCAGGCCGTGCTGAGGGTTGGCTGCTGCCTTGGAGGCACCAATGGAATCCCGAGGTTTTTTCCCAGATCTGCCAAGTGTGTCGGGATCTTTTCCCAGACCTGCTGGGTGTGTTGGGATCTTTCCCCAGACCTGCCGGGTGTGTCGGGATCCACGCACGTCCTGCACAGGCTGCAAACCCCGGGGTGAGCAGAGGTGCCACCCTGGATTCCTCCGTCCCTGCCTGGAGGGTGGCACTGCTGGCACTGTCACTGCCCCGCTGAGGGTTCACCCAGCACCCACAGCTGGAGCTCAGGGCAGCTCCCAAGGGGAGTTTTTGGCATTTATTTGGGTTGTTGCTCCCTCCTGGGGCACGGCGAGCCCAGGTCCTGGCAGGGCAGTGAAGGCTGTGCCCTGCAGTGGGGTTCGGTGCCCCTGCTCAGTGGATTGAAGGGAATCTCTATTCCCCCTCCACAGGAGACCTCAAATATAAAACTGCCAGGAGTGTGGGATGGTGGAGTCACAGAATATCCCGAGCTGGGGTGACCCACAGGGGCCATTGGATGGGATCAGCTCGGAGCTGGTGCTGATCACACCCAGGCTGTGGCTGTGATCTCTCCGTGGGCCGTGCACTCCAGGGCTGGGCTGGATGTTCCTTGTGGATCCCTTCCAAGGCAGAATATCCCGGGATTCTGTGTGATCCTGAGCCCAACTCCTGGCCCTGCACACGACAACCCCAAGGATCCCACCCTGTGCCTTGTCCGACCAAACCAAAACCAGGTGAGGCGTTTCTAAGTCCTGAAATTCCCCTCTAAACATTCTGAGAACTTGAAACATTATTTCTCACCATTCGGAGGTTTCATTTCATATGCCTTTTGTTATTCATGCATTATTTTACGAGGCAGCAGTCAAACCAATGGCTTGTCATAATATGACATTATTGCTGAAACACTCTCTTACTTTAATGTCATTTATAAAAATCAGCAGCTATGACTGATCAGCGCTGATTAAAAATAATCTGCTTTTCTGGATCCAGCTGTCTCTGCCTTCTGGAGCAGGGACGGGAGGGATGGGGACGGTTTGGTTGTTCAGAGTTCCCTGCGCAGTGGCCAGGCCTAGGAAGGCACAGGCAGGCAGGGAGCGGTTGGAGTAAATCCCGTGCACATTCCACACCCCGTGCCCTGGGCCAGCATCCAGAAATTGGATGCAGTGCCTGTCTCAGACGCCTTCATCACGTATTTGTGGTGGCTGCTGGTGGCCACAGCCGGGGTCAGTGGCCAGGAAATCCCAGAGGAGCTCAAGCCCCTCCTGTGAAACCACACTGGCTGTCTTTGTCTGCCAAGATGGTTTGGAATCCTGAGGAGCTCAGGGAAGGCAGATCCTGAAATCCTGTCTGGCTGTGGGGTTTGGTGTCCTGGGGACACCCGGTGTGTTGTGTTGTCAGTCACAGCCTGAGATCAACAGTGTGAGGGGAAACCCTCCTGGGAGGGTGGGGAAGGGCTGGGCTGGAATTCCCAGCTTTGCTGTGGCTGCCCCTGGATCCCTGGCAGTGCCCAAGGCCAGGTTGGACATTGGGCTTGGAGCAGCCTGGGACAGTGGGAGGTGTCCCTGGGACAGTGGGAGGTGTCCCTGCCATGGCAGGGGTGGCACTGGGTGGGATTTAAGGTTCATTCCAACCCAAACCAGTCTGGAACTCTCTGATTCCATTCCCTGCTCAGCCTCGTGACCCCATCCCTGGTTCTGAGGTGAGTGGCAATGTTTAGGGAGATGGTGGACACACATTCCTTGAGGAAAATAATGGACTCACATTCCTTGAGGGAAATGATGGACACACATTCCCTGAGGGACATGATGGACTCACATTCCCTGAGGGAGATGATGGACTCACATTCCCTGAAGGAGACGATGGACACACATTCCTTGAGGGAGATGATGGACTCACATTCCCTGAGGGACATGATGGACTCACATTCCCTGAGGGAGATGGACACACATTCCTTGAGGGAGATGATGGACACACATTCCCTGAGGGAGATGATGGACACACATTCCCTGAGGGACATGGACACACATTCCTTGAGGGAGATGATGGACTCACATTCCCTGAGGGACATGATGGACTCACATTCCTTGAAGGAGATGATGGACACACATTCCCTGAGGGAGATGATGGACACACATTCCCTGAGGGACATGGACACACATTCCCTGAGGGAGATGATGGACACACATTCCCTGAGGGACATGGACACAGATTCCCTGAGGGAGATGATGGACACGCATTCCCTGAGGAACACGATGGACTCACATTCCGTGTCTCTCTGAGGCTGCACCATGCGGATCCTGAGCTGTCCAAAGCACTTTAATTAAAGCTGGATCGCTGATCCTGAGCTCCCTCTGAGTGGGGACCTGCTCGGATTTCTGCAAATCCCTCACCCTCCTTCAATGCCTTCCCTTGCTGCTGCCCCTCCCTGCTCCCAGCCCTCTCCCTTTGCATTTTTTTACCCCTTTTTTTGCTGTTCTGCTGCTTTTGGCACACAGGTGGAGTGCAGGGACAGCAGAGCAGGGTCAGAACACGACGCCAGTTCCACTTCTGGTGCCCTCCTCGGGAGAGGCCTCCTGGGATTCACCCTGTTCCACCTTGGCTTAAGAAAACAAAGCAATTTTTGGCTCTAAAAAGCAAAAGTAGGCGCTGCTTGTCTTGTAAGACCCTGAGAAAGCTGCGTGCCCTGATTTAAGAGTGCCCTCGTATCACAGCTGATGCCCCCTCGGAGTTTTTCATATTAGAATATTGCTGTTATTTATGAAATCCCTGATAAAGCTGCACTTAATGCTCCCCTAATAGAATGTGCATCTTTAATTCTGCTGAATGTGTAGTTTGTCACTGATGCAAAGTGTTCTCATTAATTAAATAAGACTTAGAGACTCATAAAGCAATTGCTCCAAAATGAAATGTTATTTACATCTAAGGATATTAACAATTAAGGAAACCTAATTTCTCCCTGATACCAATCTGTCTTGGAATTCCACCGATATTTTAACAGTCTCCTGATTTAATAATTGAAAACGAATTTTCCATATTAAACACGTTTGCCGAGGAGTCGGGGATGTTCCTCGATAAACACATTTGCGAGGGGATCAGGCATATTCTTCTAAACAAATAAGCCTGATACGCCAAAGGCTCGTTTGCCAAATAAATAAGCTCCGATTCTTAGAGGGGGAGCGAGAACAATGGAATCGAACCGTACGTGAGTTTCGGCCCATTTTTTTAAATTCAGTATTTTCAGATGACCGAAATAACTGTGGCGGAAGCGTACGGTCATAGCTGTGTGTGTAAGGTCACAACTGCAGCCACCAGCCTTGGGATATCCTGGCCTTCTGATGGATTTCCCTGAGGAAAAGGGCGCCCGTCCCGCTTTCCCGGCTCCCGCCTCAGGCTCGTTCTCTCTCACCCTGTAATCAGCCAGCACCAGGCACATCTCATCCCTTATCAGGCTCTTTATCAAGGGCTCATCAAGGGCCGGGAGCTCTCGGGGGCCGGAGGGAGCCGCTGGATTGCTGGATTAATTCAGCTCGAGCAGACAAAACCCCTCAGCCCCTTTGTTCCCGCTGATTCCCCTTTTTCATGTAAATGAGGACGAAGGATGCGCCCGGCACTCGTCTCTCCTTCAAGGTCTCCGTCCCCGTGTTCGCTCTTTGTGTAATTAAAGTTTGAACAGAGCGGGGCTGGAGGGCCGGGAGAAGGTCGGGATTTCCGAGCCCCCCGGGAGGTGTCATTTATTGGAACATTAACGCAGGATCCGGGCTCTGCCGGAGCTTTCCTCGCTGCTTTGTTTGCCCTGGGATCCTTCCCAACAACGCCTCCTCCCCTGCATCCCCACCCAATTAGCACTTCCAGCTTCATTAGCAGCCTGCTGCCCGGGCCCGGATCAGCAGTGCGGGCCCTCGAGTTGTTCTCATTAAGCTTTTAGCGCAAAGCTACAGCCCTCCAGAACAGCTTTTCATTGAATTCCCGGGGGTGACCCAGCCCTGCTTGGTCCCACCTGTGAGAAACGAGGGTCACTTTCTCGGTAAAATTTAACAAGTTTAATGAAAAGACAATAGGAGACAGAGATAAAGCAGAAGGCGAAAGGGCCGGGTGCTTGGCATCCAGCCCAGAGCATCCCCACCGTCCTCGGACGCGTTCTTTAAACTCCTTTTCTATTACAGCATCTTGTTGCATATTCATAGACCGTGATGCGTATCCAAACTTTTCTAATTTCCATATTCCAGGATCTGTTTTCCATGGCCACTCCTCGGGCCCGCCTTTTTAGAGCCTGCCTGTTTCTTGGCTGTGGTTTTATTGTCGCTTCCAATTTGGGTCTCGGTCCATGCTTTTTTCAGAGGGCAGGTGCCGATAATTTGCATATCACTAACGGGGGCTTCATTGTAGGTCACTGGGTGTTACCCTGACCACAACGACACAGACCCCGAGATCCNCACACAGACCAGTTGGATTGGGGACACAAAGACAAACCTCTCCACTCACATTGGTCACAGCAGAGGCACAGCAAGAAGATTTTCCCTCCTGGGGAAAGGAATGAATAACAAAGTTACAGCTACAAAAACATTTCTCCTGTTTACAGAAAATTCCCTGGGAAAGGAATTTCAGAAAACCAAAACATCTCAGGCATGAACCAGGGCTGCATTAGCCCAACCAAACAGTTTAATTGCAAACATAACTATGTATCAGCTATTCCACAAGCATGTCTGAGCAAAACCATAAAAACTACACCTTTACAGCAGAGTTGTTTTTAACATTACACATATAACATTCACCTTAGTATTTGCAAAAAGCCAACTTTATAATACGTGTTNATATTATATTATATTATATTATATGTTTAACACTGCTGGGACTCTGCCCCTCAGCCCTTCCCTGTTCCCGTTTCCCCAGCAGGGACCTGCCATGGCCTTGGTGCTTTTCCTCCTCCCTGGTGCCGCCCTTTGGGCTCCTCTCCTGCTCGGGGAGCGTTTCTGCCCTGGGGTCAGGGGTTGCAGTGAGTTCATCCCCTCCCAGCAGCCGTGTCCTGCAGTGTTCCCGCTGAGCCCTCTCGGGACAATCCCCTGGACATGCTGGGAGGGTGGCCCAGCTCCACCTGCAAGAGCAAAAGGCAACAGGACAGGAAAGAATAGAAAAGGTGAATTTGGAAGGGTCCCACAGTGCTCATCTGCTGGCTGTGCCCCACCACCTCCATGGGTAAGGTTTTCTGCCTTTTCTGCCGTTTCTGCCTCAGAGCCTTTTCTCCAAAACATTCATTCCTTCCCTGCTGGACCTTGTTGTGAGACACTCAATCCTCCTCTCGGTGGGAGTGAGCTCTGAGGTTGGAGAGTTCTTGATTGTCACTCTCCTGGAGTCTTTATTGGAGAGAGTTTTCCATGGGGGACGTGAAAATGGAGAGTTGTTCAAAATGGCTGTGGCTTGATTTGAGGTTTTCAGAAATACTTGTGAAGTGTTTTATTTTCTGTGTGTGGTGATGGTGTGTAACAGGAACTGTGGGGTGTAGTCTGGACAGCAGCAGGAATTTCCCCATGGAAAGGGTGCTCAGGCCTTGGCAGTGCCCAGGGAGGTTTGGAGTGCCCATCCCTGGAGGTGTCCAGGGAATTCCTGGGGGTGGCACTCAGAGCTCTGGGCTGGGGACAGGGTGGGCATCGGGCACAGCTGGGACTGGATGGGCTGGGAGGGCTTTTCCCACCTCAGGGATCCTGGGATTCTGTGATCCTGTATGAAACACCCAGCTTTAAACCACTCTAAATACATCAACCTCTTTTAAAAGATTTTGTGCTGCATTGTGCCGAGTGCTGAGTGAATTCATCCCGGGATTGTGACTGTGCTGTGCAGAGTAAATCCATCCCGGGATTGTGACTGGGCACTACACTGCTGAGTAAATCCATCCCGGGATTGTGACTGTGTTGTGCTGAGTAAATCCATCCCGGGATTGTGACTGTGCTGAGTAAATCCATCCCGGGATTGTGACTGTGCTATGCAGGAACAGCAGCGGAGTTCATTAGAGCCATTGATTGCATTGGGTTAATGAGCCAAGGGCTAATCGGTTTTCTGGGAGCTGCCATGAAGCAATTCCACCTCCCTGCTCACGGGCAGTGCTGTCTGTGCCTCCCAGCCCGGCAGGAACGCTCTGGGCACCGGGAGAGTTTCACTGGCACTGCCAGGACGGGCTGAGGAGCAGGGAAGTGTTGGAGCCCTGAGAATTCCAGACTTTCTGTGCCCACAGGCACTGACCCCCAGGCAAACACTGCACTGACCTGAGGCCGTGGGAAAGGCTCCCAAAATTGAGTGACAGCGCTGGGATTGTGGGTGTGGGGTTTGGATAGAAGTGTGTGATGGCACAGGGTGGAAAACTCAGAGATTAAGGTTTTCATATATAGTAATATATATAGAGCAATATGGGGGATTTAGGGCAGAGGTTGAGTTCTTCTTTCACCTTCTTCTTCATGGTTTGGTTGGTTTTTTTCTAATTGGGTAGAAAAGTTTGCATTGTGGGCCACGGGTGGTTGGTTATCGGGTTAAAAGTAAAAATAATTTAAGTGTCATCTATTATTGGGTGATTAGCATTTAAAAGATCTTGGAAAGAGTTAGAGAGGAATCCATTTTCTACCTTGTTAGCGGGAACTCACAACTTGTGAGACTGTACTTTAGATAAGGATTAATAAACATCTGAGTCCGAACACAAAACTGCGTCTGTGTCTTAATGCCGGCTCTAACTCAAGAAAAGAAGATAACAAACGCACAGGGAAGGGCTGCAGGAGCCTCCTTTCACTGCAGGTGTCACACCCTGCAGGCTCCTGGCTCAGCCTGGCACCCCTGGGGCCTCACCTTGCTCCCTGTCTGCCCCGGGGTGCAGGAGATCCCTCTGGGATCCCTCTGGGGCCTTTGCAGGGCCCTGTGACCTGCAGGGTCTGGGCTTGGGGTGGGGGTAGGAAAGGTCCTGCAGTCCAGAAGGTTCCTCCTGTGGTGGAAGCACTGCCTGGCGAGGCTGGGGTTGGGCTGCAGCAGGGACTCCAGGACACACCAGGCCCAGGCAGGAAGAGGAAGAGGTTTCACCAGGATAAAGGAATGTGAAAGAGATATTGTGCAAATATGGGATCTCCAGTTTAGGAGGAGTCAGCATCTGTTGGTGTCCCTGCTGAGGTGGGGCTTAGCTGGGCACAGGTGGAGGAGAACTCGGATATCCCAGCTGGTCTCGAGCACCTCTGAATTTTGGGTGATGGTGCAGGGCAGAGAATCCCTGAATCGTTTGGGCTGGAGAGACCTTTACCATCATCATTCCAACCTTCCCCCAGTCCCACCGCTCCCACTAAACCATGGCATGAAGTGTGACCAGCTGGGACAGCTGGAGCTGGGCCAGGGGAGGTTTAGGTTGGATCTCAGGGAAAGGTTCTTCCCCCAGAGGGTGGAATAAGCCCTGGAAAAGCTCCCCAGGGAATGGGCACGGCCCCGAGGCTGCCAGAGCTCCAGGAGCCTTTGGACACCTGCCAGGGATGCCCAGGGTGGGATTGTTGGGGGGTCTGGGCAGGGACAGGGGCTGGGATGATGATGACAGTGGGAGGTGTCCCTGGGACAGTGGGAGGTGTCCCTGCCATGGCACTGGGTGGGATTTCAGGTCCCTCCAAGCCAAACCATTCAATGTTTCTGTGAAAAGCTCAGGTTGGATGATGTCCATTCAGTCAAAGTCACATTTATTTAGGCTTTGGAAAGGTTTCTATTGCCTTGTGCTCTTGGCTCTAAAGGTGAATATTTCACTGCACGGGGCTGTGACCTGCTCCAGGTGTCAGCTGTGGCAGGGACACGGCAGCTCCTGTTTTGGAGCCGGATAAAACATGGGGGTGTCGGGAGCTTCTCAGCAAAGTTGGTGTTCCCAGGAGATCCAATTCTGGTTTTGTGTGGCAGTTTATTTCAGAGGGCACAGGAGTTTATCCTTTTTCTGCTCCCGAGGCTGCCAGAGCTCCAGGAGCCTTTGGACACCCACCAGGGATGCCCAGGGTGGGATTGTTGGGGGGTCTGTGCAGGGACAGGGGTTGGAATGATCCCTGTGGGTCCCAACTCGGGATATTCCAGGATTTTCACCTCATTCACGACACTCCCAAGACTCCCCTGATGTTAATGAGCCACGGACATGAGACGTGTGATCTCCACGCTCCTGTGGGTTTGCTCCATTTGCCCACCCGTGCCAAGGGCTGCCGAGCCCCGGCTGCTGCCCTTTCCTGGGGGTTTTCCATCCTCCCACTCTGCTCCATCCCCTCCTGCCCCCGGACAGCATCTGAGGGCCTCCCCCAGCCCCTCCCGAGGAGCTGCTCAGTCACACCCGGCTGTAACTGCAGCATCCCCCGTCTGCCATCTTCTCTTTATTAGCCGGGATCGTTAAAACCCAAACGAATTGATGGCGCATTCTCATTGATAAATACCTTTGCATTTGTCTTAGCACCCAAAACACCGATTAAGCTTTATGGAGTTTTATACCTCGGAGCTCAATTCTGCTAAACACCGATAGCAGAAAATTGGAATAGAATGTCATTTCTTGGTGAAAACAACCGCGTTTCCCCACCCACAGTTAATTGCATTTCGTTGTTTGGGTTGTTTTTTTTAACAGAAGTGGAAAAAAATGTGAAAAAAGCCCTGAAATGTTGATGTCACCACCTTGTACTGATCTCTCCAGGAGCTACTCCTGCCTCTCGCAAAGAATATTCCAGATGGAAGGAAACAAACTCCTGGGAGCTCCTGCCCAAAGTCATCCCCCACCCATGGCTGAAAAACAACAGAGGATAATGTTAATTACTATTAAAAACAATAGAGGATAACGTTAGTTATTATTAAAACCATACAGGATAACGTTAATTATTATTAAAAACAGTAGAGGATAGCATTCGTTATTAATAAAAAGAATAGAGGATAATATTAATTATCATTTTAAAAATATAGGATAACATTAACTATTATTTAAAAAATACAGGGTAACACTAGTTATTATTAAAAATAATAGATGATAATGTTAATTATTATTAAAAACAACACAGGATAATGTTGATTCTTATTAAAAACAATACATGATAATATTAATTATTATTTAAAAATACAGGATAATATTAATTATCATTTAAAAATACAGGATAATGCTAATTCTTACTAAAACAAATACATGATAATGTTAATTATTATTCAAAACAATACATGATGACATTATTATTATCAAAACCAACACAGGACAATGTTAATTATTATTAAAAGCAATGGAGGATAATTTGCCGGTGCCTTGCTGTCGGGGTGGGGAGCCGGCCCTGGCCCTGGCAGGCTGGGACTGCTCCCAGGTCGTGCTCCAAGGTCCTGGGCAGCTCCATCCCAGCAGCAGCCGAGCTCTGGAGCTCTGCAGGTGGAATTTTCTGGAATTTTCTGCCCGCAGGAGGCGAGGGCTGGACGTTCTGTGCTCACCCGGGGGTTCTGCCAAGGCAGGGAGGTGAGTCTGCAGTTTTCCCCTGCTCTGCAGGGGTTAACCCAGCCCGGCTCTGCCCGGCTTCAGCTCCTGTCCCCAGCTGCTCCTCCAGCCTGCCCGGCCCGGATTAGAGACCTTCGGTACCTGTTGTTTCCTCCCCGGGAAGGCACTTCACTGTAATCAAGGCTTCTCCTAATCGTCTTTCTGATGAACTAAACAGATTAAACCCTTTAAATCTCCCTGGGTAAAGAACTTTTTCTAACAGCCAAATTATTTCTGCAGCTCTCTTCTGTCCCCTCTCCAATCTGTTGAAGGCTTTTTAAAACTTTTCCTTCCCAGCTGTGTCGGATTTCCAGCAGACATCTGGTGATGTGAAGAGGGGAAAAGGGCTGGGGATCGTGAGACTTCTCCCAGCTGCTGATGGAATATTTCATCTGCCTCTTCCCTGTGCCTGGGCGGTCTGGAAGAGGGGAGAGGATGGATGGAACAAGCTCCTACCAGGGTCTCTGCCTTGTTGGCCTTCCCCTGATCCTCACCTGTAGCCCTGGTTCCGTGCCTGAGGTGTTTTGGTTTTCTGAAATTCCTTTCCCAGGGAATTTTCTGTAAACAGGAGAAATGTTTTTGTAGCTGTAACTTTGTTATTCATTCCTTTCCCCGGGAGGGAAAATCTTCTTGCTGTGCCTCTGCTGTGACCAATGTGAGTGGAGAGGTTTGTCTTTGTGTCCCCAATCCAACTGGTCTGTGTGAAATAGGATAAAAGGGAGACACATCCCAAAAACAAAGGAGTCATTTTCAACCTTCTGGATCTCGGAGTCTGTGTCGTTGTGGTGCCCAGCAGCATCACTTACCCCTAAACACTCAACCCCTTGCTTTGACCACCACGTGCCCATCCCTGGAGGTGTCCCAGGAATTCCCGGATGTGGCTCTGGGCTGGGGACAAGCTGGGGCTCAGTCACAGGTTGGACTCGCTGGGCTGGGAGGGCTTTTCCAGCCTCGGGGATTCCATGCCTGTGATGTCCCCAGCACTGTCCCTCAGGCATTGGTGTGACGTCCAGGTTTGTCTCTGGGGGGGGCAGGTTTCATCCCCTCCTCCTTTCTCCCGGTTTGTGCGCCAGGAATGTCAGCACAGCCCCCGGGCTGCCTGTCCTGGGTGACAGCGAGGTCACCGTGCAGCTTTCCCTGGAGCACAGGGCAGGGGGAGAGGAAACACTGGGCAGAAATACTGCTCCACCTCAGCCAAATTTCGGGCATCTTGGGTTTCGTTTGTTTTGTTTCCAAAGGTGGAGGGAAATGATGAAGGCAGGATTTGGTTACATGAACACAGCGAGGTTTGACGTGTGAACAGCTGGGACTTTCTGTTGGGAATGAGGGGAAGGTCCAAGTGTGTGCCTGGACACTGCAGGAAAACAAAGGCAGGTTTGTGGATAGGACATGGGAATGGCTTGGGAGACACAGGATACTGGGAATTAGGAATTCCTGGCTGGGAGGGTGGGGAGGGGCTGGGCCAGAATTCCCAGATTTGCTGTGGCTGCCCCTGGATCCCTGGCAGTGCCCAAGGCCAGGTTGGACATTGGGCTTGGAGCAGCCTGGGACAGTGGGAGGTATCCCTGGGACAGTGGGAGGTGTCCCTGCCATGGCAGGGGTGGGATGGGATTTGAGGTCCCTTCCCACACAAATCACTCAGTGATTCGGGGGTGGCAGTTGCCTCCCTGTCCCCAGGTCCTGCCATGCCACCCCGGCTCTCATGGCTCCCGTTGCTCTTTCCCTGTCCCAGGTCTGACCTTGTCCCTGGCTCTGTGTCCCGCACGGTGACAAGGCTGGACCTGAGGACAGCCAGGGTGACAGCGAGTGGCATTAATGGGACATTAATGCTCTCTGCTCTGGGCTCCACTCCCCAGCACAGCCCCTCACACCCTGCCCCACTCAGCTCCTGCTGCCCTGGGAAATTGGGGATCAGAGCCTGGCAGGAGGTTCAGGGGACAGTGAGGTTCAGGGGTGGCTTTAGGTGACATTGCCAAAGTGGCACCTCCCTTTCCAACCCCACCTTAGGTTTCTCTCCTTCCCCTCTTTGTTCGTGGTGATAATGATCCACGATCCCCTTCACCAAAAGACAAATAAAATTACTACGGGAAATAGGTTTGTTTTCCAACTGCGAGGCATCCTCTGGCATTACATCTGGAAAGTGCTGAAATGTTTATTTTCTTTATTAACAAAACTGCAGAGAAGGGTGGCATTTTTTTTTTCAAGCTGTAAGAAATTAGATGGCACCTAAATGGGGGGAAAGAAAGGCCCATTTTTCATGATAAAGGAGGAGGATTTTGGAGATCCAGCAGCTGAACCATGACTGATGAGTTTAGGTAAAGTTCCCGTCTCTACCAAAGGCTTCTTGTGCAGCTCAGATAATTCAATTTGTGTCTTGTTCTGCCTGTGCCCAGCTTTTCCTTCGGTTTGCAGGTTGGACACTGGAGCCTGGAGCAGCCTGGGACAGTGGGAGGTGTCCCTGGGACAGTGGGAGGTGTCCCTGCCATGGCAGGGGTGCCACGGGGTGGGATTGGAGGTCCCTCCCAACCCAAACCTTTCCGGGGTTCTGTGATTCCGTGGAACATCCAACATTGCCAGCCCCAAGAGCCTGCTGCAGGTCTCATTTGTCTTCCCTGGTTAAAAAAAGAAAGGGAATTATTATCAAAGTAACGTGACTTCCCAACGGCATTTCAGGTTTTCCCTCTCAGAGCCGTCTCTCCAGGAGCCTGTGGTTCTGCGCCTCGTGATCAGAGACAACTTGCTCTATAACAACGTTTAATTTCTCATTAATATTCAAAGTAAAACTTATTTTTTTACACCTCCACGGCTATTCCTTAGCAAGGAGAAAAAATAAAGGAGATAAAAGCCGGGATTTCTGGGGGCTGGGGAAGCTGTTGGAGAGAGGTTTGAATGGGAAGAGGCTCCCTCAGAGGAGAGTTCAGAGCAGGGATCTGGGCAGGAGGCTCAGGGACCTGTGCAGCTGCAGCAGAGGGGCCTGGGGGTCCCTCCTGGGGTCCCTTCTGGGGTCCCTCCTGGGGTCCCTCCTGGCCTTTGGGGTTTTATCTTCTTTTCTTCTGTCAGAGTCAGGATTCAATGTTCAGGAGATGCAGTTTCCATGTTCGGACTCAGATGTTTATTAATTCTTATCCATGTTACAGTCTCACGAGCTCTCAGTTCCAGCTAACAAAGTGGAAAATGGCCCCTGTCTCTGTCTTCACAAGGACTTTTAAAGACAAACAGTCCAATTATGAAATGACACCTGAATTATTTTGATTTTTAACCCAATAACCAACCACCTGTGGCCCACAATGTGGATTTTTCTACCCAATTACAAAACCCCACCCAGAGCCGTGAAGGAGAAGGTGAAAAAGAAGGGCTCAGCCTACACTCCAAATCCCCCATCTTGCTTTATATATACATTACTATATTCTAAACCCTTAAACTCTGAGTTTCCCCCCTGTGCCATCACACACTTCTCTCCAAACCCCACACCCACAATCCCAGTGCTGTCACTCAATTTTGGGAGCCTTTTCCACGGCCTCAGGTCAGTGCAGTGTTTGCCTGGGGGTCAGTGCCTGTGAGCACAGAAAGTCTGGAATTCCCAGTGCCCAGGGCTCCAGCCCTGGCCCTGCAGCCGTGGCAGCAAAATCCTCTTGTGCAAATCCCCAAGTTGGCGGCCCCCGAGTTTCCGTGGGTCTGGCATTAACGTGAGGTCATGGATGGTGCCAGCACCCAGCCGGGTTTTCAGGCTCCATAGCGGGATACAAATGAAGCGTTTGGGGTAGAGGAAGAAATACAGTGTTACATTCCTATTTTGTTCTCATTAGTTCTTTTTTTTTATATATATAAATAGTAACTGTGCAGGGTGTAATACATCCTCTGCTGTCAGGATTTATCAGGGAAGTGCTCCGGCTGGGCAATTGCTCTGTGAAAAATTAAGGGGTTTGCCTCATTCTATCAACATGTTTTGGTTTCACTGGTGAATAAAAATAGATTTTTAAATAAGAGCCACATAAAGTAATAAAACCCAGAACAGAGCCTATTCTCCTTCCAGAGGTGGATTCAGCTGGAATAGATCACAGGGTAATTAATTACTAAGGACCGTTATTACAAACACAACTAAAAAGACTAATGAATGTTGTGGTGATTTTTAATTTCTGTCAGCCAACTGTGAGATGTCAGCCGGCCTTTCCATAGGATTGTGTGCAAGGAGGGGGGTAGAAAAGGGTCACTTTGCCCTCTGGGAATACAGCAGCTGTTCCCGGGCACTGTGCAAACCCCCCGTGGCTGAGGGCACAGAACTGGCTGGGTCGAGAACGTTCTGCAGCTCTGAGAGCAGCTTCTCCCTGCTGGTGTCCCCCCTGGGCTGGGCGGTCCCGTTGGGCTGAAGGGTTCCCAATTAAATCAGGGGCTTTGGGGGGTTTGAGGCCGTTTCTCCCGGGGGAAGGTTCCAGAGGGACCGTGGGTGTGCTGGGGTGATCCATTCCAAATCACCCCTGGGAGCTGCTCTCTCCCAGAGGAAGAGGTTCAGCTTCTCTGGCACATGGAGGTGTTGTGGGGTCAGGATCCCAAAACCAGAGATCCCAGAATGGTTTAAGTGGGAAGAGACCTCAAATCCCACCCAGTGCCACCCCTGCCCTGGCAGGGACACCTCCCACTGTCCCAGGGACACCTCCCACTGTCCCAGGCTGCTCCAGCCCCAATGTCCAGCCTGGCCTTGGGCACTGCCAGGGATCCAGGGGCAGCCACAGCAAATCTGGGAATTCCAGCCCAGACAGGAATTCCCAATATCCCAAATCCCATCCATCCCTGCCCTGGGCAGTGGGAAGCCATTCCCTGTGTCCTGCCCCTCCAGGCCCTTTCCCAGGAGAAATTCCAGGCTTAAGCTCTGAGCACCTGGAAAATTCGATCCTGTTTGACCCTTGGGACCCCGTAGGGAGTGTCCTCCAGGAGACCTCAGCTCTTTGTGAGGCCCCTGAGCCCTGAGCAGGGTTCTGGATGAGGAGGTTGCTGTGACCCTGCTCTGACCCGGCTGTTTCTGGGGTTCCAGGCTCACTTTGGCAGCAGGGAAGCTTCCAGGGAGAGCAGGGAGCTCGGCAGGGAGCTGATGGAGCGGGAGGATGAGCAATCAGGGCACAGAGCCCAGCGTCAGGCAGGGCTGAGCCATCAGCATCACCTGCCACAGCCCGGGGAGAAAGAGCTATTTCTGGCAGGGCCTTGATTCCCGGAGAATGGAGATGATTTGTGATTAGCAGAGGCTGCTCTGATGGGCTGGGAGAGGTTCATCAGGCTCAGCAGCCTGGGATGTCTCTGACGTCCCCAGCCCGGGGGGTTCTGTGCCAGGCAGCGTTTATGGGCTTTACTCTCAGCAGGGAGATGGTTTTATTCTCATTTCGCTTCGTTCCCGAGGGAAATTTCACTTCATTTCCCTCAGAACAACTCTGGGGGAGGGCAGGGGAGGCTTTGGGGTGCCCTCAGCTCGTGCTCACACAGGAAACCCCCTGGATTCCCACGGAGCAGAGGGAAGAGGGAGCTTGGCCAATGCTCCTGGATGCAGGGACAGTTCTCAGGACCTCAGGCGATGTTTTGCTTCAGGCTGGTGGAGTTTGCTCCTTCCCGAGCATCCTGCACAGGATTCCCTGGGTGGAAGGGGTGATCAGAGGGGTGGGGCACTTCTCCTGCAGTGAAAGGCTGAGGGAATTGCTCAGCCTGGAGAGGAGAAAGCTCCAGGGAGAGCTCAGAGCCCCTGGCAGGGCCTGAAGGGGCTCCAGGAGAGCTGGTGAGGGACTGGGGACAAGGGATGGAGGGACAGGACACAGGGAATGGCTTTGAGTGGGAAAAGGGGAGATTTGGGTGGGATATTGGGAATTGGGAATTCCTGGCTGGGCTGGAATTCCCAGATTTGCTGTGGCTGCCCCTGGATCCCTGGCAGTGCCCAAGGCCAGGTTGGACATTGGGCTTGGAGCAGCCTGGGACAGTGGGAGGTGTCCCTGGGACAGTGGGAGGTGTCCCTGCCAGGGCAGGGGTGGTACTGGGTGGGGTTTGGGGTCTCTCCCGACCCAAACCATTCCATGATTCTCTGGTTCTGCCCTTCTGGCACTGGAGGTCCATGGGTGGGTTGAAGAAGGTGGATTCTCTCCCTTCCCAGCCCAGGTGCTCCCAGCTGACCCCGATCTCTTTGCTGTGTCCAGGTGTTGGTGTCACCCGCGGTTCGGTCCCCACCACCCCGGGATCCCCCACATTCCGTCACTGTCTGCCCGGTGATCTCTGATAGGAAAAATTCCTTGAAAATCCGTCGGAAAAGCGCCGGGAAAGGGCACCAGCGGCTCTTCTGGAGCTGGTGTTTACCGAGGGAAAGCGCCGGAGGGGCTGGAGGCAGAGAGTGATCTGGGTGATAATGGGCAGGAAACAGCACAAAAAGGCGGCAATTTGTTATTCCGAGGGAAGAAAGGGAGGAGAGCGATGGGCTGGTGATGGGGAGTCTGACAGCAGAGGGTTAAAATGTTTCTAAAATCATGGGAATTGTGTACAATCGGTTCAGGGGAGGTGGAAAGAAAGGCTGGGCCTGGACAGGCCTGGGAAAGGGAACCGGAACTACGCAGGGCCTGGGAACAAAGGCTGGGCTCTGTCTTTGCCGGATCATGTGAAACTGCCCCTGCACCATCATCATGTGATAAATGATACGATTGTTAATTGTAACGATTGTTTGGTGATGGAATATGATTATTGTTTGAGAATCAGGAGAAACAATGTTTGGGGGGCCTGATGGGAACTCCAAGAATTCACGCTGGGATAAGATCAATGTACGCAATAGAACAATATGGGATTAATAATTAATATATACAGTTATATAAGGAAAGGGTATAAAAATGTGTCCGTCCCGAATCCATGTGGGAGTCAGATTTGGGTCTGTGCCCTGTGCCCCTGATTCCCAGAGCTCTTCAATAAAAGCACCTCGATATAATCATCCTGGGATTGTGTGTTCCAACCCCAACAAGTCCAGCAAAGCCCATCCCGGGGGGCAGCAGCAGCAGGATCCTCCCGGGAGCAGAGGAATCACAGCAGCACGGGCTGGTCCTGCAGGAGGCTGCCCTGAACCCCGGGCTCCTCTGCAAAGGGAAGATAGGCACTGCTGAGGGCACGCAGGAGTGAAAAAACCCCAGACAGCCAGAAACAGGGACAGATTACCGAGAGGGAACATAAAGGGATAAACTCCTGCCCATGGAAATAAAGCCGGAGAACAGAAGGCACAGAACGGGCAGGGAACATAAAGGACAGGGAGGCGTAAATGCATCTGAAATGAGAGGAAGACAAAGGCAGGGGAGGGGAGCAAAGGAAGGCTGAGGCCTCGTCGTTTCATCCTTCAGGAAAAGATAAATCTGAGCAGACGCTGCAATTACCTCAACACAGGGTTAACGGGGAGGAGAGAGATTATGGCGTGCTCTGATCAATCAGATGCCGATAAAGCCAGGACATGCTCTGAATTGTGACTGAACCCCCAAATCAGCCCTGGTTATCAGGGAGGGACAGTGAGGGACATGGAGGAGTGTTGGGGGTGCAAACCTCTCATGGAAAATTCCAGAGCTGAAGGCAGAGTGAAGGAGCTGAGGAGGCACCAGGGAACACGATGGAATAATCAGTTTGTGGGCTGGGAGAGGAGAAGAAGGGGATAGGAAAGAGCCCACGGGGGATTTTCAGGGACACATCAGGCCAGGGCAGTGGTTTGCTGTGACAGGGCGAGGGGCTCAGAGGTGAGGAGGGGCCTGGGGCATTTTGGATGAACCTGAGGTGACAGTCACCCTCCCGACCCGCCTCAGGGCAGCCGTGCCTTCCTGCCACACTGAGGAGAGATTTACTCCCTTCATCTTTCACCTGGCTGGTCAGAAATGCTCCAGGAGACAGCAGCCAACAGCTGTGACCCTTCGGAGGCACGGAGAGATGTCAGATAAATGGTGAAGGAAAAGAAAAGCTGAGGAGAGAGGAGAGGTCACATCCCGCCCCTGCCATGGCAGGGACACCTCCCACTGTCCCAGGGACACCTCCCACTGTCCCAGGCTGCTCCAAGCCCAGTGTCCATCCCCTGGGCACTGCCAGGGATCCAGGAACAGCCACAGCTGCTCTGGAAATTCCAGCCCAGCCCCTCTTCACCCTCCCAGCCAGGAATTCCTAATCCCCAATATCCCGCCCATCCCTGCCCTCTGGCAGTGTCCCACAAGAGGCGAGGGAGGGGAAGGGACAGCCCTGTGAGGGGTGAGGGATGGGAAGGGGCAGCTCCATGGGGTGGCTGCTGTCAAACAGGAACACCTTCCTCCTGTAGGCATGGAAGTCCCACGGAAATCCCACGGAAACCCCATGGCAAACACATGGCAAACCCATGGAAATCCCATGGCAAACCCACAGAAATCCCATGGCAATCCCATGGAAAACCCATGAAAATTCCATTGAAAACCCATGGAAACCTCATGGCAATCCCACGGCAAACCCATGGAAATCCCATGGAAANCCTCTGGCAGTGTCCCACAAGAGGCGAGGGAGGGGAAGGGACAGCCCTGTGAGGGGTGAGGGATGGGAAGGGGCAGCTCCATGGGGCGGCTGCTGTCAAACAGGAACACCTTCCTCCTATAGGCATGAAATTCCCCTGGAAATCCCATGGAAAATCCACGGAAATCCCATGGGGAACCCATGACAAACCCATGGCAAACCCATGGAAATCTCATGGCAAACCCATGGAACTCCCCCAGCAAACCTATGGCACACCCATGGAAACCCCATGGAAATCCCACAGAAATCCCATGGCAACCCCATGGCAACCCCATGGCAATCCCATGGCAACCCCATGGCAAACCCATGGAAATCCCATGGAAACCCCATGGCAATCCCATGGCAAACCCATGGCAAACCCATGGAAATCCCATGGAAACCCCATGGCAATCCCACAGCAAACCCATGGCAAACCCATGGAAATCCCATGGAAACCCCATGGCAATCCCACAGCAAACCCATGGAAATCCCATTGAAATCCCTTGGAAACCCCATGGAAACCCCATGCAGGCATTTAAACAGCCTTAAATCACCTGGCGGGTGCCTGGCTCTGTCAGTGCCCACGGAGGCGATCCTGCCGACGGGGCCGTGTGAGCATTTCATGTCATTTGAATTCAATTTAATTTAATTACTGACAAGCCTGTCGCCCTCCGAGGTGCGTGGTGGAGCCTCGCTGTGTCTGAGACGAGCTGGAGACACGAGCTGGAGGGGAGGGAAGGGAACGTGTCTCATCAAACAACAAAAACCATCAGTACCAGAAGCTGCTCTGCCTCTTGTTCCTGTGTTGCAAGCCAGGGTTTGAGGCTGCCATTTTTTAAAATCGTTTTTAAAAACAGACTTTTCAACTGAGCCGCTCCGGAGCCTGAAATGCTGCGTTCAAGGCAAAGAGAATTGTTTTAAATGTGGAAATTTGTCCGCAAATGCTGGTTCTTCCCAGAAATGTTCTGCCCACAGAGACTCAGACTCTTGTGGTTTGTGTAACTGGTGGCGGCCCCAGTTCCCACTGGGAATCCTCCTATGGACCCCAGGGTTTTTTCGGAGAGGGGATTAGAGCAGAGTGGAGAAAGAGCCCGCCCTGAGGCCCAGCTTTTGTCAGTGGCATAAAGGAGAAATAAATATTTGTGAGCTCCACACTCAGGGTAATTACGGCTCCTCACAATTTCTTTTGGTTTCTAGAGGAATTAAACCAGGGGGGCGGTGTCGGAACCCTGGGCACTGAGAATTCCAGCCTTTCTGTGCCCACAGGCACTGACCCCCAGGCAAACACTGCACTGACCTGAGGCCGTGGAAAAGGCTCCCAAAATTGAGTGACAGCGCTGGGATTGTGGGTGTGGGGTTTGGATAGAAGTGTGTGATGGCACAGGGGGGAAACTCAGAGTTTAAGGGTTTAGAATATAATATATAATAGCTATAAAGCAAGACAGAAATTTTAGGGCAGTGGCCAGTCCTTCTTTTTGACCTTCTTCACGGGTCTGGGTAGTGTCTTTTAATTACATAAAAAAGTGCATTGCAGACTATGGGTAGTTAGTTGGTTATTAGACTAAAAGTCAAAATAATTTAGGTGTAATTTCATAATTGGACAGTTTATCCTTAAAAGGCCTTGTTGATAAAAAGATAGGAGCCATTTTTACTTTGTTAGCTGGAAGTGTGGCAGAACTCACATTATGTGAGACTGTAACATAGATAAAAATTAATAAACTTCTGAGTCCAAACACAAAATACCATCCCGAGCATTTAATCCCGACTCCAGCAGAAAAGAAGACGAAAAGCAACAGGGTGGGAGCAGCATTAGCCCAGATCTCAGACCTGCCCCCAGGGAGGGACCAGAGCAGCTCCCTCCCTCCCTCCCTGTGCCCTCCTCGCCCCCTCTCAGCAGCTCATCCCGGGGGCACAGCAGCCCCAGTTCCAAAGGGTCGGGAATTGGGAATTCTGCATTCCCCTTCCCCTGGCAGCTCCCATCCCATCCCCGCTGTAAACCAGGAGCCAAGCAGAGCCATAAACGGCCCAGATGTGCTTTAACGGGGCCAGTTAATGCCTCACGGTCTTTAAGTCAGTGCTGTAATTGCTGCCAGCCCTAATTGGTGCCCTGTAATTATCTCTGCGGCTCCCCCAAGGTCAGCGCTGGGAGGGAGCAGCGATCGAAGAGATGGGTTTGCTCCCTGCGCTCCTGCTGGAAACGGGGCTGCAATTCCCCTGGAAACAGGGATGGAATCCCAATCCCAGCTGGATTCGGGGCTGGAATCCCAGCTGGAAACAGGACTGCAATCCCAATCCCAACGGGAACCAGGGCTGGAATCCAAATCCCAACTGGAAAAAGGGCTGGAATCCCAGTGGAAACAGGGCTGGAATCCCAATCCCAGCTGGACACAGGGTTGCAATCCCAGTCCCATCTGGACACAGGGCTGCAATCCCAGTTGGACACGGGGCTGCAATCCCAATCCCATCTGGACACAGGGCTGCTGCAATTCCAGCTGGACACAGGGCTGCAATCCCAATCCCAGCTGGAACCAGGGCTGCAATCCCAGTTGGACACAGGGCTGCAATCCCAATCCCAATCCCAGTTGGACACAGGGCTGCAATCCCAATCCCAGTTGGACACAGGGCTGCAATCCCAGCCTGTTCCTCCAGCCCTGGTCCCTCCTCATGGACATTTCCAGGCTCTGCTCTGGGCTGCCAGAGCAATTAAAGGAATTTCTGGAACGCTCACCCCACTGCTCCCCCTTCCTGTCTTTAACACATTCCTGGTGTGGTTCCACTCAGGAAGGGCCGGGGATTTACTAAATTAAAGTAATTAAAGGCTGGCATCTGTTCCTGGGGTTGTGGGAACCAATCACCAATAGGAGGATGGGGTGACCCAGAGGAGCTCTGTGAGTTTTTTATTTCATTATCAGTCTCAGTGAGGGTGGGGACATAAAAGATGGTAAAACCCACACCATGACCACAGAAGCCAAAGTTCTCTTTGTTCCAAAGCCTTTTAAAAGCTTTTCAGCCAACAGATTAATGCTAAAAGCTCACAAGCATTTGCTTAAGCCAATCACTAAACACTCCCCACACAAATTACAGCACACAATAGTTGCTTGGTTTTATATTTTTTTGCGGCTCAGAAACTTTCCATGCTCCAAATATTTCAAGGCCTAAAATTCAGCTCTGTTTCAAACCTCTGTCCATGTGAGTTTATTGCCAGGCTGTGAAAGTCCTCTGCTTTTCCAGTTCCCAGATGGGGGTTCTGCCCCTCTGCCCTGCTCAGGTGACACCCACAGCAGCAGCAAGCCCAGAGGATGAACACTTTAAATTCAACCCTGTAAACCAAAGAATTCCCAGAATCCGGTGATCTTCACGGACAGAACAGAATCCTTAAGTATTTCTATCTCAGGAAGCAAAAGCGGCTGTAAAAACTGAAATAGGAAAATAGAACCGCGGAGCTCTCGGCATAATTCGGAATAAAACCTCGCGAGCAGGGCTTTAAAACTTCATTAATGCAATAAAGAATAATAAAAAGCAAGCCTGAAGTCGGCTGCATTAAAGATGAGGCTGCTCCAGCCAGCTCTGACGGGCTGAGAGCAGCAGGAGCCTCTGCTGGGTCCCTGCCCGGGGGTCAGTGGGCAGCTCCATCCCTCAGCCCACATCCTCCGAGCCCCACATCCATCAGCACCACACAGGTCTGGAGAAAACAGAGCTGGGAAGAGCCCTGGAGCAGCCTCCTGGGAAAGGAAAGGAAAGGAAAGGAAAGGAAA
>VZDJ01007753.1:51706001-51728168 GCA_008694505.1 Cyanoderma ruficeps | reverse complement strand
CACCCAGAGTGAGCCCACCTAGAGTGAGCCCACCCAGAGTGAGCCCACCCAGAACGAGCCCACCCAGAGTGAGCCCACCCAGAGTGAGCCCACCCAGAACGAGCCCACCCAGAGTGAGCCCACCCAGAGCGGCTCAGCCTGGGCTGGGACAGACAGAACCAGGGCAGGCTGAGGAGCAGCCCCAAGGGGAGAGAGCAGCAGGGAAAGGGAATTGTCCTTTGCTGTCCCAGCTCCAGGACTGGGGAGCTCCACCCCAGGATGGACAGCGCTTCCATCTGGGAAAGCAGCTCGGAGAGGAAAGAGGAGGTAAGGAGGGTTTGAGGGGGACTCTGCTCCCCCAGCCCAGGGGGGTTCTGGCTTTTCATTTCCAATCTCTGCAGGATGAACCACGGGACGGGCTGCTGGGCTCTCCTCTGCAGGGAACAGACCCAACTCAAGGTCAGCCAGGGGAAGTTTACATTGGATATTGGGGAAATTCCATCATGGAAAGGGTTGTCCAGGCTGCCCAGGGCAGGGCTGGAGTCCCCATCCCTGGGGGGATTTAAAGCCGTGGGGATGTGGCACTCAGGGACAGCCCTGGCAGTGCTGGGGGACAGTTGGACTCAATCTTACAGACGTTTCCAGCATAAATAATTCCATGTCTGTACCCACAGCCCAATCCTGTGTCCAGCAGGGGAGCAGGAAAAGCTCCTGGGTGTGGCCCAGCACAGGGAACCACAGCTCAGAGTAAAAAAATCTGATTTCGTCCTTCTCATTTCTACTGAGGGGTTTTTATTTGGGATTTTTCATCTCTCTGTACAGATCACCAGAGGTGTTGCACTGGCCTCAGTAAGAGGTTTTTAGAATCATGGAGTGGTTTGGGTTGTGGTGGAGTCCAGGGCATGGGGAAAACCCTTCTAATTGCCCTGGGGGCTCTGAAGTTCTTGCTGGGACCCCAAGAAAATGTTGCCTTTGACTTTAGTCCATGAAAAAAAGCTACCAACACTTATAAATAAAATGAAAACAACAAAAATTTAAATTGAATAGTAGTTTAGTTCGTCACAAAGTGAAAATTTGTAATTTTGAGTTTTTAAAACAGAAATGAATAAAAGCAAAATAAAGAATTTTGAGCAATGTCTAAAGTTCTTCTTCTTCTACTCCATCTTCTACTATAACAATAGCACAAAAACATTAATAAAGTGTATGTAATGTAAAAAATTGCCTATCTAAAATTAATACAAAATTAATTAAACACAAAATATTAGTACAAAATTATAAATATGATACATTTTAAAAGTTAATTAAATTAAAAATCCTTAAGAGACCTTGAACACCAGGTCTCGCATCCTCAGCAATAATGTCTCTCAGCGTGCTAAGCCTGCTGTTAAGCAGTGCGCTGGCCTTCAAATAAAAAATTTAATAAACACCTTCTAAAACCGAAGCTGCAAGTTCCACTCATCCTTTAACCCTAACACAAANAACAAAAAAACGAACTCTAATTAAGAAAATCTTATACTCAAAATAGAAAAGGGTTGGAAGGGCCCTTAAAGCTCGCACCATTCCCGCTGGCCCAGGTTTCCTCCTCACACGTTTAACCATCAGAGCCGGTTCTGTGTGGAGGAGGAGAAGTTCCACACATTGTCATCCCTGGGGGACGCTCTGGGACTCCGTGGGAACAACAAAGGGCAGAAACCTGCAAAATCCAGAATCCCGGTGAAACTTTCCACCCATGAATCTGGAAACGCTGGAAGGCGCAGGCGGAGCTTTACCCCAGCACAAACCTCAGCCCCCAGGGTTCTGCTGGTCGGGGATTTTTTTGTGTTTGGGGTTTTTTTTAGAGCTTAAATGACTCTGCCTACAGCACCACAGTGATCTCTGACATTCACGGCTCTGCCCCTCTAACCACAGAGCAGGTTAAACAGAGCAGCCCAAGAAGCTGAAGGATTAAAAGAGATCGAGCTTAAGCATGATAGAATGACTCTGTCCTCATGTCCACGGGAAAGGGAAAACAACTGCTCCAGAGGAGCTAAACACGGGCAAGTTTCCATCCAGAGTGGAGCCACACAGCCAAGACAGAGCCAAGGAAAAGGGATTTTCCAGTTGTAGCCCTGACAGATGCTCAGAGCAAAGCCAGTGGGAGCTGCCCAGCCTGAAGGATAATGAATGGAGGCTGGAGGGTTCTGCATTTCACTGCTGCAAAGGGAGCCTGGCAAGGGAGAATTACCTGGAGACAGGAACAATAATGCCACAACCCTACCCTGGCAAGGGAGAATTACCTGGAGACAGGAACAATAATGCCACAACCCTACCCTGGCAAGGGAGAATTACCTGGAGACAGGAACAATAATGCCACAACCGTACCTTGGCAAGGGAGTGAAAGAGAGCAGAAGGAATAATTATTATTAACAGTCACTTGGTTGTTTTATCCTCATGTCCTTCATGTTTCTCCTTTGTTTTTTATAAACTTTACTTAAAACTAGAGGTGGCTCCAAGGCTCCCATGACAAGTGAGCTGGAGTTTGATCCAAGCCAGGGTGGATTAGAACAAGGATTACAAAGTTCTGACTGAGATCATTGAGCCCCAGAACTCCCAGCTCTGAGGGGTTGGGAAAGGTCTGCCCTTCCTCCCCAAACTCTGGGGATCTGCAAATATTAACAGAAATACCCCAAAACCAGGGGAAGCATCACAGCAGCTCCAGGCCTGCCCAGCAGAGGTGCAGGTGCCAACAGCAGCCCAGCAGCTCCTGGTCTGATTTCCACAACCATGGCCCATCCCTGAGCTCAACTGGTCCTTCCAGTGGGCCCCTGCAGGCTCAGCTCCAGCCTGCTGCTCCTGACAGAGACATTTCCTTGCTGCAACCCTCCCCCCAGACAGGCCCAGTCCTCAACAGCAGCTGGACACCACAGACAGATTTGGGGGTTTCCCTCTTTGCACAGATTTCCCTTTTCCCTCTTTGCTGGCTTGTTCCATGAGGAGCTCTCCGGAAAATGGGGCAAGGACACCTCAAGGTGGGTTTGACACAGAGTCCTCACCCTGGGACAATCCCACTGTTGTTGTGCTGAGCCACCTGGGCCACACAAAACCCACCCCCACATTTGGAATAAGAAGCATCAAATCCCAGAATGGTTTGGGTTCAAAGAAACCTTAAATCCCATCCCACCCCTGCCATGGCAGGGACACCTCCCACTGTCCCAGGGGCACCTCCCACTGTCCCAGGCTGCTCCAAGCCCAATGTCCAACCTGGCCTTGGGCACTGCCAGGGATCCAGGGGCAGCCACAGCAAATCTGGGAATTCTATTCCAGGGCCTTCTGACCCTCCCAGCCAGGAATTCCTCCCCAGTATCCCATCCATCCCTGCCCTCCATTGAAGGCCACATCCCCCTGTCCTATCACCCCACACCCTTGCCAAAATCAGTGCACAGGAAAGGAATTTCCAACATCATTCCTCTGTGTTTGGGATTGCTGTGAAGTGCCCAGCTGTCTGTGCTGAGCAGCAGGGCTGGGTGCTGAGGGTGTTTGTTCCTGGGAGGTGTCAGCAGCACTCTGAACCCTCCCGCTCCCTCGGCACTCCCGGCTCTGCACAGGCAGGGTCAGGATCGGCAGCTCTGGGAAATTCGATCAGGACAATGGGAGGTTTGGCTGTTCCGTGGCACTGCAGGGCAGCTGGGAGAGCCCCAGACATCAACCCCACCGTGTACAGACACCGTTTGTTTTCCCAAGCCCCTCGGCAGGCTCGGGGCAGAGCTGTGAGCTCACCTGGCACAGCTGCACACGGGGAAGGGAAATCCAGAACACAGGGAGCTTTGGGCTGGAAGGCTGCAGCCCTGGTTCCCTGCCTGAGGTGTTTTGGTTTCTGAAATTCTTTTCCCAGGGAATTTTCTGTAAACAGGAGAAATGTTTTTGTAGCTGTAACTTTGTTATTCATTCCTTTCCCCAGGAGGGAAAATCTTCTTGATGTCCCTCTGCTGTGACCAATGTGAGTGAAGAGGTTTGTCTTTGTGTCACCAATCCAATTGGTCTGTGGGAAATAGTATAAAAGGGAGACACATCCCAAAAATCAAGGAGTCATTTTCAGCCTTCTGGATCTCGGGGTCTGTGTCGTTGTGGTGTAAAACAAGGTCAGAAAGGACCATAAAGCTCCTCTCATTCCCTCCATGGGCAGGGACACCAGGAACTCCTCACTTGGTCTGTCCTGGCAGAGCCGGGAGGAGCCCCCAGCCCCACATTTGGCAGCACTCAGAGCTTCCCCAGCTCAACACAGCCCTGCCGGCTGAAATCTGTTTCCAGCAGAGGAGATCACCCCTCTCAGACAGCGCCTGAGGCAGCGTCTGCACCTGGGGACAGCGTGGGGCTGGCCCTGTGTCACAGCCAGTGGGGCTGGCCCTGTGTCACAGCCAACGTTCCTCCTGATATTCCACACACGGGGCGAGCCTGGGTGCCAGTGGGAGCCATAAAAGGCAGAAATCCGTAAAATCCACAATTCCAGTGAAACTTGTCACCCATGAATCTGGAAATGCTGGAAGGTGCAGACTGAGCTTTACTGCAAGAGCAAACCAGACCCCGGAGCTGGTGCTGGATGGGGACTTTTTTTGTGTTTGGGGTTTTTTTAGAGCTTCAGTGACTCTGCCCACAGCACCACAGTTGTCTCTGACATTCACTGCTCTGCCCCTGTAACCACAGAGCAGGTGAAACATGAGGCAGATCAGCCCAAGAAGCGGAAGGATTAAAAGAGATCGAGCTTAAGCATGATAGAATGACTCTGTCCTCATGTCCATGGGAAAGGGAAAACAACTGCTCCTGATGAGGATCCAACTGGGATGAGGCTGGAGCCTGGATGGCCCCGGCTCCCATCACACCAACATCCATCCCACCTATGGAAAGCAGCCCACACGCAATTTTTATAAAGCAATTAAACCAGGACTCCCATTTATTAAACTGGATTAAAGAGCATTTTTACAAGCTCTGCTAATGGGCCTTAAGCACCTTTAATTACAGCCTGGGCAGCATTGATTTCCCTGCTGTTTCCCACTCAGAGCAGGAACCTGCAGCCTCTGGCTCCATCCAGGGAGGAGCAGTTCTCCAGCCCAACAAGGATCACCAGTGCCTGCCCAGGGCCCACCTCCACAGGGGTTTGGAAGTGCTGGTTTCACTAAATAACACCGGAATAACCCAGAAACGGAAAAAACAGGATTTGCCAGAAGCACCTCTAAAGGGGAACAGTTCCCAGGGCAGGAAGGGAGGAAAATCCATCCTGCTGGGATGCCTCAAGGAAAACCTCACAGCTGCCAGGCCAGGCTGGACGGGGCTTGGGAAATCACAGCCTGGGCCAGTGCAAAAACTGGGTGGGCTTTAATGTCCCTCCCAGGCCACGGCAGCCTGTGATGGAGCAGGACTGATGGAATTCAGCCAGGCAGGAGATGTCTCTGGTAGCTTTGATACTCACACAGCTCACCAGCCCGGGACGGACTCCTCTCCTCCCCCGTGTCTCCTCCTCCCCAGGCTGCAGAAACATCTGCTTTTCCACCAGCCAGCCTCCTGCTAAGGGAAGCAATTCTCAGTTGTACTTTTCACCCGGTGTCTCCTAATTGCCAAAGAAAACAGCCTCTTACAGCTTGTTTTATTCCTGCCATCTATTAATTTGTTCTTAAAAGCCGAGCTCCCGCTGAGCCGCCTCCCCTGCACATCACAGCTCTCACTTTAATATGGAGATTAGATCGGCTGTGGTTCCCTGGGAGCTTCCCAGGGCTGTTCCCACACACATTCCCACTCCTGGAGCAGCCTGGGACAGCGGAAGTGTCCCTGTCCTTGGCAGGGGTGGCATGGATGGGTTTTAACTTCCATTCCAACCCCAAAACCGCTCCAGGATTCCGTGCCTTGAATATTTCCTTCCCCAGCACCGGCAGATCTCCAGAGCTGTCAGGTCATGGATCTGATGGTTCTTTATGGTCCTTGCAGGAACACACTGATCCAGACAGCTTTAGATAAGAGCAGATGAAAAGCTGTTGACAGGAACAGGGAAATTCATTCCTGGTCAGAGCACCACGGGCCCAGATCCGCCCCCCTTCCACGTACCAGAGCAGTCTCTCCTCATTAGGGTCAAATAATCAGAGATCAGAGCAGACAGGGAGAAAATGGGCTGCAAAAGTGTCAGGCTGCACAGAGCAGGGAGATGCAGCCCTGTCAAAACGGGAGGACTGGGGATGGAACCAGAAATGAGAAGTTACTTGCTGCCCCCAGCCTCTCGTTTTTGGAAAAGGAGGGGGAAGGAATGTCGGGCTTTGGAAGCAGGTGAGGCAGACCTGTGAACACGGAGGCTCCCAGAGTGCTGGGACAGGTCAGCAGGCAGCGCTGGCTCTGCCTCAGGGGCTGCTGCTCCCCAGGAACTCCCCAGAGCTCAGGGGTGCAGGGGAGGAGGGATGGAAATGCCCAAACTGATGCTCAGCCTGGGGCTCTCCTCCCTCCCTCCCTCTGCAGCCACCAGGGTCCCAAAAGTGCAGCCCAGGAGGGGGAGAGGGACCAGCTGAGGGCCACCACAGCACAGCCAGCCTGTCCCCCCAGCCTGCCACTGTAGGACATGAAAGATGAAAGACTCCAAGTATTTCAGAAGGCAAAGAGAATAGAAAAAAGCTTTTTATTGTCTAATTCTCACTACCTTTTATCAGGTGTTCCCACACAGACTGAACATGGTTGTGGAACAGGAACGACACCTCTCTGATCCCGTGGGTTAAACCAGAGAAACAGCAAAACACCACCTGGAGAAAGATTGTTCTGAGAAAGGAGAGTTGTTTGCCAAGATTGTTTTGAGAAGAAGCTTTCTGGAGAAACTTTTCTTTGGGAAAAAAGTTATCAGCTGGTTTTAGCAGGTTAAAATCTCTCAGACCCAGAAATATCAGGTCCACACCAGCCCTCCTCAAAAACTAGCCCAGAGCAGGCGGCCTCTCCCAGCTCCCCACTGCACAGCCAGGGACAGTCATTTGTTGTTCACTTCTTCACAGAGCCCCAAAAGGGCTTTCGAACGACCCCCTGAAAGGCTGGGGGGGGCCAAGCCTGTGAGGAACAGCTGAGGCTGCTGCTGCCCAGTGGCACAAATACCTCTGGTGATGCCCCAAGTTCCATCTCCCCTGTATTCCATGTTGTGCGGTGCCCAGGGGGGCAGCTCTGAGCTCACAGTCAGTGTCACTCAGCTCTGCACACAGCAGGGACACAAAACAAATCCTTTTCCTGCCCCACACCAAGGACAACTGGGACAAGTGTTCAGGCCCCAAAGCACAAACAAGGGTGGGCTGGAGGGAGAAAACAAGAAGGATGGGACTGCATCACCTGCAGCTGGAATGGGACAATTCAACCCCAAGGTGCAAATGGACCAAAACTTGGAAAAGTGTGAGACCTCGTGACCGGGTGTCCATTTTGTGTCCATTTTGTGTCCATTTTGTGACCATTTTGTGTCCATTTTGTGACCATTTTGGGTCCACCTTGGGTGTAGCCCTGGCCAGGCTCTTGTCCTGCCCAAGGTGTGTCCTTAAAGGCCTTTTAATAAATCTCTCCTTTATTCTCCAGCTCTGTCCAGTCTCTGTTCCAGCCCAGCCTTCCCAAGGCTTCACTGGAACCAGCCCCTTCCCTCCCACACCTATTCCCAGCCTCCCATTAAAGCTCCCAGGGTTTCCTGCACGTTCTCAGCCCCACTGGACACCCCTGGGACTCCAAGCCTGGCAGGTTTTATCACCCTGGCACTGCACCTGCACCAATCCCATCAATCCCATCCCTGCCCAGAGGGTTTTTGTGTTTTACACCTCAGTAACTCTCACCTACAGCCCTCGCCCCTGTTCATCCACACGCCTTTAGGACAAGGAGAAACTGCTGCTTTTATTTTGTCCCTCTTAAAAACAGAGGGAAAAAAAACCTGCTACGGGTGTGCTGAAAGAAAAAAACAGCCTTGTATCACCTGAAAGAGGAGGTGTAAAATTTTTAAAGGTTCTTCTTTACTGCCTGCTCACTTCCCATTGATTGCCTGGGACAAACCAGCCAAAAAGCAGGAACAACAGAGGGAACTGAAGGAGTCAGATCGAGAAGTGCAACAAAAGAACAACAATTGCAGGATTATCCTCAAAGTGCAGGTTTAAACCTGGTTGGAATCAATCTGTGAGACCCAGAGATCCCTGTGCTCCCCCTGAGATCATTCCCAGACTGCAAGGACAACTTTCCCACCCTCATTCCCACTCCAGGAGCTCAGCTGAGCACACACCACAGCCGAACACTGAGTCACATCCCTTTCTTAGCAATTCGAGTACAAATTGATGTAGATCTGAGCCCAATTCCACACCAAGGCTTTGAGCAGGCCCAGGCAGACCTGGAGCATCCCTGCCCATCCTCAGCATTCCCACACACAGCAGAGCTCCAGGAATTCACTGCCCCGAGCACAAAAAGAGGATTAAACTTCCTAAGGGGGAATTGCTGCAGGTTCTGATCTCCAGCAGAAAGGATCCCAGTGATGCAGGTTAACTCGTGGCCAGATTTTATAAACCAGGTGTGAATGTGTCAGTCTCTGAGGGTCCAGCCCTTGCAGGTTGGCTGAAAATAATTTCAGCGAGACTGCTCTGCAGAGGTGTTTTGCAAAGCAAAAGGTTTAATAAATGAAAAATAACAAAATAACAAACGTTGCAGAAAACAAAAGAAAAGCCGCTCACAGGTGTGTGAGAAAACCTCTGACACCCTGCTAGAAACACTCCAAAAATCCCTTCACTTCCTTTGGGCTCCTTCCCAAACACTGAATGTTTTAGGAGGGACACCCTGGCCTGCTGCCAACAGGGAGAGGTGCAAGGTTGGAAGAACAGGGAAAATGTTCAATAGAAAAGTCTCTGCTGGTGCTGAGCCAATCCCTGTCAGAACAGCAAGGAACTTTCTGGGTTCTTTACCTCATAAAATATGCAAGGGGCGAGCCTTAAACTTTTTCCTGTATGGAAAACACTTGCTGGGTGTGGGAAATGCATTCCCACATGCCAAGGGGCTTTTCCCCCCTCCCCCCAGCCCAGTCTGGCCCAAGGACCAGTTTGGGGACTGGGCAGGGGCTGCAGCAGCTCAGCCCCTCCATGAACACTTCATTTCCAGACAGGGAGGACAATCCAAAATGTCCTGGGAGATTTGGGGATCCCTCCCCTGTGCTTCGCTGCCTTGGGCATGGAAAAAACACAACTGCTAAAAAAATGACAAACCAAAACAAACCAAAAATGCTGACTGGGGGTGGTGGGAGACAAAAAGAGGTTATTTGTTTGTTTTGTTGATGAACATTGCTGGAACCAGCGGGAAAATCCTGACATAAGCAAGGGGGGGGATGGTTTTAAACTAAAAGTTTGAAAAGTGGAGAGGTTTAGATCAGATATTGGGAAGAAATTCTTTTCCTGCTGCTGTTTCCCCATCCCTGGAAGCGTCCAAGGGTTGGGGCTTGGAGCAGCCTGGGACAGTGGGAGGTGTCCCTGGGACAGTGGGAGGTGTCCCTGCCATGGCAGGGGTGGCCCTGGGTGGGATTTAAGGTCCCTCCAACCCAAACCATCCCAGGATTTTCCAAAATCCTCCAAACTCAGTCCCCAGAGCCCCTCCAGGAGGGGTCTGCAGCCTGTGCACAAACCCTTCTGCACGTGTGGGGCTCTCCAGTCCATTGCTTTTGAATTGCCCAGATTAATTTGGGTGCAAAGGGGCACGTTTTAATTGGAACCAGCCCCTCCAGGGCGTGTTCCAGGGGCTGTGAGAATAAAGGGCCCCCAGGGAATGGAGGCACCAACACATCACACTCCAGACAAAAATGAATGGCCCCATAAAACACTCCCTGGAGCACCCTAAAGCAAAACTGGCCGTATTTATAAACCAAAACTGAGCATTTCCAAGCCTCCTACTGGCAGCAGCTGTACTGAGGCAGGAATTACCGAAAGCCCTAAAACACAACAAACCAACCTGAAAAAAAAAACACCCAAAAAAACCCAAACCCAAGGAAACAACAGCCCTGGCAAAGAGATTTTCTTCTTTATCAACTCCAGCTCCTGATAAATGACTGATGTAAGTTGGTATTACCAGGCTGACAGCAAACTTGTTATTCCTGAACTTGTTCTCAAGATACAGGGTAATACATTGTGGATATTGATGTTCTGTTGACAATCCTTTGACCTTGCAAAATTTCATGGAAGACAAATGCACGGGCCATGGGCTGAGCTGCAATATTTTTTTTTTTAATGACAGGCCAGAGAAGATTGAAGGAGAAGTTCCCAACCCTGTATCAATCATCTCTCAGTGCCTTCACTGCCAAGAAGAAGTGCTTGATGAATGACAGCGCTTTCAAATTTACCCAATCAAAATTTAGCCCGAAAATCCTAATGTCAAAATCCCACGCTTGTACACATTGTTTTGACAAGGAAAAACGTGGGGTTTGCAGAATCCTCTTCACCAGGAGGAGATTCCTTGGAGCTGGGAGAGAAGCACAGGGAGAGCCAAGGGCTGTCTGTGGGAAGGGCTCCCGGGGAGCCTCTCCCAGCCAGGAAAGTGCTGGTGCTGCAAAAAAACCGGGAAATGCTGAGCTGCAGAACTCAGCTGGGGACTGTTCAGTGCTTTAGGAGCCCGGGGTGAGCTCCTGGCAGGGACCTTCACCCCCATCCCTGGAACAGGCAGGGACACCTTCCACACCCCAGGTCCTCACCCTGGGCTGCCCCGTGGGGGAATTCCTGTTATAAAGTGACAGGGATGTTGGATTATCCCTTTTCTGACCCAGATTTGGGGCAGCTGAGCGGTGTTTTAAGGACTTTTACTCCATTTTCAGTCTCATGTGAAGGGTGAGGCAGTGCAGGTGTCACAGTTCACACCATCACAACCAGAACCCAAACTATTCCCTGATCACAATCCATTGTAAGCGTTTCTTGGCCTGTCAGCTTTCCCCACACGATGCTGTAAATGCCTTAAAGCCAATTATCTAAAATCACCCCTCGTGGGTCCTGCTGCAATGCACCTTCCACAGTTCTCATCCATTTCCCACACAGGGACACAAGGGAGGGGTTTCCACAGCACTGGAATCCCTTAAACAAACCCAACCCAAACCAAACTCCCTAAAAAAGAAAACCCAGCAGAAAGAAGTTCTGGTTAATGCAGAACAGAAGTGACACAAATCAAATCCTGCCAGGACACAGGGAATGGCTTCCCACTGCCAGAGGGCAGGGATGGATGGGAGATTGGGAATTGGGAATTCCTGGCTGGGCTGGAATTCCCAGAGCAGCTGTGGCTGCCCCTGAATCCCTGAATTGTCCAAGGCCAGGTTGGACATTGGGCTTGGAGCAGCCTGGGACAGTGGGAGGTGTCCCTGGGACAGTGGGAGGTGTCCCTGCCATGGCAGGGGTGGCCCTGGGTGGGATTTAAGGTCCTTTTGAACCCAAACCACTCTGAGATTCCAGGATTTATTTTGCAAGCTCTAAATTTTTCATTTTGTCTTTGGCACTGCTTTAAAACCCTGAGCCGGAATCCTGGACACCAACACTACCCACAGAGCCATCCTACAGAGCAATCCCACAGAACTGCCCCACAGAACAATCCCACAGACCTATCCCAACGAACAATCCCAATGAACAATCCCAACGAACAATCCCAACGAACAATCCCAATGAACAATCCCAATGAACAATCCCAACGAACAATCCCAATGAACAATCCCAATGAACAATCCCAATGAACAATCCCACAGACCTATCCCAATGAACAATCCCAATGAACAATCCCAATGAACAATCCCACAGACCTATCCCAATGAACAATCCCAACGAACAATCCCACAGAACTATCCCAACGAACAATCCCAATGAACAATCCCAATGAACAATCCCACAGAACTATCCCAATGAACAATCCCAACAAACAATCTCAATGAACAATCCCACACACCTATCCCAATGAACAATCCCACAGACCCACCCCACAGAACCACCCCAAAGAACAACCCCACAGAACCATCCTAGAGAACCTCCTGCATGGGCAGCAGGGCAGGAGCAGCTCAGGGAGGTGCTGCCTGACAAGTATTTTTAAAAATACTGAAAAGTATTTTAAAAATACTGAAAAGTATTTTGAAAAGTATTTTAAAACGTACTTCAAAAGCATTTTTAAAAAATACCGAAAAGTGTTTTTAATGTTCAATATTTTCTGTGGTTGGGAAAGCTGCTGGAATTCCCAGGCCTGGAAAGGAGGGGGAAAGGGGAGAAGGAGCCCCTGGAACCCAGAGTTTATCCCTGGATTTATCCCTCCAGCCAGGAGAGCCACTCTGCAGTCACTTGACATCCCCAGCACCTCCGGGCACACATTGAATTTCCTTCTGCAACAAAAGCAAGGGACAAAGGCCAGGGAAAAATGGGAAAATTGATCTGCAGTCACAGCTCTGCACGTCGCCCTGCTTTAAAAGTTATGGTGGCAATCAAAAGAATACGTGTAAAGCTTAGGAATGGTAACTCCCCGTGAAGATCTTAAAGGGTTCTGCCCTTGGTGTTGGGAAATAAGGGAAAGGGCAGGGCAGGGATCTGGAATTACCAACAGCATGGAGATCAGGAAATCCAGGGATTTGTGTGGCATCAGCAACACTGCCCACGATACCAACAGGTTACAGAAGACAACTCAGAATTTCCTGGCTCAGAACGGGAATCTTTGGCCAAGCTGTGTTCCCACAGAAAAGCTGGCATTGGATTTTTCAGACCAAACCAGGCACTGGATTTTTCTAACCAAGCTGACACTGGATTTTCTAACCAAACCTGGCATTGGATTTTTCTAACCACACCTGGCATTGGATTTGGGGACAGTCAGATTTAAGGAAAGTCAGGTTTAAGGACAGTCAGGTTTAGGGACAGGGGATTATCAGGTTTGGGGCACAGTCAGGTTTAGGGATAGTCAGGCTTGGGACAGGTTTGGGGACAGTCACATTTGGGGGCAGTCAGATTTGGGGACTGTCAGGTTTGGGGACTGTCAGGTTTGGGGAGAGTCATGTTTAAGGACAGGTTTGGGGGCAGTCAGATTTGGGGACTGTCAGGTTTGGGGAGAGTCATGTTTAGGGACAGTCATGTTTAAGGACAGTCAGGTTTGAGGACAGGTTTGGGGACAGTCAGATTTAGGGACACTCAGGTTTGGGGACAGGGGATTGTCAGGTTTGGGGCAGTTCAGGCTCTCAAAAAAATCTCAGAATTGAATTGGAAGGGCCCTAAAATCTTGAAAAGCCCCTTCCCCTGGAATAGCTCTAACTGCCCGTGCCTGTTGAGATTCCCAGCTGCTGAACCTCGGGAATATCCCAACCTCTGGCACTGGTGCACACTGTCAGGACTGGAGAGCCCTGGCTGGGAGCCCAGGGCACAGCGCTGCTGCTGGGACCGAGAGGGGGAAATTTGGGTCAGAGACAGGGAGGAGATTCTTCCCTGGGAGGGTGGAGAGGCCCTGGCGGAGGGTGGGAGCTGTCCCTGCCCACGGCACTGCTTGGGATTTAAATCCCTTCCCATCAAAACCATCCCGTGACCCCAAATGATCCCATTAATTAAACCTCTCCATGGCAGCAGCATCCCCCAGCCCTGCAGGGCACAGGCTGAATCCCAGCTGTGACATCCCAGAGAATTCCCATTTTCCTGTCTCTGCTCTGCTCTGTCGCGGTGCTCCCAGAGAATTCCCATTTTCCTGTCTCTGCTCTGTCACAGTGCTCCCAGAGAATTCCCATTTTCCTGCTCTCTCCCCTGCTCTCTCCCCTGCCCCAGAGTGAATTTCCAGAGCGAATCGTGCTCAGGAGAGTCTCCCACTCCCTCTCCAGGCCCTGGCTCGTGTCACCTCCTGCTGCTGGATTATTTATATCCCTCGCAGCAGCCACGGAGCCATATGGCACCGGGAGGAAACAAACACGGCACGAGAACAGCTCGGAAAGGGGTTTTGGGGAAGGAAAAACGGGCCCTGAGGAAGGAAACCAGGATCTGCCTTGGATCAGCACCTTGTGGAAGGGGCTTTGCACTCACAGATCATCCTGCCCTGCCCCGTGGGGGAAAAGGTGGAAATAAAATAAACACAGAGGAGGGGGAAAAACTGGGAGTCCCTGAGCTGGCTGAGGTGGGTCCAGAGCGAGGCCTCAGGTGAAAGAGAGATGAAATTAGGAACAAAACCCTCATGGGTTTTCCCAACACCTCAGAGGGCCCAGCCCGGCAGAGACGTGGCAAAAATCAATTCGCGAGACGGCGCGAGCGAGTGCGTCTTGAAAAATCAAAACGGGTTTAATAAAGAAAGAAAATAATGCAAAAACAAAGGCAGAGCCGAGCACAGCACAGAGACAAGTCTCCTATTGGCTACAACACCTGGAAAAGCCTGGAGTTTCTGTGTTCTTCCTCTTTAGTACTCAGTAGTTTGGGTGGGTTATTTGGCCCTTGGCCCAAAGAGATGAACAACAGACAAGCCACACGAAGAACGGCTGAGGGAGCTGGGGTTGTTTATCCTGGAGAAAAGGAGACTCAGAGGTGACCTGGTCACTCTGGAACTCCCTGAGAGGTGGCTGTGCTCAGGGGGGGTTGGTCCCTTTCTCCAGACAACTGACAGAAGGAGAGGACACAGCCTCAAGCCGTGACAAGGGAAATAGAGGTTGGATGTTGGGAAGAAGTTTTTCCCTGAAAGAGTGATTAAATACTGGAATGGTCTGCCCGGGGAGGTGGTGGAGTCACCATCCCTGGATGTGTTTAAGAGAAAACTGGATGTGGCACTCGATACCATGACCTGGTTGAGGTGTTAGGGCTGGGTTGGACTCGATGATCTTAAAGATCTCTTCCAACCTACACATTCCGTGATTCTGTGGTTCTGTTACACCCTCGGAGCCCAATCCACGCTCCTGTGCTGGCCCTGAGCCAATCACAATGAGAAACCCACAGAACTTTCCAGATAAACTTCCTGAAATGTCTACAGGCGAACTGAAACTCTTTCAGTTGGAAGCACCTGCTGGGGGTGTGGGGTGCTTTACTACAACCCCCCGAAGGATGCCAGCACCCTGCTGATGTCCCGGGGATGTGACAGTGCCCCACAGCCCCGGGGCTGAGCCCAGGCTGGGCCAGGGGCACTGCAGGCACCGCCCAGGGATTACAGAGGTTGGATTTATGCCCCGGTGGTTTTAATTGACGCTCTGGCCTCTCCCTATCCCAAGGGAATGTGCTGCCAGCCCTCCACAACCCCAGCACTGCCCTGCCAACCCCTTGGCCGCTGCCCTGAGCCAGAGTCACAGAATTCCAGAATTCCAGGTTTGGGTTCAAAAACTTTAAATCCCATCCCATTCCAGACCCTTCCACGGGAAGGAACAATCCCAGGCTGCTCCAAGCCCAATGTCCAACCTGGCCTTGGGCACTGCCAGGGATCCAGGGGCAGCCACAGCAAATCTGGCAATTCCAGCCCAGCCAGGAATTCCCAGTTCCCAATATCCCAGCCAAATCTCCCCTTTTCCAATTTGAAGCCATTCCCTGTGTCCTGTCCCTCCATCCCTTGTCCCCAGTCCCTCTCCAGCTCTCCTGGAGCCCCTTCAGGCAGTGGAAATGTGTCCCCAGCCGTGGGCTGAGCCCTGGTGCCAGCACCCCAGTGTCCCCCGTGACCCCCCCAGCATGGTGGAAAAACAACCCACAAATGGAATAATCCTCCCTGGGAGGGCAGGGAATTCCTGTCTGGGCTGGAATTCCCAGATTTGCTGTGGCTGCCCCTGGATCCCTGGCAGTGCCCAAGGCCAGGCTGGACATTGGGCTTGGAGCAGCCTGGGACAGTGGGAGGTGTCCCTGGGACAGTGGGAGGTGTCCCGGCCATGGCAGGGGTGGCACTGGGTGGGATTTAAGGTCCCTTTAACGCAAACCATTCTGGAATTCGGAGACAAATACTCTAAATAACCTAATCCGCTGTTAAGTGCCCCCAGGGAACCTCTGAGGATCCCATCCCAAGGCCTCAATCCCTGAAGGTCACAAAGAGGAAATTCCCCATTCAGGAAACTGAACAGGCCAATCCCACAGGGGTCACAGGCCACATTGTGCTATTCCTGATCTCCAGGTGGCAATTCCTGAGGCGTTAATGAGATGGAACGTCCCTATTTCCCCCGTGGGACAAGGGAGAGCCATTCCCTTCTCCCCGGGAAGCTTTACCCTCATTTTTCACACCTTCCCTCAGGGCTGGCACCTCCTCACCCACCGCAAACTCCGGCCCGGCCTCACCGCAGGGAGGCAAAGCTGCTTCTCGGTGGAAAACGGGGGAAACGCAAAATCGTCGAGCTTTATTATTTATTAATGCTGAGATTTCATTTTAGATGCTCAATAAAATCTGTCGGTGCCTCTAAAGGAGGCAGAAAGCTGCGAATTGATATTCGTGCATTTGAGAGGTTGACACTGCTTGGGCAGGCAGTAAACACACAGGACTTGGGTTTTGGGGTTTTCTTTAAAAATCTTTTTTTGTTTGTTTGTTTTGGGTTTTTTTGGTTTTGTTTTTGCTTTTTTGTTTGGTTTTGGTGGTTTTTTGGGGTTTTTTTGTTGTTTTTTGGGGGTTTTTTTTTGGTTTTGTGTTGTTTTCTTCTTTTTAATCCCATTTTAAGTCCCCGTTTTAAGACAACTGCTGGATTTAACCCTTTCACAAGGACGAAATGCCCTTTCTGGCCAGGACAGGAGTTGGGCACAGTGAGTGTAGGATGCTCCCACCCACATGGGAGTGTTCCTTTGGTGTCTGTCTCAGCTCCTCACCACGTCTGCCCAGGGAGATATTCGGCTCATAAAATGCTCTGGAAATTCACAGCAAACCACAAAAATCCAGTTTACAAATGGCTCACACAGGTCAGGACTGAAAGGGAGCCTTTGTCCCTTTTCTGTGCAGGAGCGAGCGCAGGTTTTATTCTCCTTTTGAGCTGGAATTGTGATAAAAACCCCTTGCCGTGGCAGCCTGGCAGGGAGGGCTTGTTGCAGCAGCTCTTCCCTCTGTAAAACTGGTTTTCCTTTATCCTGATGGGCTGGGATGCTCCCAGTGATCCAGCCAAGGCCAAGCCTTGCCCGGCAGAGGTGGCACTGGGGACACGGGTGGGTGGTGGCAGTGCTGGGGGATTGGAGGATTTTCCCAACCCCAGTGGTGTAGCCCTGGTTCCGAGCCTGAGGTGTTTTGGTTTTCTGAAATTCCCTTCCCAGGGAATTTTCTGTAAACAGGAGAAATGTTTTTGTAGCTGTAACTTTGTTATTCATTCCTTTCCCCGGGAGGGAAAATCTTCTTGATGTCCCTCTGCTCTGACCAATACTTCACCTCCAAATTTTTGAACAAAGACCTTTAAACAATTCTTCCCTGGAAATACCAAATCCCCTTCCTGTGCCCATGACTTTGATGGGGCAGGGATGATTTCAGCTAAACTTCCAAAACCCTCTTTTTTTTTTTCCCAGCATGTTTTCCAGGGTTGAGTCTCCAGCTCATCCCTTCCTTGCTGGGTGCTGGAGATGGCAGCCCCTCATCTCCCAGCTCCAGCACCGACCTTTAAATCCCATGGGAAAAGTGGGGAGATGGAGTGCTGCTCTCAGGGACAGCAGCCAGGATTTCCATCCCAAATCACATGGGCATGGGGAGGATGTGACAGTCCTGAAGCTGTTCTCAGCTCAGGAAATGCAGATTTCTCTCCCAAATCAGGACATGGGAAGGGTGTGACAGTCCTGAAGCTGTCCTGGAGCTGCTCTCAGCTCAGGAAATGCAAAATTCGGGAAGGGTGTGACAGTCCTGAAGCTGTCCTGGAGCTGCTCTCAGCTCAGGAAATGCAAAATTCTATCCCAAATCAGAGAGAAATGGAAGGGTGTGACAGTCCTGAGGCTGCTCTCAGCAGGGAAATGCAGATTTCCATCCCAAATCAGGACATGGGAAGGGTGTGACAGTCCTAGAGCTGTCCTGGAGCTGCTCTCACCTCAGGAAATGCAAAATTCTATCCCAAATCAGAGGGACATGGAAGGGTGTGACAGTCCTGAGGCTGTTCTCAACAGGGAAATGCAGATTTCCTTCCCAAATCAGGATAGGGGAAGGGTGTGACAGTCCTGGAGCTGCTCTCAGCAGGGAAATGCAGAGAGATACACAAGGAAGCTCCAGGACAGGGGTGGAGGGATAAGGGACAGGGGTTGGATCTGGACTGTCCCACCTGTAGAGTGGAAACGTGGCTGCACTTTTATGTGCCTGCTTTAAATTTAAATAATTAAAAAGTCCTTGAGCACTGGCCGTTCCTGTGCGGGGCCTGACAAGGCTTTGACCCCAGAAATATCCCACTCCAGTACGGACACACATCATTCCCTTTCCTTAGGAAAGGAGATGGGAACACCCGACGTGCCAGGTGCCTCTGCAGCTCTTTGAGAGCCTCAGATGGCCCAGAGGCCAAGTCCAGCCACGTGAAGGCACCCCCTGCACAGGCCCTGAGTTATCCCAGAATAATCATGCCCAGATCCAGCCTCTGGCCTGAGGGAATCTCCTTCCTCGCTGTGACAGGGATTCGATTTTTCTGGGATTGTGTTCAAAAGTAATGAAGGACAAAAGGCTGAGATGAGTCCAGGCTGTGGAGGGACTCCTGACATCGATCTGCCCTGTGACACTGCAGGACATAATTCATGGAATTGAACAGAATCCCGGGATCCCTGAGGCTGGAAAAACCCTCCAAGGTCACAAAGTCCCATCTGTGCCTGATCCCCACCCTGTCCCCAGCCCAGAGCTCTGAGTGCCACCCCCAGGAATTCCCTGGACACCTCCAGGGATGGGCACTCCAAACCTCCCTGGGCACTGCCAAGGCCTGAGCACCCTTTCCATGGGGAAATTCCTGCTGCTGCCCACCCTGAGCCTCCCCTGGCCCAGCCTGAGGCCGTTCCCTCCTGTCCTGCTGCAGTCTGGGAGGTGATGGATGAGCACGGCTGCACAGCAGTGCCCAGCTCTCCTGGCCAGCCCTGCTGCAGGATCCAGCTGCAGGATCCAGCTGCAGGATCCAGCCCTCCCTCCTCACTGCTGCTGAGACAGGAACCCCTCGTTCTTCCCTCAGTTCTGACCGGGCTGTGTCACAGAATCCCGGAATGGTTTGGGCTGGAAGGGACCTTAAAGCCCATTTTGTTCCACCCCTCCCCTGGGCAGGGAGGCCTCCCACTCCCCCGGGCTGCTCAAAGCCGGGGATTAATTCTCCTTGTAAAACACCATCCCGTCTCTAAGTGGGCTTTTGAAGAGAAATGTTATCACACTTCTGCGTTTGATGTATTTGACGTATTCAGAACAAACAAAAGGTCAGGCCCCAGAGCCCAGACGGAGAGATTTCATTTCTCATTATCCTCAATGCTTTAATCACCCTGACGATTTCTCAGGTTCGACAACACACAGGAAAAGTCTCCTTCGGGCAAGCTGCACATCTCGAAGCCATTAGCCGGGAATTGAGGTGTCGGGAGGAGAAAACACACAGCAAAAAGATGTGTTTGTGGGGCCCGGCACCAGCCAGGTCGTGAGCAAGGCCCGCTCTCCTTCAGCTGTCAGCAGCCTGACAAAGCCCTCCGGAACAGCAGCGGGATAAATGGGGACCGAAACACCCCCGGGCACCGCGAAACTCAAACCGGGAGAGACGAATGTGAGACCGGGAAACCGCACCGGGAACGCTCCGGCTGTGACAGACACCGCGGGGGACAGAGCGGAGAGCACGGGCAGGGCGGGCAGAGGGGACAGCCGGGGACAGCCAGGCTGGGCTGTGTCACAGGGGATAGCTGGGATGGGACAGCCAGGCTGGGCTGTGTCACAGACCAGGGGACAGCCAGGATGGGCTGTGTCACAGCTCAGGGGACAGCCGGGATGGGCTGTGTCACAGGGGATAGCTGGGATGGGCTGTGTCACAGCCCAGGGGACAGCCGGGATGGGCTGTGTCACAGCCCAGGGGACAGCTGGGATGGGCTGTGCCACAGCCCAGGGGACAGCCGGGATGGGCTGTGTCACAGCTCAGGGGACAGCCGGGATGGGCTGTGTCACACACCAGGGGACAGCCGGGGACAGCCAGGCTGGGCTGTGTCACTGACCAGGGGACAGTCGGGATGGGCTGTGTCACAGGGGATAGCTGGGATGGGCTGTGTTACAGCCCAGGGGACAGCCAGGGACAGCCAGGCTGGGCTGTGTCACACACCAGGGGACGGCCAGGATGGGACAGCCAGGCTGGGCTGTGTCACAGCTCAGGGGACAGCCAGGAACAGCCAGGCTGGGCTGTGTCACAGCTCAGGGGACAGCCAGGCTGGGCTGTGTCACAGGGGACAGGCAGGTTGTGTCACAGCCCAGGGGACAGGCAGGCTGTGTCACAGCCCAGGGGACAGCCAGGCCAGGCTGTGTCACAGGGGACAGCCAGACCGGGCAGTGTCACAGCCCAGGGGACAGGCAGGCTGGGCAGTGTCACAGCCCAGGGGACAGGCAGGCTGGGCAGTGTCACAGCCCAGGGGACAGGCTGGCCCTGCTGATCCACACTTTGGGAATGTGGGGAATGCAGCCTGCAGGGCAGAGGCAGAGCCCCTCCAGCCTGCAGTGGCCGTCCCCTAACAGGAGACCCTGCCCTCAGCCCCAAACCCCCCGGGAGCCCCGGAGCTGCACCCCTGGCTCAGGGTGAGCACACAACCCTCCCCTGATGAATTCAGACCTCCAGGTGTTGATGAGCTGCAATCACGCATCCTGACTGTGGATTGTTCATGCAACTGTTGCAAGTCCTGGAAAAATGTGACAAAGAGCTTTTCAACAGTGAATTGAGTGAAGGAAATGGCTGGTGAGGGTGGGCAGGCCCTGGCACAGAATTCCCAGATTTGCTGTGGCTGCCCCTGGATCCCTGGCAGTGCCCAAGGCCAGGTTGGACATTGGGGCTTGAGTGGGAGGTGTCCCTGGGACAGTGGGAGGTGTCCCTGCCATGGCAGGGGTGGAATTGGGATGGGATTTAAGGTCCCTTCCAGCCCAAACCATCCTGGGATTCGATGATTACAAGTAAAACCTGGGAGGGGAAGTTTCAGTAACCTCAAGGCTGCAGCAGGTCATGGTCCTACACAAAAATTTAGGAGACCTTTGGAAACTCTTCCTACCCCAGGGAACATTTGATTTCTTTTTGGGGCTGCAGAGAGCACAACAACCTCACATGAACCTTTACACCAATTACTGAACTTTTCTTGCCATCCTTATTTAAATGATACAATTATCTCCCAATTTGCTGCCTACTTAGCTGCTTGTGTTCTTTTCAGTTATTATTCTCATCATATCTCTTCCCTTCTTTTTCTTCTCTCTTATTTTTTTTTTCCAGCTCACAATTGCTTCCACTGTATCCTCTGATTACTGCTGTATTTAATCTTTTTCTGTAACGAGCCAAAAAGAAAAAAAAAAACAAAACCCCACGAGCTGCACTGCAGCTCCAGCAGGAGAAGCAGCCCTGCTCCTCGTTATCCCGGGCAGGAACTCTTTGTTCCTGCAGCCAGCACTGACCAGGTGCTTCCCCACCGACCCCCTGCTTGCCCCAGCCCCGCTGCCCTGCCCCATCTCCTGCCCCAGCCCCTCTCTGCTGGAGCCCTGAGAATTCCAGCCTTTCTGTGCCCACAGGCACTGACCCCCAGCAAACACTGCACTGGCCTGAGGCCGTGGAAAAGGCTCCCAAAATTGAGTGACAGCGCTGGGACTGTGGGTGTGGGGTTTGGAGAGAAGTGTGTAGTATTACAAGGCTGGGCTGGAGGGAGAAAACAAGAAGGATGGGACTGCATCACCTGCAGCTGGAATTTAACAGTTAAACCAATTGGACAATTAAATTAAAATGCAAATGGACCAAAACTTGGAAAAGTGTCAGACCTCATGACCGGGGGTTCATTTTGGGTCCATTTTGTGTCCATTTTGTGACCATTTTGGGTCCACCTTGGGTGTAGCCCTGGCCAGGCTCTTGTCCTGCCCAAGGTGTACCTTGAAGGCCTTTCAATAAATCTCTCCTTTATTCTCCAGCTCTGCCCAGTCTCTGTTCCAGCTCAGCTTTCCCAAGGCATCATCTGGAGCTCCCCATGGTCACCCTGGCACAGCAACAGCAGCTCCAAGGGCAGGGATGGGGCACAGGGCAGAGAGGGACCGGCCCCTTCCCTTCCCTTCCCTTCCCTTCCCTTCCCTTACCTTCCCTTCCCTTCCCTTCCCTTCCCTTCCCTTCTCTTCCCTTCCCTTCCCTTCCCT
>VZDJ01007753.1:51689037-51699647 GCA_008694505.1 Cyanoderma ruficeps | reverse complement strand
ACACACACATCTAAAACAAACAGGAATTTTTAAGGAAGAGAGCACTCAATGGGAGACGAATATTGTGGCATCATTAGGAAGAAATTCAGCCTGAGGAGGAGAACAGGGCTTGCTGTGAGAGGAAAAAAGAAGACAATTCCTTTCTTCCCTTTTATTTTTAATACATTTGTCACCTCAAACCCCACGAGAGCCGTTGTCGGCGGCAATCCAAAATCAAAACTGGACTTTTTGTCTTAAAAGCCATTCTCTCATTAAAACAGGAATTAATTCAGGGAAGTTTATGGCTGGGCTCAAGCTGAAGCTCCTTCTGGCTCCGTTATTGACTGATCTGCTGCATGTGGAGCCGCAGGACTGAGGGGCTGAACTCCGTGCAATAAATATTGAAGGCTATTTAAATGGAAAGGGGAATCACAATTTCACTGCTTTGTGTTATATAAGCAAGGTCTGAAATGAAATTACTGCTCCTGGAGATGAAAGAAGTTAAAATCTGCTCGTGTTTTTTTACCCTTAGGTTTAAAAGGCAAATAAATATGTAAACAAATAAATCAAGAATATTAAATCTCATCTAATCGGCTTTAACCACAAAATCTACAAAGATGTTTCTTATTCTGCAGCTGAAAGAGTCAGGAACGCGAATCTTTCCCATGGAAATCTTTCCTTCTCAGATAAGTGCTCAGAACCTGGACTGAATTAGTGCTAACAAAGCCGACTTTGTTTTTTAAATCCGGATTGTGAACTATAATGTCCTAAATGTCCCTTACTTGTTCCATGTGATACCAAACCTTCATTTCCCCATTTTCTGCAGAAGTCTGACGCTGTTTCACACCACAACGACACAGACCCCGAGATCCAGAAGGCTGAAAATGGCTCCTCGATTTTTGGGATGTGTCTCCCTTTTATACTATTTCACACAGACCAGTTGGATTGGGGACACAAAGACAAACCTCTTCACTCACATTGCTCAGAGCAGAGGGACATCAAGAAGATTTTCCCTCCCGGGGAAAGGAATGAATAACAAAGTTACAGCTACAAAAACATTTCTCCTGTTTACAGAAAATTCCCTGGGAAGGGAATTTCAGAAAACCAAAACACCTCAGGTACGGAACCAGGGCTACAGAAGTCCTCCCTGGAAATTTTTGGTTTGGAAAAAAACCCAAAACATGAGCAGGGCTGGCCACCAAACATGGACATCTCCTGTGTGGTGTGACCTGGGAATGCCCTGATGGAGCAGGAGCAGCATCCCGACCTTCCCTCCCTGCTCAGACCCTCCTCGGGATGTTTTAGCAGGGCTTGACAAGCATTTAGGCCGAGCCTAAATGGCTTCCACGGCTCCGTGCTTTGGTGTTTCCCTCAGCAGGGCTGCCAGGGTAAATTCCCATATAAATATTCCCCAGGGAGTTTCTTCCCTTCCCCTCTGAGCCCCAAGGAAGGTGATTAACGCCGGGTTAATTGTGCCGGCCCAGCCTGCGGGGCACAGAGCTCTGCCATTCCCTCTGTGAAATGGTTAACATTTTAAAAGTTTAATAATAATAAAAAAAAAGACAATAAGAGACATACAGAGCAAAAGTTTACAGACCTCTGGGTGCCTGGCATCCCACACCAAGGCACACCACTTAACAAAGGATCTTTCCTTTAAATATCGTAGGTTATCGCGTATTCATAAATTTTGGACACAATTTAAACATTTCTCTGGACTTTAGGTGTTTCTGTTTAATTGTAACTTTTCTCCCCCACCGTTCTCTCTTGCAAACAAATTTTTCCAGTGGCTCCACAAAGTTGCAAGTCCCTTGATAACGGAGGCAATAAATTCTTCCTTCTGGAGTTTTTTGGTGCCTTTGCTGTTACCCTGATAGGATGATGCGAGAAATTTCTTAATTGCCTCTCCCACTTCTCTTTGAGCTAGTTATAAAAGCATCTTACATCACATAGTTTCTATTTTAATGGTATGCTATCGCCTAAAAACTGTATTTATTTACACTACCAAGAGACTATATTAATACAGCATAACTTTCCAACGTAACACGTATAGTATTCATTTTAATATTTGCAAAAGCCAATAACATAACATAATATTCTATTCTATTCTATTCTATTCTATTCTATTCTATTCTANNTTCTATTCTATTCTATTTATAACACCTCTGTCCCTGCTGGGTGTAAAACCAACCCCAAAATCGGCCACTGCAGCTGTTTCCTCCTCCTCCTCCTCCTCAGCACCTGAAGCGCCCCTGAAATCTCTCTCCTTTTGTGTTCTCCTTCCAAACCCCTTCCCAGTGTTATAGATGCATATTGTAAAGTTGGCTTTATATAGTCATATATTCATATATTTCTATATTTCTATATTTCTATATAAATATATTCATATATTTATATATTTATATTAAAATAGATTTTTATAAAAATTTAAATATTTTATAAATATAAATATATATTTATAGAAATATATAAATATATAATAGGATTGGATAAGAAAGTCCACACTGCAGCAATAATGTATAAGATAAATTAATTAGGGATTGGTGTGGAAGTAGGAACAATCTGTGTGGCCGTAGTTTATTACAATAGTTTATTATCATACACTAGTATTATAATATAGTAGTATAATATTATATCAGAGTGGTTTATTATAGTAAAACTTTTTGAACCCCTATAACCTGTGGTCTTGTGACCACTGACCACTGACCATGTGGTCAGTGTTCACCTGACCTGTAACTCATGCTGTGGAGACGTTCTCAGCCCTTCATGAGGCTGAGGCAACAAATCATGATTTAAACACCTCTCAGCAGCCCCGTGTCTCTTGTGCAAGCCCAGCAGGGCTGGAATGAGATGGGATTTCAGGTCCCTCCCAGTCTGCAATTCCATGAAAATTCCTCCCTCCCAGTCTGCAATTCCATGAAAACTCCCCCCACCCTCTCCTGGCTGCATCCCCCTGGAGGTAGGTGTCACTGCTGTCTCCTTTCTCTGCAGGAATCAAACACATTCCGGTGGTTTTAGACTGTTCCTCCCTCACACTTCCCAAGGAGCCCAGCTCTGGGTTGTGCCTCCCCGTGTTCCTCTCGACAATCCCACTAAAGCCAGGGATGCAAATGGCTGCTCCCTTTTAACGAGCAGGAATTCATGAGTTCATGGCTCATGCTCACCCAGCCCTAAAGGCCTGTCTGAAGATCACAGAGCAGCATTCCCAGGGCAGTCCTCATCCCTGGAAGAGCTCCAAAGGAGCATCCCAGGCTCTCAGGGCTGGCTCTCAGCAGACGGGGTGGTGTGAGGTCCAAATGACTCTGTAATTCCTCACCTGGATCCCAACCTGCTCCTGTGAACGTTTCTAAATCTGATTTTCCCAAGCTGCAGCTCACTGGGAAAGCCTCCATCCCTCTGGAAAATCCCACACCACACCCCCCCAGTCAGCCTTTATCCCTTCAGTTCCTCCATCCCCACTGCTGGGAAAGTCCCCCCTGTCCCTCTGGAAAATCCCACACCCCTCAGTTACCCTTGGAACCCTCTATCCCCTCAATTCCTCCATCCCCATTGCTGGGAAAGCCCCCCCTGTCCCTCTGGAAAATCCCACACCCCTCAGTTACCTTTGGAACCCTTTATCCCCTCAATTCCTCCACCCCCAGTGGGAGAACTCCAGCTGGAGTGGGGATGAACAAACATTGCTGGAGAGTTTGGGAACAGACAGGGATTATTTCCCAAGAGTTTCCCTGTGCCTTTCCTCGAGCTCTGCTGCATTTGTTATCCCAACGCTCCCGGTTTCTGTGGAGAGAATCCTCCTCTTCATTAACTCTCTGCTCAGGCTGGACCGCTCCACATCCAGGCAATTCCCGCTCCTGCTTTTTCCTTCCCGAGCTGGCAGGGAGGTAAAATTCTCAGGGAAAGTGAATAAAATGTCCCAGACATCGTTGTTCCCTTTCCAGGTTCCCACAAATCCATCCTCATCCCAGCGCTGTGCCCCTAATTCCCTCAGCTCTGCTCTGGAATTCTCCTGGCGTTTCCCCCCATTCCCATTTTGCACTTTATGACATTTTTTCATTTCCCGGCTTTTCAATCTTCCCAGGAGGCTCCTGAAGCTCCTGGGATGGGCACCAGAGCTGAACTGCCTGGATGGGCTGGGGAGGGGAAGCTCTTCCCAGATTATAAATTCCAGATATTGGCAGTAAACCCTTCCCTCTCTGGGCATTAAACCTCTCCAGCTTCCCCGTGAATCCCAAATCAGAAAGTCATGAATACAGAAATGAGGTTTCAATAAGTGTCAAATGTGATTCCCATAAACCCTGACCACTGGGCCACTGTATTTTGGGGAAAAAAAAAAAAAGTCAAATCACTTTTCTGAAGCTTCTGTGACCTTCAGCCACACGCGCTGAGATATAAAGCTGGTATTTCACTTCTGCCTTGAAAGAGCCACATAAAATTATTAAGCTCTATGAAAATCTTGTCTTCCTTGGCAATCAGCAGGATAAAATAGAAATTCAAATTGAAAAATAGACAATTACGTACTACAGGCAATTTTCACACAGTATTTACGTGGCACAAAGTTCATAAAATCATGTAGCAAGCATTTTGTTGTCACGCTGAGCTCCAGGTGATGGAGATAAAACAATCCAGGCAGCAGCTCTGCACTCTGGCATAAATTAGTTAAAATAATTTGCCTCCATGCGCTACAAAACATGAACATTGAATAGAAGACTCTATTAAAAATTGATACAGTATTTCCTGGCTGAGCTTTACATGAGTTATTATCATTTCAGGAGATCCTTCACGATAATGCCGTGATGCAAACTCGGGGCTGACTCATCTGGCACGTGGAGGAGCTGAGAGCTCTGGAGGATCATTGCAGAATTCAGGAGCTGTGATTTGGGGTGATCATTGCAGTATTCAGGAGCTGTGATTTGGGGTGATCATTGCAGTATTCAGGAGGTGTGATTTGGGGGATCACTGCAGTATTCAGGAGCTGTGATTTGGGGGATCATTGCAGTGTTCAGGAGCTGTGATTTGGGGGATCATTGCAGTGTTCAGGAGTTGTGATTTGGGGGATCATTGCAGTGTTCAGGAGTTGTGATTTGGGGGATCATTGCAGAGTTCAGGAGCTGTGATTTGGGGTGATCATTGCAGTGTTCAGTTGTGATTTGGGGTGATGATCATTGCAGTGTTCATGAGCTGAGTGCTCTGGGGGTCATTGCAGTGCTCAGGAGTTGGGATTTGGGGTGATAATTGCAGAGTTCAGGAGTTGTGATTTGGGGGATCATTGCAGTGTTCAGTTGTGATTTGGGGTGATGATTATTGCAGTGCTCAGTTGGGATTTGGGGGATCATTGCAGTGCTCAGGAGTTGTGATTTGGGGGATCATTGCAGTGCTCATTGAGGAGCTGAGAGCTCTGGGGATTATTGCAGAGTTCAGGAGCTGTGATTTGGGGTGATCATTGCAGAGTTCAGGAGCTGTGATTTGGGGTGATCATTGCAGTGCCCAGGAGTTGTGATTTGGGGGATCATTGCAGTATTCAGGAGTAGTGATTTGGGGGATCATTGCAGTGCTCAGGAGTTGGGATTTGGGGGATCATTGCAGTGCTCAGGAGTTGTGATTTGGGGTGATCATTGCAGTGTTCAGTTGTGATTTGGGGTGATGATTATTGCAGTGTTCAGTTGGGATTTGGGGGATCATTGCAGTGCTCAGGAGTTGTGATTTGGGGTGATCATTGCAGTGTTGAGGAGTTGAGAGCTCTGGGGATCATTGCAGTTCTCAGGAGTTGTTGCTTCCCATCCTTTGGATAAATGCAGGCTCTGGAATGTGAATGTGATTTCCAGGGCCGGGACTGTGGGTGGACTTCCACTAAAATATTCATGATTTAGGTGTTAGCAGCTCCAATTAATTGCCATCCATAATTAATCTGCCCTGTGGAAAGCAGCTATTTTATAAACACGGGATGCACTGGACATGCCCCCTTAATTTGTACTGTGGGGTTTGTTTATCTGGCAGTCAGGAACACAGAAATGGTGCTTGTCCTGTGGAGCAATCCCTGATCACCCTGCTGGGTCTGTCCTGTGAGGGAACAATCCCTGCTCATCCTGCTGGGTCTGTCCTGTGGAGCAATCCCTGATCACCCTGCTGGGTCTGTCCTGTGAGGGAACAATCCCTGCTCATCCTGCTGGGTCTGTCCTGTGGAGCAATCCCTGATCACCCTGCTGGGTCTGTCCTGTGAGGGAACAATCCCTGATCACCCTGCTGGGTCTGTCCTGTGAGGGAACAATCCCTGATCATCCTGCTGGGTCTGTCCTGTAAGGGAACAATCCCTGATCATCCTGCTGGGTCTGTCCTGTAAGGGAACAATCCCTGATCATCCTGCTGGGTCTGTCCTGTGAGGGAACAATCCCTGATCACCCTGCTGGGTCTGTCCTGTGAGGGAACAATCCCTGATCACCCTGCTGGGTCTGTCCTGTGAGGGAACAATCCCTGATCATCCTGCTGGGTCTGTCCTGTGAGGGAACAATCCCTGATCACCCTGCTGGGTCTGTCCTGTGAGGGAACAATCCCTGATCATCCTGCTGGGTCTGTCCTGTAAGGGAACAATCCCTGATCATCCTGCTGGGTCTGTCCTGTGAGGGAACAATCCCTGATCACCCTGCTGGGTCTGTCCTGTAAGGGAACAATCCCTGATCACCCTGCTGGGTCTGTCCTGTAAGGGAACAATCCCTGATCATCCTGCTGGGTCTGTCCTCTGAGGAAACAATCCCTGCTCACCCTGCTGGGTCTATCCTAGGGAACAATCCCTCCCAGCTGCTGGGTCAGCCCTGTGACCTCCTCCAAAGCCAGCTCACAGCTCCTGCACCCCACACCCAGCCCTGCTCATTCCCCAGTTCCAGCTCTGGCACTCCGGATTTGCCCCCATGGCTCAGGTGTGGATCCTGTTAGAGACAGGGAGCTGCAGAGATGTGGATCCCACAGCTGGGACAGCCAAACCCAACAGCTGGATCCCACAGCTGGATCCCACAGCCGGATCCCACAGCCAGATCACACAGCCAGGGCAGCCAGATCACACAGATGGGTTCCACAGATGGATCCCAGACCCAGATCCCGCATGTGGATCCCACATGTGGATCCCACAGCCGGATCCCACAGCCGGGCACACACCATGGCACGGGGCTGCCTGGCACCCCCACCCGTGGGGCTGGCAGTGCCACCTCTCAACCAGGTGTTGGCTGGCACCAGTGACCTCTGTGCCAATGGGATGGGATGGAATGGAATGGAATGGAATGGAATGGAATGGAATGGAATGGAACCCTCCATGGGCGCACCCTGAGTTCCTGGGAGGACAAGGAAGGTTCTGCCCAGCTTTGGAGGACAGGAGAAGGGGCCGGGGCTGCTGGTTTGCTGCAGGAGTTGCTCATTCCTGAAGACAAAATGAGGAATTGTCTTGGGACAACACAGACCCAGGGTTTGGGTACCTCCTCCTGCCCCGAGCCTGCAGACAGCCCAGGGCTGACATAACTCCAGGCAGGCATTTCAGAAACTGTCACTCATTTAAAAACCCTGTCGGTGCCAAAAAATCGCAAACGAGAAGTTTCTACAAGATTTTACCCTACAGTTTGATCTTTCACTTCTTTTTACACTTGGCCAGGGCTGGGAATCTGCTTTGCTGTCAACAGGGAAGAGGATACAGGATGGTCGGTGCTGGGTCAGTGGGTGGATTTGATGGTCTCAAAGGTCTTTTCCAACCTAAACGATTCCACAATTCCGTGGTCGATCAGCTGCCTGGGTGGCCAGGGGACAAGGACAGGTCACCTGCGTGTCCAGCACCACCTGAGGGGTGGCTGCAAAGCCAAATTCTCCTTGGCGGGGTTGGCAGCAGGAGCCATAATTTGGGAGGCTTCAGCCAAGATTTTGGGGTGGTCACCTGTGGAAGAGGCACCCAGAGGTGGGGCCACCCCCATCCCTGGGGACCTCCAAACTCATCCAGACAAAGCCGTGGCTGAGCTGCTCTGCTGAAGGCGGCGTTTTTGGGGTGACAAAACCCCAGCGGTCCCTTCCAATCCGTATTTCCGTCATTCCTGTCCCTGCTGCTCGTTCCAGACACGGAGTTTTCCAAGTGATCCTGTCCTACAGAAGTTTCATTTCACCACGTTGAGCTTTATTGGCCTTTAGGGCAAGAGCTTTGGCCTTGCCTGCCGTAAATAACTCCCGGCATCTGCAAATGCCCCGCTTCATTAACCACCCCCTTCCCCGCTAATTAGCGACACAGGCAGCGGCAATCCCGGGGCGGGAATCTCGGGGCAGCCCCGATAACCTCTGCCACAGTCGGATGGACAGTTATTCCCCGTCTGTGTCCCGGGAGCGTTGGGGACAGGCTGGGAGGAGCAGGGGCAGGTGTCAGAGGAGCTCTCTGTGCCTGCCTGGCGCAAGAGGACACAAAAGAGCCCCACTCACCCGTCAGGATGTGAGATGCAAGGAAAAAGGGACTTTATTTTGGGAATCTCAGCTTATGTAGCTTTTGGGATTTGGTCAAGGACTGGAGGATGAGAGGAACACCCCTCTGACCCCGGTGGTCGACTCAGAAGTCCATCAGTTTGCCTTTCTCCCGGGAAAGGAATGTGTTTGCCAAACATCAGCCTTTGTTTTAATTACAACGCGTGAGAACTCTCCAGTCCAAGAATGAAAACAATCCCAAGGCTGAAAAAATCAGGGCGACACCTGCCTGCTCCGGGGACAAACGGGCCGGATTTCCATATGGAAAAACGACTCCACACAGCAGCAGCGGCTCTGCCTCGGCTCCCGGGGGAGGCTGTGAAAAATCCCTGCTCCTGGTGGCTCCGCTGGGCTCATCCCCCGCATTTCAGGAGCTTTCGGGATGTTTTCCTCGCTCCTCCCATCATCGCTCCGCTCTCCCCGTGCCGTGTGCCGCTGACTGGGAAAGGAGCTAAAAATAAAAATAAAGCTGTGTTATTTAGCAGGAGGAAAACACTCATTTAAGTGCTATTTATACGCCTGTGGAGACTGCTCCTGGAAAGGCTTCGCCAGCTCCAACTGCAGCCGGTCACCCAGGGAGGAGCTCGGCAGCTCCGAAATGTTATTTACACACGGCCAAAGCCTTGGTGCCACTGGGGATCTGCTGCTCTGAGGGGAAGAAACTGAGGCAACACCATCCAGGATCCCACATGGGCTCCTTGCCAGACCCAGGGCAACTGTGGAGGCCAAGCTCCTCAGAATTCTGGAATTGCTGAGGCTGGAAAAGCCCTCCCAGCCCATCCAGTCCCACCTCTGCCCACCCTGTCCCCAGCCCAGAGCTCTGAGTGCCACCCCCAGGAATTCCCTGGACACCTCCAGGGATGGGCACTCCAAACCTCCCTGGGCACTCCCAAGGCCTGAGCGCCCTTTCCATGGGGAAATTCCTGCTGCTGTCCACCCTGAGCCTCCCCTGGCCCAGCCTGAGGCCGTTCCCTCTCCTCCTGTCCCTGTTCCCTGGGAGCAGAGCCCGACCCCCCCGGCTGTCCCCTCCTGGCAGGGACTTGTGCAGAGCCAGAATCACAGAATTAATTGGAATTGATTAGGTTGGAAATGACCTCCAAGATCACCAAGTCCAATCACCAACCCAGCACCATGTTCAGCCCTAAGCCACACCCTCAGGTGCCACATCTGTGTGGGTTTGGAACAATTCCAGGGGTGACAACCCTGGCCTGCTTGGGTGTCTATAGCACTGCCCTGGGCAGTCTGTGCCAGGGCTTGACAACTTCCAGTGAAGAAAATTTTCCTCCTCTCTAATGTAAACGTCAAGGGTCCTTAACCTTCCCATGAGGAGGATTTCCATCTTCCACAGGAAGGCCGAGAAGGCCCCACAAGCCCAGCCACACCAGCCACAGGCACTGACACTGCAGCCGTGGCACCCAGGGGGGGCAAGTTGGGTTATTCAGAATTTGAGAACTCCAGATTGGTTGGGGTTGGGAGAGACCTTAGAGCCCATCTCATCCCACCCCTGCCATGGCAGGGACACCTCCCACTGTCCCAGGGACACCTCCCACTGTCCCAGGCTGCTCCAAGCCCAATGTCCAGCCTGGCCTTGGGCACTGCCAAGGATCCAGGGACAGCCACAGCTGCTCTGGGCAGTGAAGATTTAGGACATTTAGAGGGGTTCCCGCGGTTCTGGAGGATCAGCACCACGGAGAGCAGCACCTCCACCAAAACCTGGTTCAACCCCCCTTCCCAAAAGAGCACCTCAGGGTGTCTCTGCCTTTTCCTGGGACAATCCAGGGAGGAATGGCAGCCCCTGCCTGCCACCAGCACAGGAGAAGGGTGATGAGAGCTGGGACTGATGCCCCAAGTTCCATCTCCCCCGTATTCCATGTTGTGCGGTGCCCAGGGGGGCAGCTCTGAGCTCACAGTCAGTGTCACTCAGCTCTGCACACAGCAGGGACACAAAACAAATCCTTTTCCTGCCCCACACCAAGGACAACTGGGACAAGTGTTCAGGCCCCAAAGCACCAACAAGGCTGGGCTGGAGGGAGAAAACAAGACAACAACAGCTGCATCACCTGCAGCTGGAATGGGACAATTCAACCCCAAGATGCAAATGGACCAAAACTTGGAAAAGTGTGAGACCTTGTGACCGGGTGTCCATTTTGTGTCCA
>VZDJ01007753.1:51639309-51664623 GCA_008694505.1 Cyanoderma ruficeps | reverse complement strand
GCTTCTCCTCTGCAGGGGAACATTCCCAGCTCTCCCAGCCTGGCTCCAGCCCTTGGAATATCTCCATGTATTCCTTTGGAGCTGATTCCTCTCTCAGTTTTATGCAGAAATTAAGGGTTAAAGGCACTTGACCTTTTTAATTTACCCAAGGGAAAAGTAAGAGCAAATTTCTCTGTGTTCTTTAGAGCCATCACAGGCCCGCAATCCCGATACTTTAATTTAGCAAAAAAAAAAGTCATAATGAGAAGCAAAGGCTGGAAGGTGAAACTAAACAAACTCAGAGTAGGAATAAAGTTAATTAAGCAGTGAAGGCAGTAACCTAATATGGAGCAGATTCTCTGTCATTTGAAAACTTAATAAAATGATTATCCTTGAAGAGATGCCCCTACCTGGAGTGTGCAGGTTTCCTGGGAGGGAGCAGGGACAGCCCTCCCTGAGTGCTTCCCACATTTAACAGTTTGGGAAAATGTGGCATTTCCCACATTTAGGATTGTGGATGGGGCTCAGCTCTCCCCACAACAAAGCTCCCTGTGCTCCTCTCCTGGGCAATGAGGGGAAATCCTGGCTGAGCTTTTCCAGGTGTTCAGAGGCTGATCTGCAACTCCAGCCTGGAGCAAAGGAGGCTCAGGGGGGACCTTGTGGCTCTGCACAAGTCCCTGCCAGGAGGGGACAGCCGGGGGGGTCGGGCTCTGCTCCCAGGGAACAGGGACAGGAGGAGAGGGAACGGCCTCAGGCTGGGCCAGGGGAGGCTCAGGGTGGACAGCAGCAGGAATTTCCCCATGGAAAGGGCGCTCAGGCCTTGGAAGTGCCCAGGGAGGTTTGGAGTGCCCATCCCTGGAGGTGTCCAGGGAATTCCTGGGGGTGGCACTCAGAGCTCTGGGCTGGGGACAGGGTGGGCATCGGACACAGCTGGGACTCTGATCTTGGAGCTCTTTTCCAACCTCAGGGATCTTGGGATTCCAGGCCCTTGTACCAAAGCCCCTTTTAAAACCAGGTGTTGTCCATCCAAAGCCTTCTCCTGGCATTCCTGCATCCAAAGTGGCGGCACTGGGTGGGATTTAAGGTCCCTTTAACCCAAACCATTCTGGGATATTGCCCAGCGTTCCCCACAGCAGGGCACTGCTTTTCTGGGAAGCTCTGGAGCCATGGGATTTAGGATCCATGATTCCAAGGCTGTTTTTCCCCTCAGTCCTGCCCCTGCTGCAGCACCAGGACAGCTCAGCTCCTGTTCACAGCCTCTCCCAGCGTTGCCCTGATTGTTCCTTCTCCATCTCTCACCCTCCCAGGTGATTGTTTTGGGATGGTGTTTTGGGATGTTTTTCCACAGCCCTCGCAGGCTGGGATTTCTGCAAACGCCTCTGCACAGCTCAACTCCCTCCTTATTACTGCAGCTCACATCATGAAGGGCTGGCAGTCAAAAAAACCCGCAGAGGATATAATCAAAATAATAATAATAAAAAAAAAATGCCACAGAGGAAACTCCCAGGAGGACACTGAGAAAACTTCAGCCCAAACAGGGCCCTGATCAAAGCAGGAAAATTTGAAAGCGTTTGACATCCAGGAGCTCCCCTTTTTATGCTGCTGGCAGGTGAGAGCTGCCTGCTTGGGCTGAAGAATGCCTTTATAAAAACCCACCTTTTCCAGAATTTATAGCTGCTGACTCCAAAAAGAGTTTGGGTGAATAAGCACCTCCTCGGCAAACAGAATTAGCAGAAGTAGGGCAAAGGGAGGAGGAGTGGCTGGAGCTGCCCCGAGGGTCACAGCCCATATTCCTGTGGTTATATATAGATGTCCTAAATAGCAAACTGGGCTCCGTTTGTTCTCCCCGACAGCCCCGGCCGTGGGGGCGGCAGGGACAGGGCAGGAGGGGGAACTGGGCTCTCCCGGGGGCTGGGATCACACACAGCACTAATTAACCTCTAATCTGACCGCGGAGATGACTTCCCGCTCGATCGGCCTGTAGGGCTCCTCCCAGGAGCTGCTCCTACTCCCTGTCCCAGCTCAGTGACCCAGCAGTGACCAGTGATACTGGGCCCCCAGCAGTGACCAGTGTCACAGGGCCACCAGCAGTGACCAGTGTCACGGGGCCACCAGCAGTGACCAGTGTCACTGGGCCACCAGCACAACCCTCAAACCCAGCTCACTCTGGGGCCTGACTCTGTTGGAGTCCTAAAAACTTAGAATTTGGGGTTTTAGTGGATAGCAGTGCGTACGAGTCACGCTGTTTTACACCACAACGACACAGATCCCGAGATCCACAAGGCTGGAAATGACTCCTTTATTTTTGGGATGTGTCTCCCTTTTATACTATTTCACACAGACCAATTGGATTGGTGACACAGAGACAAACCTCTTCACTCACATTGGTCAGAGCAGAGGGACATCAAGAAGAAGTCCCTCCTAGAGAAAATATGCAAACAAATATGCTGTTACAAAAAAATTTCTTGTTTACAAAAAAATTTCCCGAAAAAGGAATTTCAGAAAACCAAACATCTCAAACACGAACCAAAACTAAAATGGAGGATTTTAGGTGTTGTCTAAATCCTTCGTCTTCACCTTCTTCTTCCTTCTTCTCCATGGGTTTGGGTGGTTTTCTGTAATCGGGTGAAAAGGGTCCCCATTGCGGGCCTTGGGTGGTGATTATTGGGTCAGAAATGTAAATAATGCAGGTGTCACCTCGTTATTGGGGGATTATCTTTTAAATAACCTTGGGAAGAGTTAGGAGCTCTCCATTTTACCTTCATTTTCTAAGAGCTCACAGCTTGTGAGTCTGTAAATACTGTAAATAGATAAGAGATAAAAAACATTCCAACTCCAAACTCCAGCTTGGCGTTTCCCGTGTCTTTATCCCGACCTTGGTAGAACAATAAAAGGAGCCAGAACCATCACAGACTCAAGCCTAAATTATCCCTACTCCATACCTAGTTTTATGGCTGCGCCGTGCAATGACTCAAGCTAAGGCTTTGTAGGGAAAAATTCCCTCTAAAATTAAAGTTTGTCAATAAAAAGCTCTTTCTAACCAGCCTCCCACAGCGCCTGCCTCCGGGAGATCCATCAGGAAACGCTGCCTTTGTGGGCTTTCCAAAGGACTTTCCTCTAATAAAAAGTGAACTTATTGACAAGCTTTCCTGGCTGTTCTTTCCCAAGCTTTTGTAAAGATATAATTGTCAAGATGATATAGATTTATCTGGCATCCTGGCTAGGCCTGAGAAATTACAGCTGTGCCTTCCTGTCAAACTCACGCCTTCAGCCAAATTGGGCTGAAATTGTGCACCAGGGCTCACGTGGAAAACTGCAGGAGACAGCTTTTCCAGGGCCTTGGCACTAAGGGGGAAAGGGAAAAAACAAGAAAGGGAAGAAAGAGGAGGAAGAAACAGAGGGAGGAGAAAGAAACAGAGGAAGGAAAGGAAAGAGAAAGAAAAAGGAAGGAAAGGAAGAGAAAGGAAGAGAAAGGAAGGAATGGAAGGAAAGGAAGGAAAGGAAGGAAAGGAAGGAAAGGAAGAGAAAGGAAGGAAAGGAAGGAAAGAGAAAGGAAGAGAAAGGAAGGAAAGAAAGGAAAGGAAGGAAAGGAAGGAAAGGAAGGAAAGGAAGGAAAGGAAGGAAGTTAGCTTTGTTTAAAGTCAAGGAGAACAGAAAAACCCCTCTTTTCCTTGGATGGCCAGGCCTCATTCATCAGCCTCTGGCGGGAAAAAGATTGCCCAAAAAACCTGTGGATATCCCATCCCTGAAAATGTCCAGCTTGGACATTGGGCTTGGAGCAGCCTGGGGCAGTGGGAGGTGTCCCTGGGACAGTGGGAGGTGTCCCTGCCAAGGCAGGGGTGGCACTGGGTGGGATTTAAGGTCTCTCCCATCCCAAACTGTTCTGGGATTTATGGTCTCTGTAAGGTTTGGATTTTTTGGCTTCTTTTTCTTTGTCCATGTCCAAGGGATGGGGTGACTCAGGTTATAACGTGCACTTTGTAAAGGACATGAATATTCAAAGAGAACAAGTTCTAAACGTCCCTCTCTGCCTAAAGCCAGACCTGGATGGGGCTGGAAAATCCCCCTGGGTGAAAAGTCCCACAGTGAGCAGTCTGTCAAATGAGACCCAAAACATTTCCTTCCCTTCCACACCCATCCACATTCTTATTAGTGAAATATCCCTGGAATCTTCATCTCCACCCAGAAATATCCTTATTTTTAATTCATTCCAGCTTGCCTTGCAGCCCTGGGACCACTGTGAGCCCTCCAGACCAGGTGGGTCCTGTGAATATTTCGTCCTGGGGAAAACAGTGACTGAGCCAACCCCCGCCAGATTTTAGACCATGGAATTCTGCCACGGAGTTTCACCCTTGGCGCCCGACCCAGCAAAATCCCAAGGACTGGAGTGCTGGATGGGATCAGCATATTCCAGCTGAGGAATCCTCCTCCAGTGAAATCCCAAATCCAGTGGAAGTGGTGAAGTTGGGGTGAAATCCCCCCAGATCCCAGATCCCAAATCCCACCCTGCAGCAGGCCCTGTCACCTCAGCATTTGCACACAAAAGCCAAATTGATTTGGGATCACCCTGGGAACGTTTCCCAGAGCTGCCCAGGGCAGAGAACTTCTGTCTGCTCTGCTTCTGCCTGGACTTGAGCACCCTGTAGTTCCAACACTTTCAGTGATTCCAGAAAAATTAGGTAGGGAAGAAGTAACTCTGTCCTTTGCCTCCCTTGCTCTTCAAATGATTTTCCTTTCATTTTTTAAAGCCCTACCCAAGGCTGTTCTCCGCAAACTTGATCATTCTGTGCAAAACCTACTTAAAATTCTCTGCTGCTCCTGAGAACTGGTGCAACACACGGGAGCCTGGGAATTTTCAGCATCCTTGGTGTTCGTTGTTACAAGGAACAGGGAGCATTTCCAGGCACCGAGGCAGGGAAACATCCAGCTGCTCCTTTTGCCCAGGCCTGCCCCATTCCTGCCTCCTTTGCCGGAAGTTCCAGCAGGTTAACTGTGACCTTGCTCAGTGTCCCGGGGAGGCCTGGGGGCACTGCTGTCCAAAATAATTGTGGTTTTAATGAAGTTTTGTGGATCTGGATCCAGGCGGGTTGGGAAGGGAAGTCCATGAACCACTTCTCTTAGGGTGGGGGGAGAAGGTGAAGTGGGAAAGATAACTCAGTGTTAGAATTATGTCTTATAAATTCAGGTTGTTGACATGGTCATGGTCATCTCCTTGAGAGATGTTTAGATAAGCATGTTTTGGATATTTTCATTGTTATTATTTTTTTTTTTTTAAATATGAGACCTGTTCCTTATAGACACTCTAGAAAGATCCAGGATGGGGAAGGTGCTCCCTCACTCTGGGCACTGCCCCTGCTTTTAATCTGATTCCATGGATCCTCCAACTGCACATCCCTGAGCCCCAAGTTTCCCAAGCGAATCCTGTCCTTATCCCAGGGGGATAAATCAGACACAGGCCGTAAAATGAACACCAATTTCTTGGAGAATGAGCCTGATCTCAAGCATAAAACAGCAAAAGGGTTTTATTTCCCCTCCCTGCATAAAAGAACATTTAAAGTATATTAACTAAAGATTTTTTTTTTCTGAAAACAGGGATGGGTGGGATATTGGGAATTAGGAATTCCTGGCTGGGAGGGTGGGGAGGGGCTGGGCTGGAATTCCCAGATTTGCTGTGGCTGCCCCTGGATCCCTGGCAGTGTCCAAGGCCAGGCTGGACATTGGGCTTGGAACAGCCTGGGACAGTGGGAGGTGTCCCTGGGACAGTGGGAGGTGTCCCTGGGACAGTGGGGGGTGTCCCTGGGACAGCGGGAGGTGTCCCTGCCAGGGCAGGGGTGGCACTGGGTGGGAGGATTTAAGGTCCATTGCTCCCACCCAAACCATTCTGGGATTCTGGGACATTACCCAGCATTCCCCACGGCAGGGCACTGCTTTTCTGGAAAGCTCCAGAGAGTTTTACTGAGCATCAGTGGAGCCAAACTCTGAGCCAAGAAACTTCTCCAAGCCTCTTAATTGAAGTGTTCTCATTAATCAGAGCCACGTGGATGTGGAAGCTCCCAGCCCTTGTCCCTCCCTGGCTGAGCCACGTCCCTGCAGCAGGGAATGGGCTGAGATGGGGCATTCATCAGCTAAAATTAATCCTCTCCAGGTGAAAATGCCTCCTCAGCCTCCCAATTAGGCTGCGGTGAGGGATGGAAGCAAAGGAGAATCGCTCGCCTTAATTAGTCCCTGTGCGGAGCCCGCGCAGAGCCATCCCTCATCCGCGGGCACAGAGTGGGGGCATTGGCAGGGAGGGCACCCACATCCCTGCTCCTGCTGCCCCCGAGGGCATCCCTGGGGCTGGGGACCTCCCACGGGGCAGAGGGAATCACCAACACTGCAGGAGTGTCCGTGGATGGCAGGGAGAGGGATCTCTGGAGACCAGGGGGGCTCCTGGAACACGCGGTTTATTGTGTGGGCCGTGGGTGAGAGAGCCTTGCCTTCGGGCACCAGCCCCAGCTGAAGGGGCGCCCCAAAGAGAGGGCTACCTCCTTGGTACAACGCATTACATCTCTTTTTTTGTGTGTGTTGAATATTCCAATCTACAGTGACCAAACCGGGCGTGAGATCAAATCCTACAGAATTTACATGCAGCCTGTGAGAACTGCTGCATTACCACATCGCTCCGTATTCTAAACTCTAAAGGCTACTTTTTTATCTGCCTTTTCCCTGATACCTTGGTGGGGCCACACCCTTGGGCCCCTTGGTGTCCCTTTGGTTGCTGTCACTCAACCCACCTCCAGCCCAATCTTCCTGCCTGCCATGCCTACAGCTCAAAGCTGGCTTCCATTTCTTTTTCACTCACAGGCTTTATATTTTCAGAATCTCTTGCCAAGCAATGGTATCCACAAGCTTTTCCCGCCTCATCTTTCCCATCTCAACACATCCTGGCATTGCTCCATGCCCCAAACCAGAGCTGGGAACTGGGAAAGGGATGTGAGGGGAGTGCTGTAGGAGCTGTCCCACCTCTGCTGCTCCTCAGGCCCCCAAGTTCCTGCTCCTTGAAGGTAAAAAGCTTCAAGGAAAGCTTCGGTGGGGAAAAAACCTTTCCATTCTGTTACCGCCGTATCTTTCAGACGTTACAGAGTTTGAACCCGACTTTCAACACCTCACATTACCTAAACACACGGAGAAAACCCCATTTTACAGCCCATCCTGCTAAAATGCATCTTTCCTTCACAGCCAGACCCACAGCCCTCCCTCTCCAGCACTCCCCAAATGCTTTTGGTGCTGTCTCTGGATCTGTGGGGTTTTAAAAAGCAATTGCAAGTTCTGCTGGACAGGGTTAAACCCAGGTACTCCTGTTGAACCCAACCTGCAGTAAGTGCATTGTCAGATCAATGCCCGTGGACCTCTCAAAATCCAAGGAAAGACATTTTATCCCCATTGTTCTGGGGCCCATTGAAATGCAGGAGCAGCACCCCGGTCTTTGTGGCTCCACAGACTGACTCACACACCCCAATTCCAATTAGCATTAGCTCATTAAATGGGAAGCAAGCTTGTTGTCATCTCGCCTCAAACAGGTCGAACATTCCTAATTGGGGAAAAAAAAAATCAAAAACCCAACAAAACCTCCAGTAGGTTCCATTTCATTCTTAGCCCAAAATGAAACCATTCCTCACTGCTGCCTCGCAGAAGCTGCTCCCTAATTCCGGTGTCAGCCGTGCCAGGGGAGCTCATTCCTCACACACTACGTGGATGGGAGCTCCTTTAATGTGCAGATCAATCCACTCAGCAGGAAATGTGCAAAAAAAGGCTTCTCTGGCCCCCTGTCCTGCCCATTTCTTCCACGGGATAAATGCAAACGCTCTGGAAAGCCCAAGCTCTGATCCAGGGTGGTTCTGGGGTGTCCTGGAGAGGGCTGGGGATCTCTGCATCCCCCTGCCCAGGAATGATGCCCTGCAGCAAATACTGTGAATCTCCCAGTTTCTCCCATTGAAGATGTTGTGGGGAGCAGCTCGGAGCTGGCTGAGCCCGAGGAAAATTCCCAATATCAGGAGCTGCTGCAGCCTCACCAACACTTGGTTACCAGGAGGCTGATCCAACAGCTGATCAATCCAATTAGCAGCAGCAATTTGAGAAACCCCTCAGGAGGTGTTTGCACACCCAGAGGGCCCCAGGGACATCCTTCCCTGGCATGGAGCTCAGGGACATGGCCTGAACCCTCAGGCCCAGCTGGAAAATTCGTGGAGGCTTCAGGGATCAGCCCAAATACAGCTGGATAATGAGAGCTAGGAGAAATTATATTTTGCTTCCCTACATCTGCTTTCCAAACCCAGCTTCTTGGGATTTCAGACAGAAAAAGTTTCATTTTCAAATAAAAATGTGACCTCTCTTGATGAGGAATTCCAGGAGGAAATCCCTGTGCCCCAGCCAGAGCCAGAGGAGGGGATCAGAGACCTGCAACTGAGTTGGTTTTACCTGCAGCGAGTGGCTGATCCATCGCTGCTGATGTCAAGTGTCAGAAACCCTCCAGAGCTACAAAAATACCACTTAAATTCACTGCAATTGAAATCCTTTCCACTCTTGGTCCCTCCATTTGAGCCAGAGGCAGGAATAGAAATATCCCTGCAGCTGGAAGGGGCACAGAGCATGCCCCACTCAGAGGGCATGCAGAACAAACTCCAGCAGGAGCTCTCCCATCCTCACCCCAAAGAGAGGCAATTAGAGCGGGAAATAGAAAAAGCAGAAAATTCTCATAGCAGTGTGAATGTAGGCCTAAAGTTAAAAAGATACCAGAATAAGGACACGGAAAAACGAGACTGTGTTTTTATGCTGTGTAGAGTTAGGCCTTAGCAAGTAGAAAAATATGTTAAGCAAGATAAGAGAAAAGTTTACTAATGAAACTCTGTGCTTTGTTTATAGGAGAGTATAAAAATTCCCGAGTAACAAAAAAAATATTAAACAAGCACTAATTGTTAGATATAAAGTATAGGTGTAGTTTTAATGATTGGTTTATGCCTGTAAGCTCTTAATGATTTGCTTTTGGTTAGAAAACTTTTAAAAGGCCTCGTAACACAGAGGATCCTCTCTGGTAACACAGAGGATTCTCTCTGGTAACACAGAGGATTGTCTCTGGTAACACAGAGGATTCTGGCTGCTGTTGGCAGGGCCTGAGCTGTTGCCATCTTTCTGTTGTCTCACCCTGTTCTGAGGCTGATGTTGCAATAAGAGCTCTAGACCCGTCTCCTGGCAGTCCCATCCCGTTATTTGGAAATATTTAATATCCAACAGGCAACCACCCCATGTCCTCCCCACCCTGCAGTGTGTTTAACTGAATAAGGACAGAATTCCATTGCTGAATCCTGGTCACAACGGCCCAAACCAGCAGAGGAAAGCACTTACAGAATTCGTGCATCCCCAAATTCCCCTCCTCACCCCGTCCTGGTGACCCCTCTCCAATTAGCCGCAGACACTGAGGGGAGGGGAGGTGAGCCCCCCGTGCTGGGATCTGGGGGCTCTGAGACCCCTCAGCAGTTCCCGAGGGGCTGATCCATCATTCATTATCCACCTTCCATTCCCCATCCCTGCTGCCTCTGCCTGGCAGCCAAGGGAGGCCCCAGCCCAGCCCCAGCCTGGCAGCAGCACTGTGGGGGGACACGGGGTGACACCGCCAGTGCTGCTGCAGGCCCAGACACCCACGGGTGCTCAGGGTGTCCCCCCGGGGCTGTCCCTGCAGCCCTTATCAATGCAGTTGATAAAGAGTGAAGTTTTTCCCTCAGAGGGTGGGCAGGCCCTGGAATAGAATTCCCAGATTTGCTGTGGCTGCCCCTGGATCCCTGGAATGCCCAAGGCCAGGTTGGACATTGAGCTTGGAGCAGCCTGGGACAGTGGGAGGTGTCCCTGGGACAGCGGGAGGTGTCCCTGCCTATGGAATGGGTGGGATGGGATTTAAGGGTTTTTTCTCGACAGAACCATTTCATTCTCTGCATTTCAGGTCCTTGCTCAGAGGTCACCCAGGTGCTGGGGATGCCACCCACCCCTGGGGACATCCCTGGGAGTTTGTGACCTTCTGCCCCAGGCACTGGCACTCTCTGGGCTGACAGGCCCCAGTGCTGACTGGCCCTGTGCCCTGGGTCCCCTCAGCCCCTGGGGACACCGTGGGTGACACTGAGGCACAGACACAGCAAAGGCCTGGATGCTGCAGCTGCTCTGCTCTCCCTCCAGCCCTCCTGGCTCCTGCTCCCATTTTGGGTACAGCTGCCCCCAAAGTGCCCCTGGTGCCATCCCACAGCGAGGTCCTGTCCTCCCTGGCCCACTGCCCTCACTCCCAGAACCATGGACTGTCCTGGTTTGGGAGGAGCCCACCAGGATCACTGAACTGCAGCTCCTGGTCCTGCACTGGGACACCCCAAACTCAGTCTCCCAAAGCCCCCTCCAGGGGTTTCAGACTGACAAAAGCCCCTCAGGCTGATCCAGGGGCAATTCCCATGATGCCTGAAGTTCCCTCTCCCCTGTATTCCATGTTGTGCGGTGCCCAGGGGGGCAGCTCTGAGCTCACAGTCAGTGTCACTCAGCTCTGCACACAGCAGGGACACAAAACAAATCCTTTTCCTGCCCCACACCAAGGACAACTGGGACAAGTGTTCAGGCGCCAAAGCACAAACAAGGCTGGGCTGGAGGGAGAAAACAAGAAGGATGGGACTGCATCACCTGCAGCTGGAATGGGACAATTCAACCCCAAGATGCAAATGGACCAAAACTTGGAAAAGTGTCAGACCTTGTGACTGGGTGTCCATTTTGTGACCATTTTGTGTCCATTTTGTGTCCATTTTGTGTCCATTTTGTGATCATTTTGTGACCATTTTGTGACCATTTTGGGTCCACCTTGGGTGTAGCCCTGGCCAGGCTCTTGTCCTGCCCAAGGTGGATCCTTAAAGACCTTTCAATAAATCTCTGCTTTATTCTCCAGCTCTGTCCAGTCTCTGTTCCAGCCCAGCCTTCCCAAGGCATCACTAACTCAGCCTCCCAGCTGCTCACACGGATGAGGGTTTGAGGGCAGAGCAGCAGGCGCTGGAGCTGCTAATTAAACCATTTTATCTGCAGACTTTGATGGCTCTGCCTCTCCCCAGCTTGACAAAACTCCCACCAGCCAGAAGCAGCCCTGGCCAGCTGCACCCGCATCGTGATCCTGGGGGCTGTAACCCTGTGAAATATTTAGGCTGACAAAAGCCAATGTTTGCTTTGTTCCCTGCCAAATTTGGGAGTGGATCATAAAGTGGAATATTTTCCACCAGCCCAGCTGCCTTTGCCTGCAGGACCTGGGCGTCTCACATCAGTGGTGCACGGGCAGGAGTTACCCACTAGTGGATTTGCCTTTTTCTCCTGCCCCGTGTGCTGGTTCCAGCTGAAGTCAGACAATGCATTTCCAGCTCAGCACAGGAAATGTGCTCAGCAGAGATAAAGACACTCCAGTTCTCCCTGCTCTGGTCTTGGTGTGATCCCAGCCGTGGTTTCACTCCCTCAGCAACAGAGAATCAGGGCAGCTCTGGGAAGGGTTTGCACCAGGCTCAGGTGTTCCCCAGAGGTTACGGAAAACCTCAGGGGAATTTTGTGCAATTTAAAACATTTTAAACCTTCCTCCCCTGAGAATGAACCAGCCCCAGCAGGAAACCTCCATTCCCTGATCCATGGCCCCTCAGGTCTTCCCTGTTCTCCCCAGGCAGACAGACACGAGAAATCTGCTCCAGAACAACCACTGGCAGCTCCAGCACAGGGAATGGGAGCCCACAGCTGCTCCTGGGAAATGTTGGCTCCTGCCTCGGACCCTGATGCCACACAAGGCATCACCTGCTTGGAATTCTCTTCCCAAAACAGAATCATGGAATGGCTGGGGTTGGAAAGGACCTTAAATCCCACCCAGTGCCACCCCTGCCATGGCAGGGACACCTCCCACTGTCCCAGGGACACCTCCCACTGTCCCAGGCTGCTCCAACCCCAATGTCCAACCTGGCCTTGGGCACTGCCAGGGATCCAGGGGCAGCCACAGCAAATCTGGGAATTCCAGCCCAGCCAGGAATTCCCAATTCCCAATCTCCCATCCATCCCTGCCCTCCGGCATTGGGAAGCCATTCCCTGTGTCCTGTCCCTCCAGCCCTTGGAAATGGTCTCCATTTTTCCTGTGGGGTCTCTTCAGGTCCTGGAGGGCCCCAGTGGGGTCAAACCTGGCCTTGCACCCACTCCCCTTAATTATTAATAAATTTTCCCTCTCTAAAACTTCCACGGAAATTCTACCCACTCTCAGCCTAACGATTTCTCGTCACACACACACGAAGTACAAAACATTCCAAAGCCGTGGGGACCACGCAGGATCGTGGCAGCAGCTTTCAGCTTGCAGAGCCTGACACAGATGCAGGCTGTGCTCGCTGCGGTGCCTCTGCTCCCTCACACAATCTCTTTAAAATCCGGAGGGAGTCCCACTTTAATTTATAGAAATTTAATGACAATATTACTTTGGAAATGAGAGTTAACTTCCGAATGGTGTGGATTCCTTCATCTGATGAGGAGGAGGTGTGCCTGCAATGATAATCATTTAATAGAGCCGTGTGGGTAAATAGCAAAGAATTTGTAACTCTTTATTGATGCTGTGCTCACAAAACACTTCAAATACATTTTTTTTAATATATATCTTATCTGAATCTTCAATGCATTTCACCTGCATGGCTTGGTGCAGTGGTCAACCAAAGCATTTGCAGTTTCCCCATTCCTCATTTAACTGAGGAGCTTTCTGCCTGTTCTGGGGACCCCAAAATGTGGGGGAGAGGCTGAGGGGAGCCCTGCCCTGGCCACAGAGAGGAGCAGCTTTGACAACAATTCCCTGATGGAATCTCCAGGCAGAGCAGAGATTCTTGGGCTGCAAACACAAAGATTTTCATCCCAAAAATCAGCATTTTTGGGATATTTCACACATGGGAGTGTATTTCACACACTGGGACATGTCACACCTCACCTGTAAGTCCAATTGCACCTGTCCTTCCTTTCCTCATCACATTCCTCATCCTGCAGCTTCCCACACCTTCATCCCTCAAAATACCAGATTTTTGGCTGCTCCAGAGGCACTCCTCTCTCAGGCTGTGTTAAAATATCCATATTTTCCACACAGGATTCTCTCCTGGTCTGATCCACCTCCATCTGACCCAGCCCCAGTTTTATTTCCATTTTTATCCAGGTAAAGCCCAGCTCTTTTCCCCCAGCCCAGACAGCCACCCAAGCCTGTGGGATCCACCTGCATCTCTCCTTCCAGAGAGCAGAAATTTAAGGAATTCCCACCTAACCACAAGCAGAGAAAACTTTCCCTGAGCTTACAGAATCCAGGGAAGTTCACACTTGGACTGAGGACAGCAAAGCTGTGCAGGAGTAATTCAATTTTCCATGGAATTCCAGAAATTTGGGGTTTAAAGCTCATCCAGTTCCACCCCCTGCCATGGACAAGAACACCTTCCTATATCCCAGATTTTTTTAACCTCTTTTCCTTAACTTTTCCATCCCGGTTTAACAGTTGTGCTGTGGCCAAACTCCCTCCTGCCAGTCTGGAGCACCTTTGGTTCAGCCAGTGATGCCTTAGGAATTCAGCTTTTGTATTTTTCATATATCCCACTCCTTTGTCCCAGTCCATGGGAAAGATGGGAAGTGCAGGAGCAGCCCCTATTGAGTTTCCACTTCCTCAAAATATTTGCTGTTTTAGGGAAAATCCCCGTGCGCAGAGACAAGAGAGGATAAAATACATTTAAATGAAATCCGAAGGTTTGAAGGAGTTTATTTTTAGCAAAGCCAGCTGGGGCTTGAAATTTCGCTTCCAAGGGAAATCCTGCAAAAAAGCAAGGCATGAACAGAGGAGTGGAAATCGGAAAGTTTGGCTTTAGAATATTCCTGCAAGACAAATAATTTGAGGGGGAAAATTGGAGGCTATGGAACCACCAGGAGCTGTTCCAATTTCCATGTCGTTCCCACTCACACGCCCGATGTATATTTAATAACGAAACGTTGTCGTGTAATGAAATCAAACAGCCCGTTTGGAACGGAGAAATGGTCTGCATGAAGACACAACGTGGAAGAGTTTTTAAAGGATAATGTCAAAAATTCCCTTTTCATCTCCCCAAAGTTTAGGTGCTGGTTTTTATGGATCACTCCCTGCTCCTGCTGTCGGCTCCCGAGGCTGCAGAGCTGCCACAGCAGCCAGCTCAAAGCGTTCCCTGAACAAAAGCAAAGCACAAAAAAAGAGAAATATTTTCTTTCCAGAACCTTCTGATCCATAGAATTGCCCGGAGATTTCCAGGGTTTGGGCATTCCTGCCCTGGCACAGGTAAAGCCCCAGCACAAATCAGGAGAAATTAAATCTGTTTGTAACGAAATTCCCTCTCGGCCGAGGAGATTATTTTCATTTTATTCCTCAGCTATCAAATCCAAACAGCTTTGATCATTACTGCTTCTCCTTTTGTTTCCTGGGCTTAATTTTTCTTTCTTTGGAAGAGAATTATTTCCAAGGCATCCAAATCCCTGCTGTGGAGCCAGGTAGGCTCTGCCAGGAGAGGAGCTCCTGGGGGCCCTTTCCGTTCCCATTTGCATCCCCCAGAGCGTCGAGGAGTCTGTTCAGGGCCTCCCACTCCTTCAGGGAGGGGAAGGAAAAACCTTCAGGCCGGTAATACTCGTTTGAAAGCCTTCTTCAAGAGGCAGTGACCTAAATAGAGCTGAATTCCCTGGATTTATCCCGGGAGAGCAGAGACTCCGTCCTGCTGTCCTTGGGATAACAGGAGGAACTTCTGCCTGGCAGCTCAAAAGCGAGGGCTGAAGTGATGCACAGAGACAAAATCACCTTTTAGGAGCCTTTTAAGGGATTAATTACTGCTCTTCCATTAGCCAACCCATCTGAAAAGCATTTTGGGAGTGATGAGGGGCCTTTTCCAGCCCCAATCCCGCAGCATTGCTCACTCTGCCCTGCCCTGACCCCCGGGAGCTGGGCTGGGACCACTCCTGGAACCAGCTGGAGCCCGGGTCCACCTCCTTTTCTTTTTTTTGGGAAGGAGAAGGAGTCAGGGAGAATGAAGGCTGCAGCTCCCAGAGGTGCAGCTGATGGGACGAGCTCCGACTGCTGAGCCGGGGCCGAATTCCTGCAATTCCTGCCATCAGCTCCTGGGTGGAATTCATGGAATTCATTACTGACACACCCACAGGCACCCTGGGCTGGCTCTGCATCGGGCCGGGATGACACGGGGACACCAATTAATGGATGTGCAAAAAGCGCTCGGATTTAATTGCTGGGAGCGCAAGGAACGGCAACATTCCCCAGGAGGCAGCTCCCAACCACCAGCCTCCCAAAAAGGGATAAAAGCAGCCCGATCTCTCCTCTTTGATCCCCCAGCTCACACGGAGAAATCAGAAGGTTTTAATGGTGGGATAACACAGGGCATGTTTCCTCTGAAGCCCAGTTGACTCAGTGATCCCTAAAAACACCTAAAACCTTCGAACAAAACCCAGATTTAAGTCCTAAGAGAGTTTTTCTTTATCCTCTGTGGCCCTGAAGGCCTGGACATCTCATCTCTGTCATGAAAGGGCTCAGAGAACAGCACCAGAGCCAATCCTTTCCTGGAAATCGGGATATGCAAATCCTGGGAAAACCTCTGGCTGCTGGAGCATTCCCCACCCGATGTTCCTGACCACTGGCTCTGCATCCTCTCCTGGAGAATCCCATGCAAGCCAAAGGGTAATGGACAGTCACACCTATTTAAGCTCTAGGGTCAGAAAAGAAGGAAAATCGGGATATATTAAAGGACTTGAGGGTAACAGTGTGTTGCTCCAGCATTATTTAATGCCCTGGAGTGTGTTAGGCAGCAGAGAGCGTCCAACGATCTGGGAGGAAACAAAAGGAAATTGTTTTCTCCCCCTTGATGGCAATTCCAGGAATAATTGACACCTACTCCCAGATCCCGAGGATGCTGGAAAAAGGCTGGGAAACAGGGAGTTAAAGAGGATTTTTGTCTTTGCTTCTATCAGAGCAGGAATCTGCTCTGCCACGTTCCAGATGGCAAATCTCGGCCTGGGTTGAAATTATCCGTGTTGAACTGCCCCTGTGTCAGGGGCTTTAGGAAAAGTTGGGTTTTCCTACCCACACATATATAAGTTTTCAATGAAGACCCTTGGAAAAAACATGAATTTGCTGATAGAGGGCTAATTTTTAAATGGAATTATGGAGAATCACTGAGTTTGGAAAAGATCTCCAAGGTCAACAGGGCCAGCCTGTGAGTGATCCCCACCTTGTCACCAGCCCAGAGCACTGAGTGGATATCTCCAGGGGTGGGGACTTCACTGAATGCTCTTGAAATTCCAAAAGGAAAGCGCTCCCATGACTTGCACAGGCATTCCTGAGCATCCTCAGTCACTGGGATTGATGATTCCCAAAAACCTGGGGTCCCGGGGGCTCCAGGACTCCCTGCCTTGGCACTGGGAGGTGGAAAGGGCAGGGAATGTCACAGCTGGAGTGGCTCCTGCATTGCACCAGAGTGAGCAGCAAAGCATTAGGGAATAAATTAAAGCATTCCTGCCAATGCAGCTGAAATCAATCGCAAAGAAAACGTTCCCACGTCTGGTTCTGCCTCACCCCAGGGACTCATCTGGCAGACGAGGATGGCGAAGAGGAGTGAGGAGCTTCTCCCTGCATCTGCCACAGCCAACATTCCGAGTGCCCTGGGAGTTTGTGCCTTCTGCTCATCCCTGACCCAGAGCAAGGACACGGCAGCACCAGCCCCTGCTGGCTCCGGCTCCAGAGACAGGGATGAGCCTTTCCCTGGTGTCNCCCAGCCCCATCCCAGCACCACTGGACCCTTCTCCAGGATCATCTCTGCTCCACCAGAACCACATCTGTCCCTGCAGGAGGGCTGGGCTGGGCTGACACCAACACCCTGACCAACACGGGGGCAGGAGGGCTCTGACCCTGGCAGGGTTTGCTTTTTTGTTTGTTTGCTTTTTCTGTACTACTACATTTTTAATTTTTTAATAGTTCCCAGTAAGGAACTGTTATTTCTATTCCCATATCTTTGCCTGAGGGCCCCTTAATTTCAAAATGATAATAATTCAGAGGGAGGGGGTTTCCATTCTCCATTCCAAGGGAAGCTCCAGCTTTCCCTGGCAGACACCTGTCCTTCCAAAGCAGGACACCCGGCAGCAGTGCTGGGATTTCACACACATTCCCTGCTCTGGGAGGAGCCAGCCCGGCGCTCCTGCCCCTCTGGGCTCTGCCACGAGGGACGAGCTCCAGCCCAGCTACACTCATTTTCAGGAGTTTGCAGCAGGGCTGCCGAGTGGGTGTGAAATCTCTGCTACCTGAGCTCCTCATTCAGGAACTGCCTGCTGCTTACAGTGCTTAACATGCTACTGAAGGGCTCAGTGGGTTCCAGGAAATCTCAAAATACGGGAGCCCAGGGAAGGGCTGAAGGTCTGCAAGTGTTCCCTGTGAAATCCTGAATTTGACAATCAGCCCCCAGCACCCACCCAGAGGCTGCCAAACACCAACTCAATGTAAAACCAGCTGCAATCTCAGCCAAATGACTCCCAGAGCATTTATGGGTTTGCTGAGGTGTTCCTGACCTCTGGCCAGGGTATGGCTGCTGAACTTTGGGAATTGGGGTTTACACCAGGCAGCAACTGAACAAAACACAGATTTTTGCTTGATGTAAAGGTAGAGTTCAGTTGTAAGTGTGAAAAGAGGAGGAAAGGGTGAAATCTTTGAATTTCACTGAGGTTTCACCTCTCCAAAAGCAACGTGAAAACTGAAAAATAACTCAGGAATAAATCTTTCCTTCCTGGATTTGTGGCACCTGGGGACATGGGGCAGTGCTGGGCATTGGTTGGACCTGATGGCCTTGGAGGATTTTTCCCAGCCTGAAGAATTCCACGTTCTGCTATTTCGTGACACATTGCTGGTATTTCCTCGCCCTGCTGAGGACTCCAGAGCCAGTGACCCGCTGCCACCAGCCCTGCTGGTGCCACCACACATCCCACCTGCTCCAGTTCCATCCCAAACCCAGCGGGGTGGGCTCAGGGCCCCTCTCCCATCGGACACAGAGCCCCTTGGGCTGCCCAGCCCCCGAGGGGACCCTCAGCAGGTGGCCAGCAGGGCAGCACAGCCCAGGTGACACTTGTCCCCCAGTGCCACCCTCCAGCATCTGTTCCCTTCACACAGAGCCCCAAACCCCCTCTCCCAGCAGATCTCCCTCTCCTTCCCAGCACATCTCCCTGCCCACCCACTCCAGCTCCAGCAGCCTCAGAGAATTCTCAAGAGCAGATCTGAACGTATTTTAACACATGTGACCCAAGACTCGAGCCTCACCTGAACAATCCCACCAGTTCAGACACACCTGGATCTGCCTCAGCGTCGTGTTAGAGGACACAGCCTCAACCTGTGCCAAGGGAAGGCTGGATGTTGGGAAAAAAGCTTTTTCATGGAAAGAATAATAAAATACTGGAATGACCTGCTCAGGGAGGTGGGGGAGTCACCATCCCTGGATGTGTTTAAAACAAGACAAGACTGGGTGTGGCACTCAGTGCCAGGGTTTAGTTGAGGTGTTGGGGCTGGGTTGGACTCGATGATCTTGGAGGTCTTTTCCAACCTGGTGATTCTGTGTGAAATCCTGTGTGCAACCATCCCCGGGGCTTTGCAGTCTGGGGGGAACCTCAAACCACACTCCTGGAAATGCCCCCGAGTGCCACCCAGGGCAGAAGGGGACCCGCAGTGCTCAAACCACTCCCTAAAGCTCAGCTTTGGGCAGCTCATCCCTCTGCACCTCCAGCAGAGCTCCTGGGAGGACCAGAGCCGGGTTTAATTTGTTAGAGGTCATCAAGCCTTTGAGAATGAAGCTGAAAATCCCCTTAAAAATAAAAATTAAACCAATTCAGCCTGACCTCGCTGATAAACTCTGAGCCAAGCAAGAGCTGGAGTTAATTATTCTTCTGAAGGCAGATTTTTCTGCAGACACTTGGAATTATCTCTGCCATCCCCACACAAATCTCTGATGACGTTAATGAACTCCGGGATCTGGCTGTGGGATCACTTGGCTGCATCAAAATACTCGTGGTGGGGGAAAACTCCTTGGAAGTGATAAAGGAGGAACCTTGTGGAGCTCCGAGTGCCACTACCAAAGTGTGAGATCGGCGACACTGCTGCAGCCTGAAACGCACATCAGCCCTCACAGAACTGCTGGGCTAGAAACTGCTGTGGTGGCTTAAGGCGAATTCCATAGAAATGTGGGCCTGGAAAATGGATGTTTGTCACCATAGGACACGAAAGAAAGACTCCAAGTATTTCAGAAGGCAAAGAGCAGAGAAAAAAGGCTTTATTGTCTAATTCTTACCACCTTTTATCAGGTGTTCCCACACAAACTGAACATGGTTGGTGAATAGGAACGACACCTCTCTGATCCCACGGGTTAAACCAGAGAAACAGCAAAACACCACCTGGAGAAAGATTGTTCTGAGAAAGGAGAGTTGTTTACCAGGATTGTTTTGAGAAGAAACTTTCTTGAGAACCTTTTCCTTGAGAAAAAGTTAGCAGCTGCCAGCAGGCTAAAAATCTCTCCAACCCAGAAATGTCCAGCCCACAAATGTTTCCCTGCAATTGGTGATTCCTAGAATTTTTAAGGTTAGAAAAGACCTCCAAGGCCAGCAGGTCCTACTGTCAACCCACCTCCACCACGGTCAGCGCTGCTCTGTGTCCTCAAGTGCCACATCCACAGATTTTTGAACATTTTGGATGTTGGGGGCTCCCTGTGCCAGTGCTGGACAACACTTCCCGGAAAGAAATTCCTCCTAATCTCCAGTGTCATTGAACCATGGGATGGTTGGGAATGGAAGGGAACTTAAATCCCACCCAGTGCCACCCCTGCCATGGCAGGGACACCTCCCACTGTCCCAGGGACACCTCCCACTGTCCCAGGCTGCTCCAAGCCCAATGTCCAGCCTGGCCTTAGGCACTGCCAGGGATCCAGGGGCAGCCACAGCAGATCTGGGAATTCTATTCCAGGACCTGCCCACCCTCACAGGGAGGAATCCCTTCCCCTGGTGCAACTTGAGGCCATTTGAGGTCAATTCTGAGCATTTCCTCTTTCATTGGCCAATGTTTTAACAAATCTATCTCTGAAGAGTTCTGGCTTAAAGATGGAGCTCCAGAAAGACATAAGACGTTAAAAAAAATAGCTTTCCACAAATCCAGGAAGGAAAAATTTATTCCTGAGTTATTTTGCAGTTTTCACGTTGCTTTTGGAGAGGTGAAACCTCAGTGAAATTTAAGGATGTCACCCTTCCTTTATCTTTTCACTCTTACGACTGAACTCCACCTTTACATCAAGCAAAAATCTGTGTTTTGTTCAGTTGCTGCCTGGTGTAAACCCCAATTCCCAAAATTCACCAGCCATACCCTGGCCAGAGGTCAGGAACACCTCAGGACTTTGTCCTGCCAACTTCACCTTCCTGCAAACAATCCCATGCTCCAAAAACCTCTGCAGGAATCTCCCCAGGGCTCCTCAGGGCTGTGCCACGCGTGCCACCACCCCAGGAATCCACCAGGAAAAATTATCCCGACCTTCCCTGATCTGCAATTCCTTCTCAACCTCTCCTTCTTCCTGCAGGGTTTTTAATTCAGCTCTAACCTTGTATTTTTTTTATATATTCTTTTTTACAGTCTGCTTGCCCAAATTAGATGCAGCGTGCTAAGATTAACTACATCAGAGCCACCTAATGAGATGCAAATCCTGCCAGCCCTCTCCTATTAATATCTCCCAGAATATTTCCTGTGGGGGCTGGGATTGGCTGGGATCTGGAATTCCCAGTTGCTCCCATCACCCTGCTGGGGTGAGTTCCAGCCCGACTGGATCACCTGGAGCAAGGTGGGAAACTTCTGCTCCTGCAGGAGGTACAAAATTGGGGCGGGAAGTGTTCTCCTGGATAATTTAATGAAGCTGGAATCCCTGAGGTTGGAAAAGCCCTCCCAGACTGACCCAAGCTGTCCCCAATGCCCACGTTGTCCCCAGGGCCCTGAGTGCCACGTCCAGGAATTCCTTGGACACTTCCAGGGATGGAGGATCCACCCTTCCCATGCCCCGCTGCACAAAGTCTGCAAGGCAGTCACCAACTCTGTATTTTTCCTTATTTTCAGGAAAAAAAAAGTCACTTTTTTCCTCCTCAAATCTTCCGAATTTGTGCTCAATAAAAAAAGGCCTCATTAATTCCTAAATTATTCTACCAAGTTGCTTACATAATCTACGCGTGCAATATCCGTATCCTGTATTCGTGATATTCTTAGGATAAACTCCTTATAAGAATTCGATAAAACATGGAAATGTGTTGGAGCAAATACTCTATGACTCTTCCCAGTAAAATGGGGGAAATATCTTCTTTTTTTTGCCTCATAAAACCACATTGAGTGTCTGTAGCTGTTCCTGAGGAACATCCAGGGAGGAACAAAGCCCTGGGGACACCTTTCCCTGTCCATGGGCCCAATCCTCCTTCCAAACCCCGAGCTCATGGCCAGAGTTGGGTCCAAGAAGGGAAATTAAATCCCACATTTCCCCCAGAGCAGTGTGAAGCCCCTTCCCCAGGATGTAAATCTGCCACTTCTGGGGACAGTGCCTCCCCTGCAGGGCTGACCCAGCCCCAGGAACCGCCAGATGTTCCCTGCCCGTGCCTGGAATGCTGAGCCATCTGTTCCTCTGGGATGCAGGGGAGCATCCAGAGAAAATCATCGGGAAGGGATTAAAGACAGAGAGAGAGCTGCTGAATGTTTTCAGGGCCTGGAGCACTCTGCTGAGAGAGGCTGAGATAAAGGCAAAGCGACTCTTTTACACCACAATGACACAGACCCCGAGATCCAGGAGGCTGAAAATGACTCCTCGATTTTTGGGATGTGTCTCCCTTTTATACTATTTCCCACAGACCAGTTGGATTGGGGACACAAAGACAAACCTCTTCACTCACATTGGTCAGAGCAGAGGGACAGCAAGAAGATTTTCCCTCCTGGGGAAAGGAATGAATAACAAAGTTACAGCTACAAAAACATTTCTCCTGTTTACAGAAAATTCCCTGGGAAAGAATTTCAGAAAACCGAAACATCTCAGGCATGAACCAGAGCTACAGTGGAGCTTCCATCCCAACAAATTTCCCTGGACAAACAGAGCAATTCCAGTGCCTCCACACCAACCACAGAGCAAAGCACTTTCAAAAGATCCTTTCCAAACCCCCAGGCTGGAGATTCTCCACTTCCTCCATGATCTCCTGACACTGTTTTACACCACAGCAACACAGACCCCGAGATCCAGAAGGCTGAAAATGACTCCTTGATTTCTGGGATGTGTCTCCCTTTTATACCATTTCACACAGACCAGTTGGATTGGTGACACAAAGACAAACCTCTTCACTCACATTGGTCAGAGCAGAGGGACAGCAAGAAGATTTTCCCTCACAGGGAAAGGAATGAATAACAAAGTTACAGCTACAAAAACATTTCTCCTGTTCACAGAAAATTCCCTGGGAAGGGAATTTCAGAAACCAAAACACCTCAGGCACGGAACCAGGGCTACACATGGGTATTTCCCATTTTCATCCCAGGAAAATCGTGGGTATTTCTCATTTTCCTCCCAGGAAAATCATGGGTATTTCCCATTTTCCTCCCAGGTGTGCAGGCTCCAGAGCCCCTCTGACATATCAAACCTCTCCCTCTCTGCCTTTCCCTCCCCTCCCACCACCCTCCTCTGAGTTCACGGAGTTTTCCCTGAGGAAAACCAAACTATTAATTTCCCTTGTCCTTTCCCTTCTCCCTTGCCCTACAAGGGGAGGTTATTTCTCTTGGTATTCTTCCCGAATCGATAATTTCATTCAGCCCATCTGCTCTGACTTCAGCTCGCACTCCTTTCATTTGCAACTATTTGCTGAAATACCAGCAATGTAATTATTCCAAAAAACGCCACAGGTGGAGGAGATGCTTAACATAAAGAAAATAAAAATTAATCAAGGCAGTGTTTGAATAGTTTAAAATCAAAGTTTACCTTGTTCAGCTGGAAAAGGGCACAGGGAAGGGGCCAGCCAAGGTGAAGTGGAGGTGCCACAGACGGTGGCACAGAGGGGCTCAGCCCCAGGGGTGTGGGGTCACAGAGGGCAGGGTGTTGCAGTTTTATCTTCTTTTCTCTGCTAGGGTCTGGATTAAATGCTTGAGAGATGTTGGTTCGTGTTCAGACTCAGATGTTTGTTAATTCTTATCTGTGTCACAGTCTCACAAGCTGAGTTCTGGCTAACAAGTCAAAAATGGCCCCATCTCTCTCTCTACCAGGCCTTTTAAGCACAAACTGTCCAATTATGAAAGGACACTTGAATTATTTTGACTTTTAACCCAATGACCAACCACCCGTGGCTGCAATGTGGATTTTTCTGCCCAATTACAAAACCCCACCCAGAGCCGTGAAGAAGGTGAAAAAGAAGGACTCAGCCTCTGCCCTAAATCCCCCATCCTGCTTTATCTATACATTACTATATTCTAAACCCTTAAACTCTGAGTTTCCCCCCTGTGCCATCACACACTTCTCTCCAAACCCCACACCCACAATCCCAGCGCTGTCACTCAATTTTGGGAGCCTTTTCCAGGGCCTCAGGTCAGTGCAGTGTTTGCCTGGGGGTCAGTGCCTGTGGGCACAGAAAGGCTGGAATTCCCAGTGCCCAGGGCTCCGACAGGGGAGATCTGCAAGGCAGGTTTGGGCAAGAACAGCTTCTAATGAACTCCCCAAAAAATGTATTGGCAATAGCTGTGTGTGGAGACACCAATATTTAGGGGAAAAAATCCCCAAACCTCTGGTGGTGATCCCAAAGGAGCCTCAGCAAGGGGCAGAGAGAGCCCCTCACACCCCTGGGGTCTGAACTGGACCTTCCTCTCTGAGATGCTCCAACACCAGGAAATGCCAATAAAGTTCATTCCAGGTGTGATGATCTCTCAGATAACAGGAATTTCCCGTGGCTTGAGGGCTGGCAGCTTCCTGAGATCTCCTGTGGTGGTGCCGATCATCCCAGTGCAGAAATGAACATCCCAGTGGTGGAGCAGAGCTCCTGACCACCCACCAGTGAGGAGGACTGGGGGGCAAAGGGGCTTCTGGGGCTGCTCAGGGACCTTTGGGCCACACAGGGACCTTTGGAGCTGCTCAGGGACCTTTGGAGCCATACAAGGACCTCTGGGATTTCACAGGGACCTCTGGGGCTGTTCAGAGATCTTGGAGCTACTCAGGGACCTTTGGGACCACACAGGGATCTTTGGGGCTGCTCAGGAACCTTTGGGGCTGCTCAGGGATCTTTGGGGCTGCTCAGGGACCTTTGAGACTGCTCAGATACCTTTGGGGCTGCTCAGGGACCTTTGGGGCTGCTCAGGGACCTTTGGGGCTGCTCAGAGATCTTTGGGGCTGCTCAGGGACCTTTGGGACCATACAGGGACCTTTGGGGCTGCTCAGGGACCTTTGGGACCACACAGGGACCTTTGAAGTTGCTTGGGAACCTCTGGGGCTCCTTCCTCTCCTGCCCCTGCCCCAAACACCTTTCCCAAGCTCTGGCCCTTCCCAAAGCTTCTGCTCCACGTTTCCACGCTCACGCCTGTGGCAGCAGCTGAAAACCCAGCTGCGAGGGGGAGTTAGAGCCAGGAAAAGCCTTCAGAATTCCCACTGGCAGCCCCGAGCCCTGGCAGCTCCTGCAGGGATCTGGATTCTCTGGGATGCAGATGTTATTTTCACAGACACACTCCTGGCGTCACGCAAACATCACCTGGAGCCAGGCTGAGCTCCGCCGTGATCCTCGGGTTTCACCCGCTTTGCTCTGCCCTTCCTCTGATCCCTGCTCCCGAATTAAACAGCTGGATTGGGATCGGATCCTGCTCCTCCTGCCGCGCACACATCCTTTGGAACAGAGATCTCATTCTGCTGCGGAGAGAGCCTTACATTCCCTAGGAAACGCGCTTTCAAATTTGGCGTTTGAGGATTCCTGCCTGAATATGTAGGAGGAGGAAGGGATAAAAGGCCCCCTCAGCATCTGCCGAAAGCAGAACCTGGATCAGGAAAGGGAGGATCCTGAAACAGAGAGAGGAGCGGCCCGGAAAGTGCCGGAGGGCAGGGATGGATGGGAGACTGGGAATTAGGAATTCCTGGGAGGGTAGGGAGGGGCAGGGATGGAATTCCCAGAGCAGCTGTGGCTGCCCCTGGATCCCTGGCAGTGCCCAAGGCCAGGTTGGAGCAGCCTGGGACAGTGGGAGGTGTCCCTGGGACAGTGGGAGGTGTCCCTGCCATGGAT
>VZDJ01007753.1:51608986-51630370 GCA_008694505.1 Cyanoderma ruficeps | reverse complement strand
CAGGAGGAGGAGGAGAAGGAGAAGGAGAAGGAGAAGGAGAAGGAGAAGGAGAAGGAGAAGGAGAAGGAGAGTCTTTCCTGCTCTGCCTTCGGGCAGGGTGCCAGCGCTCCCTCCTCGCGATGCTGCACATCCCTGCTCCGGGAAAAACAACATATGGCACCGGGTGCTAAATGTCAGCCACCAGATGATCCATGGAAAGAGCAAAAAAAAGGGAACACAGCTCCTCTAAACACCTCGGCAGGGGCTGCAGGAGCCTCCAGGAGCTGCTGCCTGTGCTGAGCTGTCTCATTTTGGGGCCAAAAAGCGCAGGTTGAGGACCTGGAGCACCTGGATGGGATGTCCATGGGTTTCCCAGGGAGCAGGGCAGGATCTGGCCACAGAAACATGGAATGATTTATCTTGGAAATGGCCCTTAAGGTCACTGAGTCCAACCATTCCCCAGCACTGCCCAGGCCACCACTGCCCCATGTCCCCAAGTACCACATCCACAGGGCTTTAAATCCCCCCAGGGATGGGGACTCCAGGGCAGCTGTGCCAGGGCTGTTTTGGGGAAAAAACCATTCCCAAAAATCCAGCCCAAACCTCCCCTGCCACGTCCTGGCAGAAAGCACCGAGCCCTTCTCCTCCCACCGGGGCACAGGGAAGCACATCCCTCCTTCCCCGTGCCAGAACCTCGGAGCTGCAACTGCCCTTCGACGCTTTTATATCCCACCTCATCCCCATTCCAGGATCACCCTGCTGCCTTTCCAGCTCTTCCCAAAGGCGGCTTCACCTGGAACTGCCGCCAGCTCACAGCAGAGGCACAGCCTGCGCGGCAGGAGAGCTGGATTCTCATTTTCCTTGCAAACCGTGGCCAGATGAGCCGTAGATCACAGTCCTTAAGCACTAAAAGGGGTTTTTAGCTGCACCTGGGGATGCACTCGAGCATCTTTTTTGTGCTGCTGGAATGTTTTAATCCGGTTTGCTCTGCGCCCACAGGGGCGCCTCGGCCTGGCTTTAGGAGGAGATCCTGGAAAATGCTTCCCTGGACCAAGAGCTGCCAGATTCCCTGGCAGAGACCGTGTGAGAGGGCTCTGGGGAGGGCCAGCCCCGGGCTCAGCGGCATCACCGAAGGCAGGGCAGTGTTCAAGAATCAGGCAAAGGCAGGAAACTTCAGGCCACTGCACACAGCTGGAACCCTGGAGGCCGAGGGTGGCACCAGGGCCTCGGCACTGCCCCGTGCAGGGCAGGGCTGCGAGCCCAGGGCTTCCCAGGGCAGCTTTTCCATCCGGGAATAAACAGCAAACCCCCGGCTCAGCCCCACACTGAGCACCCCGTGCCCACCCCGGGAGAGCAGGGGGGCTCTGGGGACCACCCAGACCATCGCTGTCCCCTCCCTGTCCCCACCCAGGCATCAGCGAGGTCACAGACCATCGGTGTCCCCTCCCTGCCCCCACCTGACCATCAGCGAGGTCACAGATCATCAGTGTCCCCTCCCTATCCCCACCCAGGCATCAGCAAGGTCGCAGACCATCACTGTCCCCTCAGTGTCCCCACCTGACCATCAGGGAGGTCACAGACCATCACTGTCCCCTCAGTGTCCCCACCCAGGCATCAGCAAGGTCACAGACCATCCGTGTCCCCATGTCACTCAGGGAAATCCAGCCCCACCAGTGTCCCTTTCCTGTCCCCATGTCACTCAGGGAGATCCAGCCCCATCCATGTCCCTGCTGTGTCCCCATGTCACTCAGGCAGACCCAGCCCCATCAGTGTCCCCTCTGTGTCCCCATGTCACTCAGGGAGACCCAGCCCCATCAGTGTCCCTTTCCTGTCCCCATGTCACTCAGGGAGACCCAGCCCCATCAGTGTCCCTTTCCTGTCCCCATGTCACCCAGGCAGACCCAGCCCCATCAGTGTCCCCTCTGTGTCCCCATGTCACCCAGGGAGATCCTGCCCCGATGCCCCCGGCTCAGTCACGTCACGAGGGCTCAGCTCCTGACTTTAACATGACAAAGGGAAGGTTGGATTTGTCTCCTGGAGGCTGAATCGGAGCCTTTTCCCTACAGAAGCGCCGCCAGCCCCGAGGGATGATTTATAATCCTAAATACACTGATATTATCCTGCCCAAAGCAATATCCTACAGAGAAAGAGGACAAGTGATGGCAATCGTTTGTTCATGTGTCACCGGGCATTAGAAACAAAGCAGCATTAAAAATAAATCCAATTCATTTGCTCTGGGCTTATCTTTGAAAAATATGTTCACTGAGCCGTGATTTGAGTGTGCCTGAGATCAGCCAGAGGAACCCGGCGAGGCTGGAGCCGGTAATATGACGGGGACTAAAACTCCAAATTACCAGCTGCCAACAATGCAGGGGCCGGGCTTGTACATTCCACGTGCTTATCCTGAAAAAAATCATCCGGGGAAATCAATTCTGCACATCAAGGACAGCCACGGCCACCCCCAGGGCACGGGGACACGGGGACAGGCAGAGGGGCGGGATGTGGCACAGAGATCCTGTCCCTCCACAGGGACCACAGCCCTGGCACACTGCTCTGAGAGATGGAAAACAAAAAGTCATGGAAAAACGGGGTCAGGGAATGGTTTGGGTCCAAGGGACCTTAAAGCTCATCCCATCCCACCCCTGCCATGGCAGGGACACCTCCCACTGTCCCAGGCTGCTCCAACCCAATGTCCAACCTGGCCTTGGGCACTGCCAGGGATCCAGGGGCAGCCACAGTGTTGGAAGGAGTCCTGGTTTGGGAAGCCAGGTGTCTGCCAGGGAAAGCCAGAGCTTCCCTTGGGATGGAGAATGTAAACCCCCTCCCTCTGAATTATTACAGTTTTGAAATTAAGGGGCTCTCAGGGAAAGATATGGGAATAGGAATAACAGTACTTTACTGGGAATATTAATTACTACAAATGTAGTAATACAAAAAAAACAAGCAAACAAAAAAAACTCCTATAAACCGTGCCAGAGTCAGAGCCCTCCTGCCCCCGTGTTGGGCAGGGTGTTGGTGTCAGCCCAGCCCAGCCCTCCTGCAGGGACAGATGTGGTTCTGTGGGAGCAGAGATGATCCTGGAGAAGGGTCCAGTGGTGCTGGGATGGGGCTGGGCTCCCTCTGGGAATCCAGTGCAGACAGGCTGTGCTGCTGTTCTGAATGCCAGCTTTGATCCAGGTGGGAATGCTGGGCTCCTCCCCCTGGGCGGAGCCTCTCCCCATGGGATGATGGAATTGTCTCAGCCCTGCAGTGAGCCTGGATGGCCCATGGACAGCAGATCTCCCCTGCAGGGAGGACGGGTCCTGGAAGGGATAAGGAAACGCCTCCACAAGCGGTTCCAGCAGATGGAAATAGAACACGCACTGCTGGTTACACACTGCAACCCAAGACAGAAGGCGTTTTCTTATAAATCACCCTTTAATGCGGTTACTGCATTATTTAATCAATTTATTATTTCCTTTCTTGCAAACCAACCTGAAATTTACAGCAAAGCCAACCTTCTAAAGGACTTATACCCCACTGATTGTGCCGTGCCATCATCAGTTTCACTGACACAGGGTGGGGGGGAATGTGGGGAGAAAATAAAAAATAACACTTTTCTGTGGGTCAGAGGACTGCTTTTAAATAGGAATCAGGATTTTTTTAAAAAAGCCTCTTTCTGTGTTTTATTCCCACCTAACCTTGCACAGGTATCAGCAGATAAACTCAGCAGCAGCTTTGGATCCAGCTCCGGGGGGTGTTGGAGAGGAACAAATCCAGCTCTCCAAAGCACAGCACAAAAACACCAGGAAGCTCCCTGGCTAATGAGGCTCCATTGATTAATCTCATTAAATATTTCATTAGGGCAGTAATGGGAAATTAGCAGGTCCTTACAGCAATTCCACCTTCGGCAGAACACAGCCAAAAAAAGGCAGATCCCCACAGAGCCAGGCTGGGATGAGACTGATCCCATTTATTTATGGGATACTGGCTGGAATGCCGACCAGGAGAGATGCAATAAATGGAAGCAGGAGAAAAATTAATTATTTTCTGATCCATTCCTTTTCTGAATAAATACAAAAAAAAAAAATCACACATGGAAAGAAAACTTGGAATTTGGGAGCAGAGCTCGGGAGTCCTTAAATCCTGGGAGGATAGCGAGGGAAAGGCAGAGCAGAGGAGGTGGGCAAGAGGCAGAGCTTCCACGCTGGATTTTGGAAGGATTAGGGAATGTAAAATGTGGCAGACTGCTGATATGGCAGATCAACACAACCTCCCCATTTTTACTCGAAGCAATGATAGGGGTACATTTTATTCCTAACACAGAGTTTATTGGAATTAAGTCTGTTGCAGATTCCTTGTTCCCACGGTGCACTGAATGCTAATCAAAATGGGAACCGACACGAACATAAAATGGAATAAATAGATTTAAAGTTGAATTGTTCAATATTCAATAACAATTCTCAGCATCGCACAGAATCCCAGGATCACTGAGGTTGGAAAAGCCCTCCAAGATCACCGAGTCCCAGCTGTGACCAATCCCCACCCTGTCCCCAGCCCAGAGCTCTGAGTGCCACCTCCAGGAATTCCTTGGACACCTCCAGGGATGGGCACTCCAAACCTCCCTGGGCAACCCATTTCAGTGCTTAATTCCACCCTAAAATTGGGTGGAAGGTTGGAGAAAAAGAGAATTTCAGTGACTTTGGGCTTCCAGCTGGAAAGGTGAGAGCGAGCTGCCCTTTGGGAAAGGTCAGCCCAGGAAATGCCCAGGGATGCCCACGGATGCCCAGGGATGCCCAGGGATCTGGTGCCAGCAGCTCTGCAAGGCTGGGACCAGAGGGATCTGGGATCCCTTCATTCCCTCATGAACACCCATGAGAGAGTTGGCCCTGATGGAAAATAACAATGGCTTTAAATTGAATGAGGACAGGGATGGATGGGATACAGGGAAGGAATTCCTGGCTGGGAGGGTGGGGAAAGGCTGGGCTGGAATTCCCAGATTTGCTGTGGCTGCCCCTGGATCCCTGGCAGTGCCCAAGGCCAGGTTGGACACTGGGCTTGGAGCAGCCTGGGACAGTGGGAGGTGTCCCTGGGACAGTGGAGGTGTCCCAGCCATGGCAGGGAATGAAACCACCTCCCTCCCAGCTCCCCAGCGCTCTGCCAAGGCCCATTCCCATCCCTTGGGGTCTCTGGTGTCTCCGGCAGGCACAGGCAGTCCCCAGGGCTTCCAGGCTGGTCCCAGCCCTGCTCTCCAGGGCATTCCCCAGGGCTCTGTGTGCCCCTGATGGATGCTGCGGGCACAGGGCCAAGGCAGCCTGAAATGAGAGCCCTCGTTCCTCTCCCCGGGTGCTCGAGTGACCAGGAAAGGTCAATTGGAGACAAGAGGTGGCCAATAACGCACAGCACTCGCCTGGCACTTATCATTTCACAGGAGAGAGTTCAAATTGCTTTGCAAAGTTGACCAAGCATTATTTCTTAACCTCTCGGTGTGCTGGAGAGCCCATTTTCCTCCTGTGAGCTCCTGGAGATGATTTGAGCCCAGTGATTAAGGGAGCTGCCTCATGAAGAAAACACTTCAGCATCACTGAGGCCTGGAGAATCACACGGGAGGTTGGACCGGGAGAGGTGAAGCAAGGAAAATCATCTTTGTTCTGTTAGAGAGGGCAGAGAGCAGAGCTTTGGACACACCTGGGGGTCCCAAGTCCGGCCTAGTGCGGGAGGGAAGAGCTCAGGCCGTGACCCTGCTGGGAACACTGAAGGCAGGCAGTGCCACGGGGAAATTGAGGGTATTGGGGGCAGAGTGGCTCCTCTGGACTTTTCCAAGGGCAAGGACACAGAGCCGGTGGGTTTTTTGAGAGATGGGTGTCAGTAACTGTTGGAGTCCAGGGCATCCCTTTGGATGACCTGGGACCTGAAAAAGGGAGTTCCGACCCTGGACAGGAGGTGTGGAGCCGGTCCAGGGGGGTTGGAGACCTTGGCACAGAGCCCAGAAAGACACCCAGTTTGATTTTAGTCCATGAGAAATTTTGTAGTTTAGGAATTCTTAGAATAGAGATGAATGGGGGACAAGATGGAGGATTTGGGGTGTTGCCCTAAATCCTTCTCCTTCTTCTTCATCCTCCATCCTCTGGGGTGGTGATGACACAAAGTAGTTCTGGGCTGCCAGGGATCCAGGGGCAGCCACAGCAAATCTGGGAATTCCAGCCCAGCCAGCAATTCCTTCCCAATATCCAATTTAAACCTCCTTTCTGTTAATTTGAAGCCATTCCCTGTGTCCTGTCCCTCCATCCCTTGTCCCCAGTCCCTCTCCAGCTCTCCTGGAGCCCCTTCAGGCCCTGCCAGGGGCTCTGAGCTCAGAGCAGGTCCTGCTAAAACAGAGCTGCAAACCACCCGGAGCGGGATGAGCCACGAGCTCCCAAGTGCCATTATTCCACGGCGAGGCAGGAAAGCTCTGTCAGGGCACGAGGCGGTGCCGGGAGCAATCGCAGCACCTTTGTGAGGCGGCTCTGTTAGCACAGAGACAGCTCAGCCTCACGGGCCTGCAGGCTTTTCACCCTGAGCGGGGAGAACAACCTGTCAGAGAAATTCGATTTTGCCACGCGGCAGTGCAGACAGCCACTGGAATGTGCTTAAATGCAGAACAATCACTTTGAAGACCTAAACAAAGCTGACACCGCTGAGCAAAATGCATTTTACACAGACCTTTATTACACTCGGAGTAGCCTGCAATTGCTCTGTTTCCCAGCCTGTTACACAAACAACGGGCGGAGGGGCTTTTTTTCCCCTGGAAAACCTTCCTGGGATGTAATTTCTGGAGCTGCCCAAATGGAAGTGCCAGATTAAAGCAGAAAACGCAGAAAATTCAAGTTCCCGGAGTACCATAAACAGCCCAATTCGAGAGCAGGGCCGTTCTCTCTCAGCACTGCTTGTCCCTGCTCCACAGCTGCGGTGCTCAAAGGTTCTCCAGCCACGCCAGTCTGCAGCTCTCCCATAAAACCACAACTCAAAAACCTTCCTGAGCTCTGGGCACACGGAGCTCCCTCCCAGGACCCAGCAGCTCTGCACAGGAGGCACTGCCAGCACCGGGCTGCAGCTCCGTGTCTGGGGCAGGGCTGGGGGTCCCCTGTCCCATGGGAGGGCAGGGGACACTCCCGGGCTCCCCACAGGGAAGTGGAACCCTGACACAAGTCATGGATCCTCCAAAAACTCCAGCTGGGTGTCCTCCAGCCGTGACATTCAGGATAAGGGATTTAATTGCTTAAGGAAGGATTTTCTGGAACAGCTTCCCAGCAGGAAGAGGCAGCCGAGCCCCGGTGAGGCTGCGTGGGGTGGGCACAGGCAGCTCCCAGCACGTGGAACTGGGTCTGTTTCCACGGAATCATGGAATGGTTTGGGTGGGGAAGGACCTTAAATCCCACCCAGTGCCACCCCTGCCATGGCAGGGACACCTCCCACTGTCCCAGGGACACCTCCCACTGTCCCAGGCTGCTCCAAGCCCAATGTCCAACCTGGCCTTGGACATTCCAGGGATCCAGGGGCAGCCACAGCAAATCTGGGAATTCCAGCCCAGCCAGGAATTCCCAATTCCCAATCTCCCACCCAAATCTCCCCTTTTCCATCTAAAAGCCATTCCCTGTGCAGATGTCTCCTCAAGGATCCTCCAAAAGCAGCTGCCACACTCCCGCACATCTCCCGGGGAGAATCTGTCTTGTAGCAAGACGCCCTGGAAAGCCTCTCCTCTTTTTGGGCATCGGGGAGAGAGATCCAGAGGAATCCTTCCTTCTCCAGAGGCACAGATTTGTTTTGCTCTCTGCAGGGAAGACTTGGGTCTGCACTCCCAAAGGAGCCTGCCAAAAGCTCGTTACACTAATTGCACTGCTCTGACAGAGACTGCAGCCGGCTGCTCCCAGGACAGCCCAGCTCGTGCGTTCTGCAGCTCAGAGCTTTGTTCCTCTTCCCAGATAATGATTCCTAGAGCTGAGCATCAGCTGGGGTAGCCATGGTAATTCCAGAGCCCTCCCAAAAACTCACACATGACCTCCCAAAACCTCCCCAAACCTCCCAAAGCCTCACACACAACCTCACACACGACCTCCCAAAGCCTCCCACACAACCTCCCAAAACCTCACAAAATCTCACACACAATCTCCCAGAACCTCCCAAAACCTTACACACAACCTCCCAAAACCCCCCAAAACCTCCCACACAACCTCCCAGAACCTCCCAAAACCTCCCACACAACCTCCCAATACTTCCCAAAACCTCCCACAACCTCACACGCAACCTCCCAAAACCTCCCAAAACCTCGGCCACGCCTGGAAGAGGCTCCGTGGGTTTGGCTGCTGCTGCTGGGTGAGCTCAGCACAGGAATCCTGCCTTCTCCCTGGCTCAGAAATCCCCCTCTGCTCCCAGCAGGAGGAGAAGCAGCCCTTCCTTCCCCTGCCTCAGCCTTTGGGAGGGGGGAGGCACCTCCAGGCTCCCCGGGGCACCTGAGGGGGAACAGACACCTCTGGGAGGAAATTGGAACATTTGCCCCAGTTGAGGTGAGACCCCACCTGCAGAGCTGGGGCCACCAGCAGAGGAGAACTGGGAATGTGCTGGAGCCCAGAGGAATCCATGGAGCTGTTCCAAAGGCTGGGAGAGCTGGGAATGTTCCCCTGGAGAGGAGAAGCTCCAGGGAGAGCTCAGAGCCCCTGGCAGGGCCTGAAGGGGCTCCAGGAGAGCTGGAGAGGGACTGGGGACAAGGGATGGAGGGACAGGACACAGGGAATGGCTTTGAGCTGGAAAAGGGGAGATTGGGGTGGGATATTGGGAATTGGGAATTCCTGGCTGGGCTGGAATTCCCAGATTTGCTGTGGCTGCCCCTGGATCCCTGGCAGTGCCCAAGGCCAGCCTGGACATTGGGCTTGGAGCAGCCTGGGACAGTGGGAGGCGTCCCTGGGACAGTGGGAGGTGTCCCTGCCAGGGCAGGGGTGGCACTGGGTGGGGTTTGAGGTCCCTTTAACCCAAATCAGTCTGAGTTCTGGGATAGAGGACACCCAGGACAGGTCCCATCACTGTCACCTCGGAGTGACACTCAGCCAGGAGGACAGCTCTTCAACCTGTGGGGGACACACGGGGACAATTCCAGCCCCACACCCCACCTGCGTCCCCTCCAGTCCCCAAAAACTGAGGGCAGCCCAGTCCTACAGGCAGTGCAGGGCTTTCAGCGCCACAATCCTCACCTTCCTCACTCCTCTGAAAGCACAACACTAATTTTGGTAAAGCACAGACCCTTTCCCAGGAGGGGAGAGGCAGGACACCATTTCAGAGCCTGGCGCAAGCCGTGACAAACACTGTCACCACAGCCCAGGCTGCCACTGTCCCTGAGACATCAGGAGATGAAAAAGTTTCTTTTCCCCATTCCACCGGCCCCCGTGGCAGCCGATTCTTTGGGAAAGAATAAGAGTTTTTAACCTGCAGACCAATTTGGTGTGTTTTAATATCCACGAGGCGCCGGTGATTGGAAACCTGCTGCTGCCAGGAAAGGGAACAGCAGTCACAGCCCTCAGACGAGCCGTTTATAAACGGCACACTTCAATTAAGAGAAATCAAATCGATACGACAATAATTTCATTTGCGGCAGGTGGTGCTGCAATTTTTTCTCTCTGGGAAATGGGATGCACCTGTGGAAAAAAGGAAAGGAAAGAGCAGCACAGGCCTCACCCACAGCCTCTGATCCTGGTTTTGCTCAGACCTCCAAGGGTTAACAACAGCCAAAGGCACTGAGAGGAGAACGAGTAGTGAGGTGTGGGATTTGTGGAGATTTTTAACAGCCAAAATAAAGAGCAAAAAATAAACCGGCAGTGACATCACCTCTCAGTGCCACCCTGAGCCTGTTCCCACCTCTCCTGCAGCATCTCCATTGCTCCTCTCCTTGGGAGAAATCCTGTCCCTGTGCTGGTTTAGGTTCCTGTCCCTGCCCTGGTTTAGGTTCCTCCTGTCCCTGCTCTGGTTTAGGTTCCTGTCCCTGCCCTGGTTTAGGTTCCTGTCCCTGCTCTGGTTTAGGTTCCTGTCCCTGTCCTGGTTCAGGCTCCTGTCCCTGCTCTGGTTTAGGTTCCTGTCCCTGCTCTGGTTTAGGCTGTTCCTGTCCCTGCCCTGGTTTAGGTTCCTGTCCCTGCCCTGCTTTAGGCTGTTCCTGTCCCTGCCCTGCTTTAGGCTCCTCCTAACCCACAGCAGGTTTTATCCTGGTTTGGGGACAGCCCCGTTTCTGACCCCTCACTGTCCCCAACCCCAGCCAGGTCCTTGCAGGGCGCCAAGCCCCGCTGAGGACAGGCAGAGCTGCTCACAGGCAGCATTCCCAAGGTTTGGGGGGTTTTTATTCCGCTTTTCACATGTGAAGGAAGAGGTTTGGGTACAAAAGCCCGGCCTGGGCAGGATCAGAGGCTCAGACTTCACTGGCTGACAGGAAAACACGGACCCAGCTCCCACATTCCACAGGGAAGGGGCTCCTCGCTCGCATCCAAAAGCTGGGAAAGAGGACGGAAGACAGAGAAAATGCTACCACCAAGTGGAGGTGACGGTGCAGGTAACAGCAGGGAAAGGTGGAGCCGCTCCGACATCCAAAAACCCGCGCCGGTGCTGGCAGGGATTTATCCGGGAAGGAGGGCACGGCTGTGTTTCCCGGTTATCCTCAACAGGGACAAACGGGGTTTTCCCCCTGTGCCTGCCGATATCCCAGAGCTGGCACACACAGGCTCGGGATGGCTGGATGGATTTAGGGAACAGCTGATGCAGGAGCATTTGTCACCCCCGGGGGATTCCCCTCAGTCACTCTGCCAGGTGCCACATCTCTGCTGCCGTGTCCTGGCTGCCGGGCCTGGGCATTCCCGAGGCCGGGAGCGTTCCCTGGTATTTGGCAGGCGGGGAAGAGGCTTCCCCGTGGCAGGAACAGGAATTCAGCACAGCCTCAGACCCTGCAGGAGCCCACGGTGGGAATTCCTAACCCGCGCTCACGGGATTGATTCGTTTCCACAAAACTCCCCGAAAATTTGAGCGCTCGGGTGTTTAATAACAGAACCTTCCAAAGGTTTTTATTCCCCAGACTGTCGAACACAGATGGAGTCACAGAATCCCAGGCTGGGTCAGGCTGGGAGGGACCTCAGAGGGTCCCTGGTGCCACTCCCTGCTCCAGCAGGGCCATCCCAGAGCTCAGGGCACAGGGTTGTGTCCAGGTGCCTCTGGAATATCCCCAGGGAGGGATCTAAAAACGCCTTTGTTATTCCCCAGGTAGGAGACTGCAGGAACCCGGGCTGTGTGGGGGATCAAAGGCACTGATTGGTTTTAACTCACAGCTTTTCTTTCATCCCAAACATCTCCCGGAATGCCGGAAATTTCTCCTGGCTGCAGTGTTGGAGAGCCCACCCCACCCCGGGTGCAAGGTCCTGGCAGCTCAAGAGCTGGGCAGGAGGAGTGGGGAAGGCAGAGAACCCCAAAAAGGTTCAGTAAAGTGGCAGAACTGAGCTGCCCCTGTGAATCAGCAGCAATCCGAACAAAGCCCAGGCTGGATTTGCAGATATTTGCAGATATTTGCAGATATTTGCAGATATTCCAAACCAGAGCTGCTTCCCAAGGCCTCAGCTCCCACTTAGGCAGTGAAATTCCTGTTTGAGGAGTTCCAGAACACTCCTGTGCTGCAGTGCTGATGATCACCCAGAGAAGCCCTTCGGGGCAGTTTTCCAAGCTGCTTTATCAGATGTTCCTCTGGGAACAGAGGTCGGGAAGGCCGAGGTGTGATGAATTTCTGCACGAGGCCAGCGTGTTTTCAGCCCCACAAAGGTTCATCCCGCTCTGAGGGTTGCCGGCAGCCTCCCAGAGATGGTTTAAAAATAATTAGTGAGACGGCTGATCAGAGGTGTTTTCAAAAAGCGCAAAAAAGGTTTTAATTCAAGAAGAAAACAACAAACGATACAAAACAAAGGAATAAAAGCCGTGCACGGCCCAGGGAGGGCTTTGCACCTGCTGAGAGACCCCAGAAATGGCCTGAGGATCTCCGTGTTCTCTCTTCAGTATTCAGTGATCCAGGAGGGGTTTTTGGCTTTGCTGCCCCACAGAAAACAGCCACATTCCTTGGGGAACAGCTCAAGGGTCCAACAGGTGCCTTTGTGCTGGCACTGGGCCAGTTACGGTGAGAAGAGCATGGAAGGTTCTGGTTCTTCTTCCTTAAAAGTCCAGGGATGAGGCTCAAACTCTTTTCCTGATATGGGAACAGCTGTTAAATTGTGGGGGTGCCCTGCAGCAGAGGTGCAGCCCTTTAAACCCAGAGTTGGGAGGAGAAGCCACCAGAGTCTGGAGAAGCCACCAGAGGCTGCAGAGAGGAAAGATCTGATGGTGGCCAGGCTGGAACAGCTCCATGGCCAGGGCAGATGATGGTCATGGGGTGGAAATGGGGCAGGGATGAGGGGCTGGTTGTGCCCAAACCCAAAAATCCTCACTCAGAGCTGGGCAGCAGGAATTTGGGAAGGTGGGAGCTCCCCACTGGGCTCCTTCTCTGCAAAAGTCTCCAGATTTCTCTCTCCCTAAATAATTCTGACAAAATGTCTGTCACTATGGCAACCAGGGAAAACAAATTGGTTGGAGAGGTGTCTGATGTTCGGAATGCATAGAAATTATGGTTGCCACGGCAACACGATTTGCAAACGAACGGGAATATTTAGGGAACAATTAACAGTGGACACAGCTCGGCCTCAGGTGAGTCTCAGGTGGCTCTAGAGCCACAGCACCTCACAGTCCTCGGGGACTGCGCTCCTGGAGCTTCCAGGAATGGGTCTGACTCAGGAATTTGTCACGGACTGTGGAGGAAAACACCACACAGGGCACATCAGAGCGGCAGCATGGCCAGGCCCAAGTGACAGGAGCTGTGGTGGCAGCTGGTGACACCCACAGGGACATTCCAGGTTGGGGCTGGAGCAAACCCTGCTTTGCTCCTCGGCTTCAGCAGCAGAACCCCTCGGCTGGAGGAGCCACGGGAATGATGTGGAAGTCGTGTCCCAGCCCCTGGGGACAGGGGACAGTGGTGCAGAAGAGCCAAGGCCATGGAGCAGCACCTCCAGCCCTTGGAGGAGCAGTTGGATTCACAGAGTCATGGAATGGTTTGGGTGGGAAGGGACCTTAAATCCCACCCAGTGCCACCCCTGCCCTGGCAGGGACACCTCCCACTGTCCCAGGCTGCTCCAAGCCCAATGTCCAACCTGGCCTTGGGCATTCCAGGGATCCAGGGGCAGCCACAGCAAATCTGGGATAACCTGGGCTGGTGTCTGGAACCTTCCGTGGAGGGAGCACAGCACCATCAGCACCGGGCACCTGCGAAACACCAATTTCACTTCTCCAGGCTCAACACTTTAGTCTTCCCCAGGAGTTTGGCTGTCACACAGCTCCTGTCACACCAGCAGGAACTTTACATGCTCTGGCAAGTTGTCTCAGGGTAGAAATCCCTGTGGATCATCTCCTGCCTTGCCAGAGGATGCTGGAGGGGGTGAAAACGAAGATATTGGGGGTTTAGGGCTTCCCTCAGAGATTTCTATCCCCCTTTTACCTGCACACACCTGGACACCAATCATGAGAGATCCACCCCAAATTTTTCCATCGTTGCTGAGGGCTTCCCAGGATTGGACAGAAACAGAATTTCCACCCAGCTCCCCGTGCTGGACGTGGGGCTCTGTGTCCCTCCTGCTCCTGAGGGATCCAGAGTCCCCTGGATCTGAACCACAAATCCACCCGTGGAAACAAATCCCTTCCTGGGATGTCTCATCCAGTGGTGGGTGAGGAAAGCACAGCCCCAGGGCAGTTCTCCTTTCATCCCACCTGTTGCATTTTATCTTCTTTTTGTCAGGGTCAGAGTTAAATGCCTGAGACCATATTTCTTGTTCGGAGTCAGATGTTTATTAATTTTTATCTCTGTTACAGTCTCACAAGCTGTGAGTGTTACAGCACATCTGGCTAACAAACTGAAAATGGAGCCCTGTCTCTCATTTTACAAGGTTTTTTAAGGATAAACCATCCAATTATGAAATGACACCTGAATTATTTTGACTTTTAACCCAATAACCGACCACCCGTGGCCCACAATGAGGATTTTTCTGCCCAATTACAAAACCCCACCCAGAGCCGTGAAGGAGAAGGTGAAAAAGAGGGACTGGCCAATGCCCTAAATCCCCCATCTTGCTTTATCTATCTATTACTGCATTCTAAACCCTTAAACTCTGAGTTTTCCCCCTGTGCCATCACACACTTCTCTCCAAACCCCACACCCACAATCCCAGCGCTGTCACTCAATTTTGGGAGCCTTTTCCACGGCCTCAGGTCAATGCAGTGTTTGCCTGGGGGTCAGTGCCTGTGGGCACAGAAAGGCTGGAATTCTCAGTGCCCGGGGCTCCAACACGCACCTTTATCTCCTCCCAAGGAGGCAGGACAGCCCAATCCCTCCTCTCCCAGTCCTGCAACAGCCTGAGGAGAACTCGCCCCCAGCAAACACGGGGGAGTTGGTGTTGGTTTCAGCCACAAGAACATGACAGAATCCACAGGAAACGCATCCCAAAGCATCCCTAAACACTGCCCCGGGAGGAGCTCTGGGATTCAGGGGTCTGAGGACTGGAGGGAGGTCACGCAGTGATGGGTCAGGGCTGCTGACACCCCCAGACAGGACATTGTGACAGGACATTGTCCCCACCTAAACACAAGGACCGATTTTGTAAAAATATATCGTGTGTTTTGGGGTTTTTTTTGTAAAAATATACCATACAAAACCCTCCGGGTTTTCAATCCACCCAGCATTCCGGAGGTGCAGTAATCAGGAGCAGAGCACCTTTCCCAGAGGGGCCTGGATGTCCTGCCCAGAGCAGGGAACACACCTTGGGAATCTCTGCTTCAGCACGAGGTTCCTGTTGGGAACAGGGATTAACCACAAGTCTTCATTTTGAGACTAAAACCAGAAAAACACAGAACTGTCCCCTAAACTTTGAAGTGGGACACGGAGCATCAGCTGGACTCGATGTTCCCGGGGTCTTTTCCAACCTGAATGATGCCGTGATAAAAACCAGAGATCCCCATCCCTCCTCATTTGTGGAACTGCTCTGAAAAAAACCTGATCCCCAGAGGATTCGGTGGCAGCTCAGCCTTACTCCCTTACACCAGGCTGATTTACAAATGAAAGCCTTTCTCAGACGATTATCTCAGTCCTGCTCGCTGCACACGCCCCGTGCCACACAGAAAAACTGGAAGCAATTTGGTCGGAGAACACGGTATAAAATCAAATTAAATGTACATGACTAAGATCTAAGTCCCCAATAAGAAGTTTTTATGCCTCAGTAAGCAAACAGGGCTCTCCTTCACATTTCCAGGATCTCTGCATTTATAATCTCCTCTGTTATCATCTGCTTAACTGTAAGAAATTTAGCAGAGAGCTTCAGGCCTGTGGAAGCCCAGAAAACATCCAGGTTTTTGTTGAAAGGAAAAGCAGAGAAGCCGATAATCCCACCTTAATTTTCCTTTAATATCCCTGAGAAGTCCAAATTCAGCTCCTCTTCCTTGGGCAGACCTTCCGCCGCACACGATTTTCCGTTTGAAGGTTGCGTTTCCTCCTCTTCAAGGACAATAAAACACTTCAACATTTGAGGGTTGCAGTTCTCCCTGACCCCGAGGAACCCTCCGGGACGGGAATACTGGAGTGGAGAAGAGCCGCTCAATCCTGGCACAAAGGTTCCAGTCCCACCGTCAGAGTGGGGATGAATAAATCCACCATCACGCCTATCACGGCAACCATTGACATCCAGCAGCCCCTGGCTCCCTCCTGCCTCTCCCTGAATATCCATCACCACGGGAAAAGGGTTTTTTGCAGGAGTTTCCCAATTGTTGTGCTGCAGATAGACCTTTGAGAAGTGTGCTCTGCTGTCTCCCAGATAAGTCATGTGGTGCTGGCTGCAGTGATTGGACAAACTGATAAACTCTTCTGCCGGGCCAGTTGTGCCCACATCGCATTTACAAACCATTCCCAGAGTTTTTTCCCCAGCTGGATCATTTGTTTTCCGAGTTGGATTCCTTGTGGCATGCAAAGCCTGAAGCTGAGATGGCTCGGGGTGAATTTAAATGTCCCAGTGAGGCACGGAGTGGATAAGGAACTCTGGCATCCACAGAAGTTTGGCAAAGCTGGAGAGAGATCATGGATTATTTATCCGGGAGGATGGAGTTGAATATTCCAATGCAGTTCCAGGTATTTATTTAATAGAAAGGAATAACAGGTTCTGCTGGTGGACAGATGTGAGGCCAGGGCTTCTCCACCAAACTGACTTCCCAGACAGTGAGGTTCACCCAGAATAACCGGGATTATTTCCTGGATTATTTCCCAGGAATTTCCACAGCTGCTGTGTCAGAGACCAGTGGCACCTGGAATTCACTCCCCTCTTCCTGGGTGGTGGAAGCCACTCAGCTGCCACGGGAAATTCCTGGAGATCTTCACCCTTGGCCAAGGAAGGGAAGAGTCTCTGGCAGCTCCTGGAGGTGGGAAGATGTGAGGGTGAAAGAAGGGTTTGAGTCAGGTGCCAGGAGCACCTCTTGGGCTTGGATCTGTGAAAAACAAGGTTCACGCTCTTGGTAATTTTAATTTTAAAAAAATTAATAAAAAATAAAACAGAAATAAGGCAAAGGCTCTCGGTCAGGGTGCCCTGGCAGGCAGCCACAAAGCACAGCTTAACTCAGGAAAACACTCCTTTAAATGTACCACTTTGTTACATATTCAAAAGGACCTTATTCAAACATCCCTTTGAGTTTAGAAATTCTTTCTTAGTTTTAGCTCTCCCAAGTTGTCCCTATTTCACTAATTTGGCATATTATTACTCCTTGTAAATTTCCTAGTGGCGCCTCTTGGTCGTCTCACATCCCATTTTCTGATAACAGGATTAATGAAATCCTTCTTGGAGCTTTGGTTCATCGTTATCTTCATCTGGGTAATTCAGGAATGCGGGAGGATTCCCTTTTTCTTCTGGTTTAGATGTTATAAAAAACATTTTTTACTTTTAATACTGTGCTACGACCCAAAAAATACACATATCCATCACATCACCCGTTTCTAAAGCCTGTTAATAACAAAAGAAACTAGAAAAGCCTTCCCACATTATACACAAAGCATCCATTTCAATTTCTGGGAAAAGCCGACTTTATAACATGCATTTATAACAGATCCATGCACAAGGAAAAGAGCAAAGTGGGGAAAAAGGGAACATCCTTTGGGCCATGCCAGCACCAGAGAGCAGATGGGACTCGCCCCAAATCCCACCTCGCGGGGCAGCTGCTGAGGGGCGGGAAAAGGCAGAGTCAGGAGAGTTTCTCAGGAAGAATTGTGGGAAATATTAAAAAAAAATCCCAAAAAGCTGTGAAAGCAAGCCCCAGAAACAGATAGAGCAGAAGAATTCGGAATTAGCCGCAACTGCAAAGCCTGAAAGTGGGAAAAGTTACAACAGTACAGCAGGCAAGGACATGAAACAATAGCTTGAGTTTTAGGATAGACCTCAAGATTGCAGAAATACTTTGCCCAGCAAGACAGTGGAAGGTTTTAAGCTTAATGAGAGTATTGTTTATTGTTGCTGTAGACTCCAAGTATTTCAGAAAGCAAAGAGCACAGAAAAAAGGCTTTATTTTATAATTCTTACCACCTTTTATCAGGTGTTCCCACACAGACTGAACATGGTTGGTGAATAGGAACGACACCTCTCTGATCCCGTGGGTTAAACCAGAGAAACACCAAAACACCACCTGGAGAAAGATTGTTTTGAGAAAGGAGAGCTGTTTGCCAAGATTGTTTTGAGAAGAAGCTTTCCTGAGAAATTTTTCTTTGTGAAAAAGTTCTCAGCTGCTAGCAGGCTGAAATCTCTCAGGCCCACGGTTTATTGGCAATAGAAAACGCCCAAGCAAGCGTTGTTTGAAGCAGGTTTTGCTTTCAGTGATTGGCCAGAACAATTATCTGTGAGCTTTAGCAATGTGCTATCGCCTGGAAAACTTTTTAAATGCCCTGTAACAAAGGAATCTTTGGCTGCTGCTGGTAAGACGTGAGCTGTTGCCACCCTTCAGTTGTCTCAAACCCTGTTATGAGGCTGGTGCTGCGATAAAAGCTGGAGGAACATCTCCCTGTGGCTCCGTCCCGTTCGCGCACAAACTTCCACACGAGGCCGGGAGGAAATCCAGCTCCCTGCAGCCAGGGGCACACGGAGCAAGGAGGCGCAGGGATTTGGCTTCCCTGGCTGGATCCTCTCATCCCGGGACGCTCCCAATCATTCCCTGCTGGGGGATCACAGAGAGGAGGAAATGGTGACGGGGGAGCCGCTGTCTTCTGCTGCCCTGGAGTTAACTGCTCCTCTGGTCCTGCAGCCAAGACTGGGAGACTCTTCCCTTCTTCCAGAGAGAGTTTGAATGGAACACAGATGCACCCCCAAAACCCCAGATTTCCCAGATCTGAGGCAGAGAAAGGGAACAGCCCCAAACGAGACCAAACACAACCTCTCGTCCCTGCCACGAGCAAGGATTAAAGCCCTGCAGGGAGAGCATTTCCTGGGCGCCTCTGTTCCCCTGCAAGGCTCTGAAATCTCCTTGTGCACTCCCCAGATGAGAGAAACATCTCTGGTAGATCAGAGAGAGTCTCTTGAAAGGGAGGCAGGGTTTGAAAACCTTTCTGCTTTGAGGGATTCATTAAAGGAGGAAAGGAGCAGGAAAAGCCGAACGCAGAGAGAGGAGCGGAAGCGTCTGATGGGGTTTCAAAGCCCCTGGGGGCTGAAGCAAAGCCAGAGAAGGGATCCAGGCTGCAGGGTCACATCCAGCTGGGTGCAGGGAAACTGGGAAAAAGGGATTTAGGGGAAGAAAGATGCTCCCTAAGGGCAGCCGTGGGGCTAAAGGGGTGTCATCCTCATGGACGAGCCTTTGTGGGGATCACCGTGCTCTGGACACCCGAAAACAGGGATTTGGGGTTGGGCTGGGAGGTCCCTGGTGGGAATGTCCGCTTTATCCCAGGACATCCGAACCACAGAACCTCCCACCAGAATCTGTGACCCTGCAGAGGTTACGGAGCCTGTGGCTGAATTTCCCTGAATTCCCTGATTTTCCCTGAATTCCACAAAAGCTGATTCTGCTGGCACAAGTTCCAGTCACAATCTGATGTTTTCCTTTGTGTTTCCTGGTTATATCCAGAATTCCCGTCCCAGCCTGGTGGCTGAAACGCTGAACTTTTCTGTCAGATCCTGTGAATTCCATAATGAAATCCCACAGGAAGGACCCTGGTGACCGGGGCTCATTCCAGGGGCTGCAGTGGACACCCAGCAGAGATCACGCACAGGGAAGGATGAGACTGTTTTCTCAAGACCTCGAGTTTTGTTTTCATCCTTAACTAGAACAAAACCTGAAGAATGCGAATTCCTCGAAGAGAAATACCCAGAAAAAAATGTCATTTTTGGGCTAGGAAAAGACAAATTGGAAACTGCTGTTTCAGTAAAATGCGTGCATTAGGAAGGAAAAACACAGAGCCCCACAACATGTTGTTATATAAAACTTCTCCTGAAATTGTCAAAACAGAAAACTGCTCCTGACTCAATTTTTCTACTAATTTTCTTTCAACATGAAATTTATTTGGTCGCACTGTTTCTGGGGAGTTTTGGGCTTTTTAAAAGAAATGGATATTCAAATTTAATATCATTCTGCTGTTTCTCTCAGAGGAGCAGCTGACCACCAGATTATCCCACAATCAGCTGGAGGCCAAAGTATTCCTTTTATTTTTTGGCTCGCACTGCCCAGAATGAAATTATTCCCCAAAAGCCACGAGGTTGTCATGGCCAAAACAAGGAGCAAAGTTGACTTCTGCTGTTATCGAGATCAAGGAGGGATTTTGTTTTAAATTTAAAAGCCTCTCTCCAGTCTGTTGCACTGCTGATCCTTTGATCTTGGAAAACAGCGGGATGAGCCCTTGGAACAAGTTTTGCCTGGGAGGAGGCTCTGAATTGCTTTTCTGTCTCAAATCATTTTCTTTCCGTGTCCATTTCAGACCATGTGTGGTCACGTATCCGTGTGGGATGCTTAATTCCGTTCATCCACTTTTTACTTCCCTCTATTAAGCAGAAATCATTATCCACAGCTGGCAGGGAATTCTCAGGGAGCATAGGAAGAGGATGGGTGTTAGTCCAGCTGTCTCTGCCCTGACTGGTAGAAAAAAATCTGCAAAGTTTGACCCAGAGGCGTCCAAGGCCAGCAGGGAACAAACCCTGTCACTGCCTCACAGTGTCCCGCAGAATCCTGGAATTCCTGAGGTGGGAAAAGCCCTCCCAGCCCATCCAGTCCCACCTCTGCCCACCCTGTCCCCACCCAGAGCTCTGAGTGCCACCCCCAGGAATTCCCTGGACACCTCCAGGGATGGGCACTCCAAACCTCCCTGGGCACTGCCAAGGCCTGAGCACCCTTTCCATGGGGAAATTCCTGCTGCTGTCCACCCTGAGCCTCCCCTGGCCCAGCCTGAGGCCGTTCCCTCTCCTCCTGTCCCTGTTCCCTGGGAGCAGAGCCCGACCCCCCGGCTGTCCCCTCCTGGCAGGGATTGTGCAGAGCCACAAGGTCCCCCCTGAGCCTCCTTTGCTCCAGGCTCAGCCCCTTCCCAGCTCCCTCAGGAATTCTCCAGACCCTTTCCCAGCTCCCTCAGGAATTCTCCAGCCCCTTCCCAGCTCCCTCAGGAATTCTCCAGCCCCTTCCCAGCTCCCTCAGGAATTCTCCATTCCCTTCCCTGGAGATGCTTCAGCCCCTCAGTGTCCCCCGTCATGAGGAGCCCAGAAATGGACTCGGGATTTGAGGTGTGGCCTCGCCAGTGCCCAGCACAGAGGGACAGTCCCTGCCCTGGTCCTGCTGCCGCCTGTTCCTGGTCCAGCCCAGGTGCCTTTGGCCTTCTGGGCACACCTGGCTCAGGTTCACATCCCATCCTTTGCCTGCTCCTACACAATTAACAGCAGAGCCTCTCCCTCCCCATGGAAGGGGCCCCATTCTGCTCAGTTCAGCTGCACAGCCACATCCCCAGTCTCTCCTCCTCACATCATTTATAAAAACACTTCTAAAAATCCTGCAGCTACTCAGGAAACTCCAATTCTCACAGCACTGCCTCCTCCAGCCTTCCTGAGAGCCCCACGAGTTTGTCAGACAATCATTTCAGTTAAAAACTCCACCAGGCTCTATCACTCCTCTTTTATTTTCTCCTGTAAATATCAACAATAAGCCGGGAGCACAATGACCCAACATTTGGGAACAGCTGATGAAACGTAGCTGGAAAACGGCTTGAGCAGAACCTTTAATTCAACATTTCCCTCCCGTATCGAACAACAACAACAAAAACCCCAAACAAACCAACCCCACCAAAAAAAAGAAAAAAAAAAGAAA
>VZDJ01007753.1:51583832-51598479 GCA_008694505.1 Cyanoderma ruficeps | reverse complement strand
GCTCTCCCTGGAGCTGGGGCTCTCCAGGGGAACATTCCCAGCTCTCCCAGGCTGTGATCCTCTGTTGCCCTGAGTTTTCTGCCTTCTGTCTTTGTGCAGAAGTTTTTTCACGCAGCTTCATGTAAACAATGTCTATTTTCAGAATGTTTCCATACTTCTCCTGTGAGAGAAGAGATGGTTGATGGTGATGTCACCATCCAGGTTGAGACGTGGCGACCTGAAATAGCCAATCTCTTGACCTCTGTACAAATGTATATAAATGGAGTCAGATTTGTAAATAAAGTAGAGAAGAGTTGTTCCTTCTCTTGCTGTATGTGCCTGCTCATCTGTCTGTCCCTGCAGTGGGGCACTCCCAGCCTGGACAAACCACATCTGGTGACCCCTGCCGTGTGAGGACTGCAGCCTGAGCCACAATCCTCCCCCTGGGGTCCCAGGGGCTGGGGCAGAGGTGACAGCCAGGAGCAAACCCTCCCTCGGGGCTGGGGACACCTGTGGGGTGCAGGGCCACGGAGCAGAGCTCACCATGGGCTTGTTTTCCAGGGAATTTTCTCCTGAGGTACCTCTGGGGCTCAGGACCCAAGGCCGGCACTGATCCCCTGCCAGGGCCTGGCAGCTCCCTGCTCACGGCATTTCCAGACCCTTAAACCACAAAAAAAGGGCAGGAAAGCCCCACTCAGCCTCCCTGCTGCCATCCCAAACCCCTTCTCCCCGATTTCCCTTCACGAATTTGAAACCCTGTGCTGCGAATCGTAATTAAATCCTCATTTTTCAATATTCCAGTGTGTTGCCAGAACGTTTTCAGCTGTGTCCTTCCAGGGGAGCACTGAGAAGCCTTTTAAGTGTTTAGGACTTTTCTTCCATTTTCATTCTTAAAAGGTACTTTTTGTCCTTTATTCTTTCAGATTTAGGCTCCAGGCACTCCTACAGGTTTGGTTTTGGTTTTTTTTTTTTTTCACTGTTGCAGTCTTAAAAAAAAAATACATAATTCCAAAGTTTCTGATTTCCACTCAGCCCTTGTTTTTCTCAGCTGTCTCCTGGGCTGGCTCTGCTCTTTATGCAAATTCCCCGCGATTATGCAAAAAAAAAAAAAATCTAATTAGATGGATGGATAGTGTGGTATCAGCGAAGGCCAGCCCCGCTTTGCAGCCCGCAGGAAATCCGTGTGCCAGGCGGCACCGGCTGTCCCGGGGGATGGAGAGCTATTGTTTCATTTTTTATTGTTTTTTTTATTGTTTTATTGTTTCCTGAGCGCTCCTCGCACCCCCTCCCCGGGATGGATTCTGTAATCACACGGCTGATAACCTCCACCTCCCCCTGCTGCCTTTGGTGCTGCCAAGGTGAGGAGGAGGAGGAGGAGGGTGCTGGGCCTGCTCGGGGAGCAGGAGCTGAGCTGCCACAGCCCCAGATTTCCCTGCGTGTGGAAACCCTCGATCCTCTCGGCTTTGCCCTGTGTCCTGGTTTGGAAGGACAGGTGTCTGCCAGGGAAAGCCGGAGTTTCCCTTGGGATGGAGAGTGTAAACCCCCTCCCTTCGAATTATTATCATTTTGAAATTAAGGGGCTCTCAGGCAAAGATACGGGAATGGGAATAACAGTTCCTAACTAGGAATATTAAAAATAAAAATGTAGTAATACAAAAAAATCAAGCAAACAAACAAAAATCCTACAAACCCTGCCAGGGTCAGAGCCCTCCTGCCCCCGTGTTGGTCAGGGTGTTGGTGTCAGCCCAGCCCAGCCCTTCTGCAGGGACAGATGTGGTTCTGGTGGAGCAGAGATGATCCTGGAGAAGGTCCAGTGGTGCTGGGATGGGGCTGGTCACTGGTGGCTCCTGGGGAAACGGGCTGGCTGTGCCCAGGTCACATCCATGCAGCCCTTTCCTTGGAAGGGTTTGGGTTGGAAGGACCTTAAATCCCCTCCTGCTTCATTCCCCTGCCATGGGACACATCCCCCTATCCCAGGATGCTCCCAGCCCAGTCCAGCCTGGCCTTGGATGATCCAGGGACGGACTTTGAGGGATAAAGCTCTTCCCTGGCATCACCTGGGGGACAAGCACAGGACAGGATCATGAATAACCTCACCCCATCCCCCTGCAGTGCCCCCTGGAATGCCCCAGTCCATTCCAGGGCTTCAGGGAGAGGCAGCTGGCTTCACCCTGGGCACTGAGAGGGAGAAAAACCCCAATTCTCAGAGGGTTCAGTAACAACTTTGACTTGCACACTGCAGAACATTCCACTGGACAAGGTCCTTGGAAAGTTTTAAACCATCCAGAGGAAGGCTCTTTGCAGACTTTGACTTCTCCAGACACAGCAAGGCAGTCTGGGGTCTTTTGGTCTGGTTTATGGTATATTTTGAGAAGAAGAAGTCAGGAGAAAAAGGAGAGAGAGAACAGACAGAGACGAGGTGGACAATCTCCCCCCTAAGATCCAGTGTGGTCTTGTTGTCCACGAAAATTGAATCCATCCCCCCTCGTGCAATAATTCCTCACTGGAGAGAGACCTTGCCTGGTGTTTTCAGGCCTGGGAGCTCGGTGGTGTCCCACAAATTTTTTACTGTTTATATATTTTAGCACACGAAGGAATTGGTGTTCATTGGCTGCAACTTACACAGTTCTCATACTAATTAGCATTCTGTCAGCGCTGGTTAATGATCGTGGTTAATGACATGGGGCTGATCAGTGTTTCTCTTGTCTGGGTTGTGGTTTCCTGGGTCAGGGTCACAGATCCCCCTGCTGCAGTTCCCTTTTCGCAGCCAGAGCTGATCCCAGTGCCTGAGTTGTGTTTATCAGTTTCATTCTGTGCTGGGTTATAGAGTCTATTCAATTTCATCTGCTGAAAACCAGTTGGGGGCGGGTGCCTTTTGATAACGGCCCAACGGTTGATACCAGGTAGGGCATTGTTCTTATCTTTCTCCATGATGGGCCATTATGACTCCCCAGGCTGTTTCCCCTTCCCAACACATACCCACATTCCATCATCCTATTGGGAGATGCTCCACCCAGTGGGAGGAGCCAGCCATTCCTACCTGGATAAAGCTGGAACTTGGGACCAGGACACCCCCTTTTTTTTTGCTTCATCCGATTACCGGAGGAAGGCTGGACCCTTCTCACCATCACTGGACCCTTCTCACCACCTCTGGACCCTTTTTGCTACTGGATCATCTCTACCTCAACAGAACCACATCTGCCACTCCAGGAGGACTCACTTTTGGACTGCTTCTGACACCCTGACCAACAGGGCATCAGGCTGTAGCTCTGACCTTGTCAGGGCTTTCCAAAATTGTTGTTTGTTTGTTTGTTTGCTGCTTTGGTGGGGTAGTTTTGNCTTTCTGTGCCCACAGGCACTGACCCCCAGGCAAACACTGCACTGACCTGAGGCCCTGGAAAAGGCTCCCAAAATTGAGTGACAGCGCTGGGATTGTGGGTGTGGGGTTTGGAGAGAAGTGTGTGATGGCACAGGGGGGAAACTCAGAGTTTAAGGGTTTAGAATATAGTAATGTATATATAAGGCAAGATGGAGATTTTAGGGTTTTAGGCTAAATCTTTCTTTTTCACCTTCTCCTTCACGGCTCTGGGTGGGGTTTTGTAATTGGGTAGAAAAATCCACATTGTGGGCCACGGGTGGTTGGTTATTGGGTTAAAAGTCAAAATAATTCAGGTGTCATTTCATAATTGGACAGTTTGTGCTTAAAAGACCTTGTAGAGAGATAGAGACAGAGACATTTCCTACTTTGTTAGCCAGAACTCACAGCTCGTGAGACTGTGACATAGATAAGAATTAATAAACATCTGAGTCTGAACACAACATCTCTCGAGGATTTGATCCTGACTCTGACAGAAAGAAGAAAAAAAAAGCAACATTTAATGGTGCCCCATGTTAGGATTGAACTCAATCAATTGAGAACTCACGACCTTCAGACTGCCAGGCCCTGCCGGGACACAGGACTTTGCTCCTCCATCCATTGCCAGAGCATTTTCTGTAATTTTTTCCACAACTCCTCAGCCTCTGAGCCCCTGGTTTAATCCAGCACTGCTGGTTCCCCATTCCCACCCCCTGAAATTCCCCTCTGTGCTGCCCCTTCCCTTGCAAAAGGAGGGGGAGATTCCGATATTCCCAGGAATTCTCGGAGAGCCTGGGAAACTCAGAAATCAGCCGTGCTACCAACAGGTTTCCCTGTTAATTCACGTGATGGGAAGATTACCCAGGGATGGAGCAGCAAAGACTCTGCAATCCCAGCGAGTGGAGGCACAGGAAAGGGGGGAAAATCTGCTCCACCAAACTCCAGGTGTGCCCGGAGAGCTCAGCTGCACCTCAGCCCTTCCCTGCTCACCCCATCCCTGAATTTTAACGTGTCACAGTTAAATAAAATGACAAAGAAAAGGTGCAAAATGAGCTCTGTCCTCTGTGCTGAGCTGGGGAGGCTCGGGAATGTCCCTGGAATGTCCCTGGAATGTCCAGGACAGGGATCAGGACAGGACTGACCCCAGAAGGGTTAGAGAGAAGCTCCCGATTCTCAGGGAGAAGGAGAAACGCAGAGGCCCAAAGAAATAAGAAGAATTAAATATTTCCTGCCTTGGAAAGCTGCTTGTCACCTGCCCGGGGAAGTAAAGAGAATAAAGATAAACGCTGCACAAGGAAAACTCCAGGCCTGGAGGAGAGGCGGCATTTTCCCAGGGCAAAGCAGGAGGAGCAGCTCAAGGAAAGGCAGAAGCAGCTGCCTGCTACAAGGTGTTCCTAGCTCAAAGCCACATTCCTCACCGCCTCTCATTATTACTCCCTAAATACTCCCACTTTACTCCAGAGCATCCAGCTCTTCCTCCAGGACGAGGAATGTGTGGGATTCCCCAAAATCCTCATTCCCCACACGTTCCCTGGGCTTTGTTTCTGATTATTGTCTCAGCATTTGCTGATGAGAATATTTAATAAAATTAACTAAAATTGCTCCCCACTCTTGTCTTTGAGGAAGTCCACAGGTAACTCCCTCCAGCCCGTGGCTTCCACTGGCACGTTTTTCATCTCTCCTGCAGGCAATTATTCATCTCCTTGGTCTGATTATGGCTCTCATTATTATCCATCCTCTCCTATTTGAGCAGTAATATCCCATCTGTGCTGTGGCAACTGTTTCATTCCCTGATTTCCCTGCGTTTAGCAGGAGCCATCCCTGTTGGAAATCCGGATAATGGATGTGCTTGGGCTGCCCATTTAAATGGCCTTTAAATCCTGCCCATCCCCTCCACTTCTCCCTTTATCCCTCTGTGCCCTCGTGAACTTTGAGATTCAGTCTTTAATTTCCTTTAAGGAGCACAGCTGAGCCTATCCTGGGGCTCCCAGCATTTCCCTCTACATTTTTTTGGATTTGAGGGTCAGTTATTTCCTTTATCCATTGCAGATTCATTCATAATCCCTTTCTGGGATGGATTTGTTACCCCAGGACTCAGTGCTAAAAAGTTTTGGCGCTGTGGATTCAGACAAACTGAGGTTTCATCCACATCCATCTGCCTCAGCTCTGCCAAACTTCCCAGCAAACCCTCGGAATCCCTCAGTTTGCCCCTCTGAAATTCCAAACCTGGCAGCATCTCCCCTCCCTGCCTTTTTTTACTCCCTCCAGGCTGGGTGGTTGAACCCGAGCTGACCTGGGAGTGTTCAGCTCAGGGCTTTTTGCTCACAAAAACGAGAGAATCCTTTACAGTTCTCCCCACCCCGCCTGCCCAGACACTGCAAATATCATTATTGATCAGCTGCCTGCCAGGGGGAGGAACCGTGTGGCTGCTCTGCTCCCCAGCCTTATTCACTCACCATCATTGCTGCAACTTTTTTGGGGGGCCTTATTTATCCACGGGAAGATCGAGCCCGTGCTGCTGATTTGATTCTCACTTATCCCCAAGAGAGGGATAAATGGACCTATTTCCACCCTCCATTCCCTCCCTGAGGGCCAGGAGCAGCTTCCTCTCGTATTTCATTATTAAAATATTTCGTTATTAAATTATTTCATTATTAAATTATTTCATTGTTAAATTATTTCATTATTAAAATATTTCATTATTAAATTATTTCATTACTAAAATATTTCATTATTAAATTATTTCATTATTAAATTATTTCATTATTAAAATATTTCATTATTAAATTATTTCATTATTAAAATGTTTCATTACTAAAATATTTCATTATTTTACCCACTTTTCCTGCTTTTTTTATTAATTTTTTTTTAACCTCGTCATTTGACCCCCAGCCCCTTTTCTGCCCCTTTTCTCCCCCTATCAGCGCTGTTTGTTATTATGCTTCGATTACCTTGTCCCAGGACCATGAAATCGGGGTGATACAACACCCAGTGAGAAATATCACAGGAGGGAATGCTCCCCCAGCGTTTTAAAAAGAATATTCTGACTGGAGGGAGCAGAGGCTGCTGGCAACGCTCCTTTGAATTAATGCTGCTTAAATATGCCAAATTTCCCTTTGATCTCATTAATTCCAATCACAAACCAAGCGCAGCTTTCAATCCGAGTGGGTTTTTGGTTTGTTTTTTTTTTTCCCTGAAAAAGATCAAAATATATCTTGTGTCCAGCAATTAAACAGTTTGTTTCTGAACTCCACCAAGTTTAATATTCCACTTGAAATGCAAGGGTAGGAAGCCAATTAATAAGGAGTGTATTAACCGTGATTTATGCTGAGCTTAAACACTTGGCAGTGAGGCCTTAATGGGATTTTGACTTTTTTAATGGGTTGGGGAAAAAATGGGAGGGCAGGGAGGAGGTGACTGGGGGTCTGGAGCTTCCTCCAGTCTGTAGGACTTGCTTCCAAAATTTGAAACATAAAACCAGAGCCTGGCAATGCCGCTCCCCTGGTGTGGTACCTCCGTGTGCTTCAATCCCGGACCTTTAATGCTTTGTGCATTCTGGAAACGTTAAAAATCCCAGATGGAAAAGGCCTTTCCCTGCCCAGGTTTTCCCAGGGGGAAGCTCTGGCCCAGCCCAGCCTCTGCCCTCAGAGCAGCCGCTTTCCTTGGACTTTCCTTAGGGAAAGAACCTTTTGGAGGAGGTGAGGACACAAAATCCAGGAATATTCCTTTACCTCCCAGCCTCTGAGCCGGGAGGGAACACTGGGGAATTCATCCCCACTCCCTTCCCAGCACAATTCTGTAATTTGGTTTTATAAATTACATTATAAATAAAAGCCAGAGGAAGCTGGATATTGGGAAAATTCCTTCCTGGAAAAGGCTGCCCAGCCCTGGCACAGCTGCCCAGGGCAGGGGTGGAGTCCCCATCCCTGGAGGGATTTCAGAGCCCTGTGGATGTGGCACTTGGGGACATGGTCAGCGTGGCCTTGGCAGTGCCGGATGATCCTAAAGGGATTTTCCAACCTAAACACTTCTGTGATCCCATAAATCCCAGACCCCGTAAGAATAATGGCCGTGGGAGGTCCCAGGGGCTTTGCCTGCTGAAGGTGCCTCCTGAGCCCAGAGGTTCCCCAGGGTCCAGCTGCAGCACCCAGACCTTGTCCCACTGCTGTAAATGAACCGTGTCTATTAATTTGTGCTGAAGAAATAAAAGAATCACAGGCAGGAAGGGAGGCATTGTCAGAGTCACGGGAAGGAGAAACAGAGCTGAGAAGGGAAGGTCTGAAGTTATCAGCAATTGAAAGGAAGGATTTTGATTGAACCAACATGTTTGATGGCTGGACCATCAGCTCCGAGATGGTTTGACTCTCCAATGGACATTTCCCCTGTCTGCCAGGACACCCCACTCAGAATCTGAGTATGATTTGCAGCCAACACTCAGACACCATTACGATTCCTTCTTGAAGTCCACTCGGGGGCCCGTGAATACCATCATCAAACACGGGACAAAGGAGGACCCTGCCTCAGGGAAAACGAAAAGTATAAAAACCAGACCCTGAAAACAGGATTTTGGGGCGAATGAAGGAGGACACGATGCGGACCGGTCCTATGTTCGCATCCCCAATTCAATTGAATTTTGTTCTGTATTGTGGCTTTGTTTAATGGTGGATTTGTTTTAGTGTGGCTTTGTTTTACCTGTGTTTCTGTTATTTTCCTATATTTTTGCTCGCAGCGACGAGAAAATAAACTTTATTTTTCTTAATTACGATTTGGCTCACCATATTTACAACGCCACCAAAACCCAGGGTGGGGAACAAAGAGGAATGGAGGCTCAGAGGGAGAGCTGCCAGCTGTGGGAGGCTCCTGTGGGAGGGAAAGGTGATTCCATGGGGACTGGGGAGCACGGGGCAGCCTCCCTGCTGCACAGCAGCTCCGGAGCTGGAATGGAAAATCCAGGAGGGGAAAAGCACTGCTGAGGGGTTTTTCTGCTGTCAGAGCCAAAAAGAAGCAGCATTGTTCATGGCTGTAGCCTGCTGAACAGAACACGAGGCTCTAAGCCTGAAGTGATCTTTTTTAAACTCCATTTATATTTTTTTCTTTTCCCCGTGGAGTCTCTTTGTAATCCTGTGGCACATGGGCTGGGAACAAGAGGGACCTTGGAGTGTGGCACAGCCAGCTCCACAATGAGCTGCTCTGAGCACATTCCTTCGGAATTTTAGAGTGGTATAAGGCAGAACTTGTCTATTTTTAAGCTTCCTTTCAGTGCTTTCAGACATGGACTCTTTTTCTGCTCAGAAACTTCCCTGTATCCGATGGGATAAGCCCGGAACAGGAGCGTGCCCAGGCATAGCCACCTTTGGAATAGCCATGGTATTGAATGGTTCCCTTTGTCCTTTGCTGATCCGGGAAGGGCAGCTGGCGGGTGGGACAGTGCAGCCTGAGCATCCCGGGCTGCGGGAAGGGAATTGATTCCCATCCTGATTCAGGATGGGAGAGCTGAGCAGAGGAGGGGCTGGGACAGGGAGCCTTGGAAAACTCAGCTCTGATGGAGAAACAGAGCCCTGGCTGATGTTTGTGGTGAGCTGCAGTGGATTCTGGACCCGTCCTCTCAGAAGAATCACAAATATTTGGCCAGATTTGGGTATTTTTAGTGCAGGTGTGAACCCAGAACTGATTTCTCCAGATGTTCCTCTCACCCGTGGGAGCTGCAGCGCTGTGGGACTCTCAGGGAGGGTTCCTGGGGTTTGCTCCTCCCTGGATAATTTTTTTTTTTTGCTTTAGAAGTTGGAATTTATTACCCGTAACTGTCAGAAAAACCGGCAAACAGGAGGGGTATCCATCATGTGTCCATCACATCTCTTTAAACCCCATTCTCCTCTCATTCCCAGCAAATAACTTCCAAAATTATGTGAAAATAAAACCCCATCATAATAAAAATGACTTTTTAGGCAGTTGGCAAAGCAAATTTCCAAGCAAGAAAAATAGAAGCCTGGGAAATAACTCAATATTGAAGATACCAGGCCATCTTCATCAGCTTGTGTTACCAGATTAGGTTGTCAATGGAAAATCTTGATTTAAGGCTTTTTTTTTCAGAAGTGCTGTGACTTAGATATTGAAATTTCCCAGCAAATAAAGTCGTACACAGGGATAAATCAGCCCCTTCTCTCACAACATTTGCTCAGGGGTTTAATTTGAAAGCTGAATAGCTTATGGCATTTATTATCAGCTCATTGAATGACAAGTTTAAACTTCAGTTAAATATTCAGCCTGCTTTTAATGTGACATTTTTGCTGCTCGTGTGCAGCAAAGTCTATTTATTATTCCCAGAATAAAGTTCAAATATGGAGAAACAGGCCCAGGAAGAAGAAGAAGTGGAATATTGAGGAGTGATGAGTTTATTTTAACTGCTCTGCCAGCTACTTTTAAGAACAATTACTCACTAAAATGTTGGGTTCTGGGAAATTTTGCTGAATTGCAGCATAGAGGGTCATTAAGACGGGTTGGAATTTCCCCAGGCCCCCATGACTGTTCCTGCCCTGCCAATCCCCTGTGAGAAGGACCCATCCACAATATTCGATATATTCCCATGGGATCACATCCTGGGATTATTTTCATAAACTGCTAAACTTCAAACAAGTACATCCTTTTCCCCCTTCTTTTCCTGTCAGGATTTATTCTTTATTTTAATGGATGTCAGAAACTTTCTTCTGCTTTTCAGCCTGAGCTTATCCATGGATGCTAAAACCCCTCATGTCCTTATGGCAGCCCCGTCCTTCGGGATAAATCCTTCCCTGGTGTCCAGCCCTGTGTTTCTCCACGGCAATCCCACCCCTCCCAGCTCCTGCTCGGCTCATCCCATTAATCCTCCCTTTCAGAAGCTCAGTTTGGGTTTGGTTTAGGCAGAATTAACTTGAACTGGCCACGAGGAGGACGCCAAAGCTGCTGGGCCAGCTCAGCACTCCCGAGATCCTCCCACATCAGGGCTGGGACAGAGTTTTCATGGAATTCTGGAATGGTTTGGGTTGGGAGGGACCTGAAATCCCATTTATTCCACCCCCTGGCATGGCAAGGACACCTTCCACTGTCCCAGGCTGCTCCAAGCCCTGTCCAGCCTGGCCTTGGGCACTTCCAGGGATCCAGGGGCAGCCCCTCTCCTCCCCTGCTCTGTCTGAGCACCCAGCCCATTCCCACATCCAGCTCCCATGCTGAAAGCAGGGAATAAATCAATAAATTACCCTGCAGGGCCCCAGCTGCCTGTGCCCACCCCCAGCTCAGCATTTCTGAGCTCAGGTTGTGCCTCCCCTCCTCTCCCTCCTCTCCCTCCTCTCCCTCCTCATGAAAGCAGCCGAACTCCAGCGTTATCTGCGGAATGCACATGGATAAAAAAAAACCAAAATAAGCACCAGGAGCAAGGCTGGGAGCGTTGAAAATAGAAATCTGAAAGCTTTTTACTGAAGCGAGCCCATGAATAAAACCCATTGCACGTCCCTGGGAAGAAGTGTTATCCCTGGAAATGAACTTCCCTGGCTGACGGGCTCCGAGGGGCCCTCGGCCTCCACACGGAACCCCGGGGAAGGATGTACTTGGAATTACAGGAGCCGTGTCACCTGCCAGCCCTCACGAGGCAGTGCAGTGCTGAATTTCGAGTCGGTTTTGATTCCCTCAGCTGTTGAAGGAAGGCTTGGAGGAGCTCGTTTGTCACAGGCATTGTCACGGGCTGTGTCACCTGCGCTGCGCCACAGCCAGGATGCTGCCGTGGTGGAAATGCAATTCCTCTCGGGCACAAGGAAAAGCACTTTAAAGATATAAATTATTTGCATTTATCCCATTTAAATGCTGGGCTGGAACACGACGCTGCATGTAATCCCAGGAAAGAACCAGTTAAAATAGAAGGAAAAAAAAAGTAGTGGGGAAAAGAGGAAAAGCATATCACCACCACTCAGTTTCTTGCATTAAATATCTGCCTGCAGATATATTCAATATCCAGCTTTCAGCAAGAGCCACAAGTGCTTCACTCTGGTCATCTATAGTCTAAAAAGCCCTGCTGATGGATACAAAAATCCCAGGATGGGAGATCCCTGTGCTGCCAGCTGGCCGTGGCCCTGGAGCAGGGACAGAGGGACAGGAGCTCTGTGCTCAGTGTCACAGCAGGACACCCGGCGTGCCCAGGGAGCAGGGCTGGGATCAGGAGCTGATCCCTCTCTCCCACTGCCTTTCATCTGAAGAGCTCCACAATGAGAAAAGCTCGGAGATGATAATTATCCTGCCCAGCCCTGGGAGGAGGATCGGGATCAGCTCCTGCAGCTCAGGGACAGCCCCGAGCCCGGTGATGATCCTTTCATCATCAGACAGCTCATTAACACGGGCAATTATGCTCCAAAGGGAGTGAAAATACAGCCTGGGCTGGGGCAGCACCTCGTGGTTTGTGTGGGGAGTCCCCGGGCTGGAGAACCTGTCCTCAGTCACCGCCCTGAGCCCATGGGCTGCTGATCCCGGGGATTGCTGGCCCTTGGAACAGCTGGAGCAGCAGAAAGGATCCAAATTCCAGCATGGAGATCCAGTGGGTTATCCCTAAACTGGTCTCTTCTCGCCTGACCCTGGTGAGAACTTCCCTCAGGAAATGCTGCACGAGGACCAAGGGGATAAAGGAGATTTTTTTTTTCACCCCCACCCCAGGGGTTCAAAGCAGTTGGAACAAGTCCAGAGGAAAATGAATCCACAGAAGGGGGGCAGAGCTCACCCCTTCTGCCCCCATGGATTAAAGATTTCTCAGTTTGTAGGAACCAGCCCCATCCCTAAAATCATCTGTGACAACTCCAGTGCCTGGCACACCTGGAGCCGTGGGTGAGTTTAAAACCACTGGCGTTGGAGTCCTAAAAATTTAGAATTTGGGGTTTCAGTGTGTAGTGTGGAGTCCTAGAAATTTAGAATTTGGGGTTTCAGTGTGTAGTGTGGAGTCCTAGAAATTTAGAATTTGGGGTTTCAGTGTGTAGTGTGGAGTCCTAGAAATTTAGAATTTGGGGTTTTAGTGCATAGCAATACCTATGAGTCAAGATGGAGAACTTTGGGTGTGGATGAGTTGTCTTTTTTTGCACCTTCTTCTTCCTTCTTCTACCTCACAAATCTGGGTGGTTTTCTGTAACTGGGGGAAAGAATCCAGCATTGCGGGTTTCAGGTGATCGTAATTGGATTAGAAGCATAAATAATACAGATGTCAACTGTTTATTGGGTATTTGGGACTTAAATAGCCTTGAACAGGCACCGTTTTAACTCCCTCTCTCGACCCGTTAGAGAGAGCCCACACCTCGTGGGTTTGTAATAGATAAGGATAATAAATTCCAGAGTGAGACTTCAGAAATGGGAGTTTTACTCTCCCCGACCTCGGAGCAGGAAAGATCCAGGAATTCCAACACGCTGGGGTTTGGAACGTGGGATAACAATTAAAAATCCTCCTGAGTGCCACCCAACGCAGGAGCCCTGAACTGATCAGACTCCTTTGGGACACAACTGTGCCCAGCCCAGCTGATTTCTTGCCCAGCGAATTTAATTTGTGCCAGGTCCCTGCCCCATCCCCGGTGCCTGCAGCTCCCAGCTCCGTCATTCCCAGACAGGGAGACTCCTGGATCCAGCCCGTTCTTTCTGCACTTTCCCACAAAATCCTCTTCCATCCCAGGGATGCCAGGAGGGGGAAAAAAATGGCTTTGTCTGCAAATGGAAATGTCCAAGCCTGGTAATTTCTGTCACTTAATGGCCCCCAAAATGTGAATCAGAGGCAGGTCCATCCTCAGGGGAGGGTTTGATGAGCTCGGGGTGTTCCCTCCTGGTGCAGATCCTCCTCTCCTGCCCTCCCACCATCTCCAGACGGGAGCCAGGAATGATGGAATTGGGGAAAAAAAGAAGGAATTGCTGATTGGTGTCCGTGAAGGGCAGTCCCCACCGCGGCTGGGCTCCATTTGGGGTCCAATTCCCATGGGAAGCAGAGTTCCCGTGGCAAAAGGAAATCAGCTCGAGGCCAACTCCTTCTTCTGCCTCGGTCTGCTGAGGTAAAAGCACGTAAAATAAATGAAATAAGGCAAAATAAAATAAGGTATGGCATCATTAAATTAAAAAAAAATAATATACTAGCAAATAAGGTAAAATAAAATTGGGTAAGGGATAATAAAATTAAAGATGAAATGTAACATAGAATTGAACTAAATGAGAAAATAAAATTAGATGAGGCAAAAATGTAAAATTAAAAAAATTTAAAATAAGATGTTGTTATGGGTTGACTCTGGTCGAATGCCAATGCACTTATGAGTGTATGTTTTTTTTAATCAACTACTGTGAGATGTGGTCAAAAACTCAAGGACAGAGCAGGGCAGGCCTAAAACTTGAAATAAAGAAAAGAAAATTTATTAACTTACATAACAGCAAACAATAGACAATAGGAAAAGAAAACTTAAACACCTAAAGGCAGGGAAAAAAAAATCTTCTAAAACACTTCTTCTCTTTTCTTCAATTTTTATTTTTTTATGCTTTTAACAGTTGACACTAGGAACATTATTTTTATCTACTTGCTTAAACTTTTTACAATTCTGGGTTTCTTAATTCAAATCATCATTTTTTAAAAAAACAATCTTCAATTTAACCAAGGAGAGAGGAGTTTTTTTTCACACCACAGACGTCCCAGAGGGAACACAGGTTTATCTTCTCATGTTTCTATGTCACCCATGGCCCCACTCGGAAAATCTACCAGGGTGACATCTTTCTTTTTATGTCTAGTGTTCTCACTACTGTCCATGGACTCAAAACTAGATAGGGCTTTTTTAAGGATGTTTAGCTAAGTACCAAAACTAGCTATTTTCTTTCGTCGGGACCAGCAGTCTTTTCTACATTTACCCCTGGGGCGGAGGGTCTCAGAAACAAGTCACAAAGTTTTGGGCTTTGAACCAGACAAACATCCACTCAAAATACAGTTTTATTTATATTTAGGAGACTCAGGGTCTGTCTATGGCCAAATTATGCAAGAAAAAGTTCAACTCATAAGGCTACTCTTCTTCATCTCTGGCAATTAGGAGAGATTTTTTTTATTTTTTTTTACTATTATGGTTCTGGGCTGTTTTCTTTTTTTAAAACTATTAACTATGAGAAATTAGTGTATGGAACAGTTTTTTTCTGCTTTAGAAAGAGTTAAAAGTCTTTGTTTCTCTGCAAGGCCACAGGCTCAGGCATCAGCAGGCAGGCTCCGCAGGCTCCGGCAACTCCCACACACCAGCTCGCAGCTTCGGCACCGTCTCCTTGGGGGGGGGAGACGGGCCGAGGAGGGGGGGGGGG
>VZDJ01007753.1:51553625-51571988 GCA_008694505.1 Cyanoderma ruficeps | reverse complement strand
CCATTTTGTGACCATTTTGGGTCCACCTTGGGTGTAGCCCTGGCCAGGCTCTTGTCCTGCCCAAGGTGTGTCCTAAAGGCCTTTTAATAAATCTCTCCTTTATTCTCCAGCTCTGTCCAGTCTCTGTTCCAGCTCAGCCTTCCCAAGGCATCAAGAGCAGCCAAATTCTCTCTTCTCAGAACTCCACCAGCCCACAGCCCCTTTTCCTACACTTATTTCCCCAGTGACCCTTTACCAGGTGCCACCGAGGCTGCCGAGCACCTGACACGGGAACAAATCCCTGTCAGTGGGAACCTGGGGTTTGCCGTCAGCATTTTCCTTCCAGACCTCACCAGAGTCTTTGGATTTGAATTTCCTTGTCACAAATGGCATTTTCCCCAAGTTTTCAGATTCCAGATGCAGTTTGGTCATGCGGGAGGTCAGGGGAGAAACACCCGGACGTTGCTCAGATGTGGCACCTGGGGACATGGGGCAGTGGTGGCCTTGGCCTCGCTGGGGAATGGCTGGGTTTGATCTTAGAGAGCTTTTCCAACCTAAGCGATTCCATGATTCTCTAACCCCCAGCAGCATTAGGTTAGATTCCTTTGTACCTACAGATATGTGTACAATCTATATAAAATTTTTTATATGTGCATAAAATATAAATATATAAATATATAAAAGCGTTTATGTTTAAATATTAATATATATAATAGTTCTACAATATATAAGTATACATTCTAAATATAATATATAAATATTTATATTTTTGTATAAATATTAAAATTATATTTGAAAGTATAAATGCATAAAAATATCTATCAATCAGGCTGAAATGTTGTTCTTGGAAACCAGGCCAACAATAATACCAATTCTTCTCCTCTCCTTATGAAAAAAGCTCCGAGGTAGAAGTTCTCCGAATTGCAATAATTCCCTGCCAAGGAAGTTAAATTGAAATTTTGAAGCAGCCCCTTGGGCCCTCGCACAGGAGAAATCCACACCTGCCTGGATTGGACAGGGATTTTTGAGGCTGTTTGGATGGCTGGGTTTGGGGTTTTTGCAGAACATGTTTTGTAAAATCATCTGGAAGGGCTGTCAGGTTTGCTCGTGGAGCATCTGCGGGATGATTAACAGAGACCAGCCTCCACTCTGTTCTGTGGGAGCAGAAGAAGATTCCAATATTTATATTGATAAAAGAGAACAGCCCCACATCTGTTTCCTTCTCCAGCCCCTTTCCCAAGGGATTGAGGCACTGAGGCTTGAGCCGTTCCAACCCAGCCACTGCTCAAAGACAAAAGCCCTGATTTTTCACCAGGAAAATCCCATTTTTACATCCCAGAGACATTTTGGTGATGGCCTGGGCAGTGCTGGGTTGGTCTGGAGCTCCAGAGAGGAGGGAAATGGGGCAAAGGCCTGGAAAGCCCAGCCTGGAAAAGAAACCCTCTGGAAATGGGATGTGACAGGGCACATACATAGAGAGGGAAAAAAAAATTCCTCCTTCCTCAGGGCAGAGGTGATCCTGTGGAATTATCAGGCGTTGAGCTGAAAATAAAGCTTAAGGGGGAGTTAATCACAAGGTACTTAATTAACTTGTGGAATTCACTCCTCCACAGAGTATTGGAGAAACCAAACCATGAGGACTTTCCAAAGGTCTGGACAAATGCAGGAAAAGCAGATCCGCTGGTGGGTATTAAATGATGCCACTGCCTTCAAATTCCATGCAGTTGGGATGAAATGCTGGAGGAAAAACAGATTTTTTTTTTTTTATCCTCTTCAAATTTTCCTGGATGTTTTTTTTTTCTTGGTCTGTGAGAACAGGGCCCGTGCAGGATCCCTGCTGGAAATGTCCCTCAGGGGCTGTTTTCCCACAGGGAGTTGTTGCTGTGATCACTCTCCACTACCCCGGGGTGGATCATTTTGACAGGGATGGGATCAGGCTCTGAGCAGCACAGGAGATGCAAGATCCCAACAAATCAGATCCATGCCTTGGTGTTCCCTATGGAAAACACAGACTCAGCCCTCTGTCTCCACTGTAAACGAAACTTGTCCATTTAAAAAATGAAAACTAATTATTTCCTTTCATTGATGGGTTGGTTCTGTACCTTTGCTTTCCAGGCCAGAGTGAATTTTATTTTTCTCCAGCGTTAGAAAGGGCAGATTTTTGAGGGAAAAATTCCAAATGCTAAAAAAAAAAAAAAAAATCAGGTTCGATTAATTATTCCAGCATGTAAACGCAGGACCATTAAAGTTGGAAAAGGTCCCCAAGGCCACCAAGTCCCAGCTGTGCACCTTGTCCCCAGCCCAGAGCTCTGAGTGCCACCTCCAGGAATTCCTTGGACACCTCCAGGGATGGGAACTCCAAACCTCCCTGGGCAGCCCCTGCCAATGCTGATGAATCTCCCAAAATTAAGGAAGCTTGTTATTTTATTTTTTTTTCAGGCGTGCTCATATTTTCAATTAATAAATGGAATTATGTGGGAGCCAAGGCAAACTGCAGCGAGTTCTTAGGGATCCACATCAGCTGGTGATGGACAATTCACTTCCTCCCCCTGAGGGAACGCAGTGCCCGAATTTTGGAGGAGCAGATGGAGCACAGATAACATCGAGAACAGGGAATTTTCCTAACCCGGGGTGATTGTTCAGTACAGAAGGAAATCCTTTGACAAGCCGAGGCCCGGCTCAAACAAGTGGAAATCAGGTGGAGACGCAGAACTTTGATTTCCACCTCCACTGCTGGAATGTGCTAATTGTGCCCTCTGGGAGCCGAGCCCTTTGAAAGCAGCGTTCCTTCATCCGTACACGGAATAATTCCTGCCTGTTTCAAGCACAGCCTTTATGTCTGAAGTAAACATATGTTGATCGGTTATTTCTAGAATAATGCGCCATCTGCTATTTGACAACATGTTCCTCTGAGTGCCGCGGTTAGTGACGGGTGAAAGGGAACCAACGTGTTCCGTGAAATTCTCCTCGCCCGCAGACATCTCGGGAAGGCTGGGAACCTGGGAATATTCATCCCCCAAAAGGATCAAGAGGTTCTTTAACCCAGCCCATGGCACTGAGGCAGGAACACCCTGACAGATGAGCTTAACCTTCTTTTGCAAACACACCCAGGAGGACACACCAGAGCCTCCCCAGCCCCAAAATCTGAGAAGCTTTATCTGTTCTGGACAATTAATGTTGAAAAATAAATCGGCTTTTTTTTTTCCAGATTATCCTATTAAAATATTACCACAGTGAACATCAGCTGGGAGAGGAAAACACGTTTTCTTGATCCTCCTTAAGCCTTGCCCTGAGCCCTCACCTGGGCGTGGACACACCACGAATAAAATCCTCTGCACCCTCCTGGTGTATGGGACATAGTCCTAAAAGAAAATCCCCTGAAATTGGTGGTTTATTTGACATAATTTGGGGGATTTATTTTGACATCATAATTTTGGGGGTTTATTTTTGACATAATTTGGAGGTTTTATTTTGACATAATTTGGGGGGTTTATTCTGACGTAATTTTCGGGGTTTTATTTTGGCATAATTTCCTCCATCGGTGTTAACCAGAGCATCTGGATCCCTGGCAGTGCCCAAGGCCAGGTTGGACATTGGGCTTGGAGCAGCCTGGGACAGTGGGAGGTGTCCCTGGGGCAGTGGGAGGTGTCCCTGCCATGGCAGGGGTGGCACTGGGTGGGATTTAAGGTCCTTCCCACCCCAAACTACTTCAGAATTTTGTGCAAAGCCCACAGTGGCTGAAAAAACTCTCCCTGCAGGAAACTCAAAGGACTCCGCACATCACCTTCCATCCCTCAGGAAGTTGTGATGGAAAAGGCTGCTCCAGGAGGGAAACTGGGAGAGCTGTCAGGGTTTTTTTTTTTACAGTTCAAGCTGTTTGAACATTATTTCAGATTAATCTGATGCCTGATTTGGGCAAAATCGAATCATTCTGTGAAAGGGAAGGAAGATTAAATTATAACTGCAAGAAATGTTCCAACAAAATCCCATTCAAACTGTAAAGAATCAGTGATTTAATTTCACAAACACGCAAGCCCAGGATCACCAGCACCTGTCTGGAAAGCAAAGGATGGTTTTGAAAGCATCAGGTAAATAATCACTTCTGTTTTCACTGGAATAAGTCACAGACAACACTTCCCCAGCGAGAAATGCTGGAGCTTTCGGAGCAGAGTGAGAAAACGGGAGACAAAACACCCCAAATCTCCACAAAGACGTGACCCAGCACGCTGGTAGATCATGAAAAGTGGAGTGAAAACCTTCACCAGCCCAGCTGGGGAACACTCTTGTCTTGGTTTGGAAAGACAGATGTCTGCCTGGGAAAGCTGGAACCTCCCTTAGGATGAAGAATANGCTGCTGTTCTGAATGCCAGCTTTGATCCAGGTGGGAATGCTGGGCTCCTCCCCCTGGGTGGAGCCTCTCCCCATGGGATGATGGGATTGTCTCAGCCCTGCAGTGAGCCTGGATGGCCCATGGACAGCAGATCTCCCCTGGAGGGAGGACGGGTCCTGGAAGGGATAAAGAACACGGCCCCAGCTGGTTTAACCCCTCCCCACCCCGTTTCAGGAGGTGATAATAGAATCCACACCCCGGTCACATCCTGCATTGTACCCTAAGACAACTCTCCTCATTTTTCAACAACAAAACCCCCTGAGCAGGGCCTCAGGCCCCCTCCCCTCCCGCCATCCTGGGGCAGATCAGGAGCAGAGCGGGACGGGCCGTGAACCCTGAACACGGTGTGGGATAAAAGAGCTTCTCTGTGCCCAACTGCGTATCTATGGAAATGCTGCCCCGCCTTACCCTGATAATTATCAGCCTTTCCAGGACTGATCATTCCTTTCCAAGTTATCATTTTGTCCCCAACACCTGGAGTTGGCAGTGGCACGAAGCGCTGCCCCTGTGCTTGCCAGCCCTCCCCTTTCCCCTCGCCATCAGTCGGAACATAAATATCATATTTGAGGCACTGCTTTCTTTCCCTGGATCATTCTTCATATTAATGCATTTTGGGAAAATATCCTTGCAAATATCTCAGCTCCACATCCATTAATCCGCAGCGAAATTCATTAAACAGAATTCAGTAATTTGAATAAGCAAATGTTTCTCACAGAACAGGTTGGGTTGAAGGGATATTAAAAGTTCAGATCATTCTTGCCCCTCGATGCCCCTTTCAGCTGGGATTTACCACCTCTCCCAGCTGGGATATACCACCTTTTCCAGCTGGGATTTACCACCTCTCCCAGCTGGGATTTACCACCTCTTCCAGCTGGGATTTACCACCTCTCCCAGCTGGGATTTACCACCTCTCCCAGCTGGGATTTTCCTCCCCACTCGCAAGGAACTCTCTGGGAGTTTTCCTGTGAATGAAAGCAGAGCGTGCATGGATTGGGGAAAGCAGCAAAGCAGAAAAAAAGGTATTTTCTGGTTGTTTTTCCAGCTGGTTACACACAGACCTGCGGAGAGCGTTGATCCAGGAGGGTTCAGCCAAGAGGCTGAAGGGAAAAGGAGCATTTCCAGGAGCAATGTCCCTTCGGTCTCGGATGGCTGGGAAGGTTTCCTGTACTCCCTCAGTGCTGAGGGCAGTGCTCTCCTCAATCCCACAGCTTCCCTTTACTCTAAAATGGGAAATACGGGGTATGGATCCCCACTGGATAAGCTGTACGTAGGCCCAGCTCTTGTAGGTAAAATCAGGATGTGCTGGATGCACATTTTACATAGACTGGGATGGAAAACCAGAAAACTTTCCCAAATATGCATTATACATTGAGTATATATTAATATATTTCATTTATTTTTATGTATGTATTTTATATTTGATATGTTTAATATTTAACAGAATATTTCAGTTGGAAGGGACCTGCAAGTCCCTGGCCACAGTTGGATTTAAAGTCCCTTCCATCCTAAACCATTCCAGGATTCTGGGATTACACACTGCTCCAAGCTCTCTGGTGCCCTCAGGGCTGTCCAAAGCTGTTAAGGCCTCACAGGGGATTTTTGGGGAGTCAGTGCAGGGCAGGGGTTGGGCCGGATGATCCCTGTGTGTCCCTTCTAGCTCAGGACACCCCATGATTCTGTCCCAGTGTCCCTTCAACACTGCCAGGCTTGGGACACCAACCTCTCCCCCAGGAGCTGTTCCACCCTCTCCCAGCCTAAAATCTGAACTGAAAGGGAAAAAAAATCTCCACTCAGCACTGTGGGAGCTGCAGTTCCTGGATCTTCTCACCATAAACCTGCCAAGGACTCCAGCAGTGGTTCAGAGCACCCAACCCCTGCAGCAATCCTGGGAGCTGCAGGGAGTCAGTGAGGCCTTGGGAAGGCTGGGCTGGAACAGACTGGACAGAGCTGGAGAATAAAGGAGAGATTTATTAAAAGGACTTTAAGGATCCACCTTGGGCAGGACAAGAGCCTGGCCAGGGCTACACCCAAGGTGGATCCAAAATGGACACAAAATGGACACAAAATGGTCACAAAATGGACACAAAATGGTCACAAAATGGACACAGAATGGACACAAAATGGACCCAAAATGGACACAAAATGGACACAAAATGGACACCCGGGCACGGGGTCTCACACTTTTCCAAGTTTTGGTCCATTTGCATCTTGGGGTTGAATTGTCCCATTCCAGCTGCAGGTGATGCAGTCCCATCCTTCTTGTTTTCTCCCTCCAGCCCAGCCTTGTTTGTGCTTTGGGGCCTGAACACTTGTCCCAGTTGTCCTTGGTGTGGGGCAGGAAAAGGATTTGTTTTGTGTCCCTGCTGTGTGCAGAGCTGAGTGACACTGACTGTGAGCTCAGAGCTGCCCCCCTGGGCAGCTCAGAGTCTGAAATACAGGGGAGATGGAACTGGGGGCATCATCAGGAGGCCACAGTCATGGAGCCATTTTGGTTGGAATGGGCCATAAAACCCAGGAAAAGATCAAAACTCGAGGAGCGTGTCATAGCAAAGCCAGGAGCAAAGTGTATTAAAGCTTTATACATTCCAAGAGTGGCCAGAGCATCCATTAATTAATCCCAAAAGGTTCCTGGGAGTTACTAAAATGACTGTGTGAAGTGTTAGTGACTCCTCAGTTATTATTTTCCCCGGTTTATTTGTTTCCACGACACATAAATGTTCTGATTGAACACTTAATGACCACAAAATACCTGAGCAGCACTTTTCCCCTCATAATGACACTTCCCATGTTCCTTATGGCCATCGGCCCGGAGCTGAGAAAGGCTGGAATAATCCCATTATCTATTGCAGCCATTTAGTCGCAGAAATGGAGCATGAAATAAACACTTTACATCATTAGCCCTGGCACAGCGGCACAGCAGGAGCTGCGATCACCCTGAATCCACCTGAACCTGGGACACGCCTCCTAACCCACCCCTGAGGCAGCTGGGACCCATCCTGGCAATGCCACAGGTGCTCCTGGAAAAGGCTTTGGGAGCAAAGAGGCTGAATTTTGCTGAATTTTGCTGAATTTTGCTGAATTTTGCTGAATTTTGCTGAATTTTGCTGAATTTTGCTNGGGACAGGGTGGGCATCGGGCACAGCTGAGACTCTGTGACCTTGGAGGGTTTTTCCATCCTCAGGGATCCCGGAATTGTTTTCCCTGTTTCTATTGGATATTCCCCCAGCTCACAGCGTGCTCCTTCCCCAGGAGAAGGTGATGCCAGCACTGTCAGGGAAAGTCGAATTTATTGACGGAATGGGCACGAAACAGCCTCAGTTCATTAAAAGTAACGAGGAAAATCAACACGTGGCAAAGCAACTGATTCCCTGCAGGAGCTGCTCCTCCCTGGCTCCCTCCTCCCCCTCACTCCAGTGCCCTCAAATTTCGGGAAGTGGCACAGGACTGTGTCCAGCCCCTGCTGTTTCACACCCATCTTTATTTCCCCTTTTTTTCCATCCCTGCGTGTCCATCCCTGGGCTGTGAGAGGACCCCACTCTCCCCACGTCCCCCACGGGAGAGGAGGTGCCAAACCCCCCCGAGCAGCCTGGAGCAGGGCCCAATCCAACCTGAAACCTTTGCCTTCCTTTTTTATCGTCACTTTTCGACAATACCACCGCGACAATGAGAAAATTGTATTTTCCACAGGGGCTGTTGAAGGCGCTCCAGGACGAGAGGACATTTCAAAACCCGTCCAGTAAAAAAAATATATCCAAGTGAGCTGCAGCCAAAACTGGAATTGTTCTGTCCTGTTGGGTGGAGAACAGGGCAGCTCCCAGTGAGGGTGGCCAAGGGATGCACTTGGGAATGTCGGGATGTGCAGCAAATTTTCTAAGAGAAGGAGGGCGTGATCTGTGTTTAAAATGAGACATTGAACTACCCAGCTGAGACCTGCCTGGCTGAAACCTGGCCTTGAAGGCCCCGAGGCCTTGAAGCTGTTGTGCAAATAAAATCACTGGCGGCGCAACAAAAAATTAAATATTAAAATAGTAATGTAAAATAGTAAATTTTCTAAAAATCTCTAAGAGCAATTATTAATAAACACATTTCAGCCACCTCAAAACTAAAATAAACAATGGGTGTCCACATTTTTCTCTCGCTGTATGCCAATAAAAGTGTCACTGTAACTATAAACTGTGTAAAACTATGTATCACCTACCATCTTAAGCAAAACAAACAAAAAACATGTAATTAACCATATTAGTCAAACATATGTTACTTTATTTTAAAAATTCCCTGCTTCAGGGATGTGCTTTTTTGGTCAGGCTGGAGAAAAGGGAGGCTCAGGGGGGCACAGTTAAATACCCGTTAGAAGTCAGAACTTTGGGAAGGGTGGTTGTTATAAATGCACATTATAAAGTTGGTTTTTCACAAATGTTAGAATGAATTCTATATGTATAATGCAGAAAGTTTTACTGCTTATTTTCTTTTTGAGCTGTTGATCTTGTTGTAACATTTAAAACCAGTCAAACCAGTGGAACAAAACCGAACCAAACCCTCACCAGAAGGTACAGAGAGAGAATCCTCCTGCATTCCTGAATTGATTAGATCGGGACAGTAGTGGAGGAAAAGGTACAAGAAGGAATTCACTGATCTCCTGTAGAAAGACTACAAGGACTTTGTCTAATAAAATGTTAATTTGGTACAATGGGGCAAGTTTTGAAGGAAAGGGGACCAAAAACCAAGGGAACATCTGGACTCAAAAGAGTGTTTGAAAAATGCACATGTCAAAGGTTAATCCTTAAAAACAAGGATTTTGAAGGAGTGGGTGTGCTTTCTAGTGAGGCACCCTCAGCCAAGAAACTTTTGCTTTTCTGTCTCCTAATTGTCTATTTTTTAAATTTTTATTAAACTTACAATTTTTTCTAAAAAATTCAACCTCGTTTTTCACAGTGGTGAACTGATGGCTCTGAATTCCCCCTGTGGGTGGAGGACAAGGCCCAGCTCAGGCTCTCCCAAAGGCCAGCTCGGCACTTCAGACGTGGAAGCAACATCAAAAGAGATAAAATAAATAAAAGCCAGAGGAATTTGGATATCGGGAAAATTCCTTCCTGGAAAGGGCTGTCCAGCCCTGGCACAGCTGCCCAGGGCAGGGCTGGAATCCCCATCCCTGGAGGGATTTAAATCCCTGTGGATGTGGCACTTGGGGACACGGTCACTGTGGCCTTGGCAGGGCTGGGAATGGTTGGACTCGATGGGCTCAGGGGGATTTTCCAGCCTGAACAATTCCATTGTTCCATAAAGTTGGCAGGAGCCAGACCTTCCCCAGGCTGTGCTTTAGGTGGGAGCCCAAATTTGGTTGCTCAGATCAGCCCTTGGCCATTTAATTTTGTTTAAACCTCTTCCCCTACGTCCTCTCTGGGTCGGGCTCAGCCCTCAGCACCAGAGACATCAACCCCACGGGTGGATGTGAGGGATAAAATCCAGTTTGGGAGGAGCACCCTGTCCCAGGCATGTCCTCTAACAATTCCATGCCAAACCATGGAAAATGCAACTCCCCTTCCTGTGTTCCTTCCAACCCTGTCCCTGCTAGGGCAGCAAATACCCAAAAAAAGGTGTTTAGAACCCGTTTTCATCCCCTGCAGGCTCTACCCTTGTCCCCAAAAGCCAAGGCTGATGTGTCCCGTGCCAAATTAAACAGGAGCTGTACCCAGCAGCGGAAAATCCATGGAAATGCCCCCTCTGAGTGGAAGGGACCAGGGTTTACCAGCTGTGCAAAGATGGCAATGTCAGGGCAATGCAAGGGGAGCTTTTCTCCCTAAATGTTGAAGTGTCTCACTGGGAGAAAGGCGCTGCGTATTTTATCACCTGGATATTCCGTTTTGATTAAAAATTCCTCTAACAAAATTAATAGTTACTGTTAAAACAGGCAGGAAGCATCTCCTGAGGAGGGAGAGGGTGGAGCAGGGTGGGATCCCGACAGCAGCAACCCCAAAGACAAGCCAGGATTATCCAAAGCATTGCATGGCGAGGAATCAGCAAAAACCGCCGTAACCTTCAGAGGTTTCTGCTTCCCAGCACAGAACAAAGGATCTCCCAGGGCTGCCTGTGGTATCCCACCTATTTCCATGAATTCCCTGGCTGCTGTGAACGGGAGCAGGATCTCGTCGCCGATGTGCTTCACCCAGCGAGGGAGGGCAGAGGAAAACACAGCCCAGGCCGGGGGAAGCAGGGATTAAATGCAGATTTTTGGGGTGAATCCCGCAGGGCTCAGTGTGATTCCAGCCCAGTCCAACCCCGTCCCTCCCACCTCAGAGCAAACGGCAAGGGAGGAAAGGATAAATGATATTATTATACCGCGTTTTAAAAGTGAAACTCTGCACGAGGAAGCAGAAAAAACGAGCAGAACCCGGCTCCTGGCAAACCACGGCAAGCTGGGGGGGACATTTAGTGGTGATTTCCCTTCTGAAGGGAAAAAACAATATTAGAGATCTGCAGGGCCTGAGATTCGCATCTTTCCCTTCCTCGTCTCCATTCCCCCTAAATCTTTTATGGGGATCGTTAAGAGACGTCGTGCACTACCAGCGTCATCACAAATAAACTTCTGCCCATTACCCAGTGCCTGGGGCACTGCAGGGAGCTGGAGAGATCCATCAGAGCCCTGGTGCAGGGCAGGGCTGTGAGCACAGCCCGGGCTGAGGGAGGAATTCAGCCTTTCCCTCCGAAAATTCCACCTTCTCCCTGCTGTGCTCCTGACCCACGGCTCAGCCCCATCGGCTCCTTCTCAATTACTGCATGAAAAACTAATTAGAGCTCAGTGCCCAGTGCAGCTGGGAGGAAACGCGGAATTCTGGAATGATTTGGGTTGGAAGGACCTTAAATCCCGTCCAGCCCCATCCCTCCCACTGTCCCAGCCTGCTCCAAGCCCATCCAGCCTGGCTCTCCTGACCATGGGCTGACCTTACATCCCATCCAGCCCCATCCCTCCCACTGTCCCAGGCTGCTCCAAGCCCATCCAGCCTGGCTCTCCTGGCCGTGGGCTGCACTTGGATCCTCCCAGGAGGATTTTGGGGCCACCACAGGCTGCTGAAATCCCAGTTTGCCCTGCTGGATCCTCCCAAAGCCGGGCTGGGCTTGGTGAGCTCTGCCCCAGCCGAGTGGGGGAAGCAGCACCGGGATTTATCCCGATCCTGGCAAACAAATCTTCATTAACTCCTGAAAATCCCGTTCTGTCGAGTGCTGGGTGCTGCTTTAATGAAGAGAAATGAGGCAGCCAGGGCACACAGAGCTGGGGCTGAGTGACTTTCCTTCCCTGGGCACTCCTTCCCTCCTCCCACCTCACTGATCAGTGTGGGGTTTGCCCCACGCTCTGAGGGTCCAGCAAAGTGGCTACAATAATTTGCGAGACTGCTCCTCCTCCAAGACATTCTGTAAATCAAAGGTTTAATAAAGAAAAAAAATAACAAAACAAAAAAACGTTACAGAAAAGAAATAATAATGAGAAATAATGAGAAAACCTCAGACACCTTGCTACCAAAAAAAAAGCCTTTACTGTCTTCTGTGCTCTTTCTTAAATACTGAATGTTTTAGGAGGGATAAATAACCCGGCTTGCAGCCAATAGGGTCACCTTGGGGTTTGGATTTACCCTCTTGGAGCCCAGTCCATGCCCCTGGGCTGGTGCTGAGCCAATCCTTGTCAGGAGGCTATGGAAGAATCCAGTTAAACTTCCTAAAATGTCTGAGGCAAACTGGAACCCTTTCCCTATTTGGAAACACCTGCTGGGGGTGTGGGGTGTGTTATTACAGATCAGAGTCCTCAGACTCCTGCAAGCCACGGCCAGTGTTGTGGAATCATGGAATATCCTGAGCTGGGAGGGACCCACAGGGATCACCCCAACCCCTGTCCCTGCCCACACCCCCCAACAATCCCACCTTGGGCATCCCTGGTGGGTGTCCAAAGGTTCCTGGAGCTCTGGCAGCCTCGGGGCCGTGCCCATTCCCTGGGGAGCTTTTCCAGGGCTTATTCCACCCTCTGGGGGAAGAACCCTCTCCTAAAAAAAGATCCTCCCCAAACCCTGTCCCACAAGCCCCAGGAGCTTTGTGCTGTTCCCACAAATCCATGGCTGCCTCCTCCCCATGCCTGGACCGTGAGCTCGGGGCAGTTTGGAGCCCGGGCTCAGCTCCTGAGGATGTGGAAACCACAAGTTTGTAGCCAGCTTAGCATCCATCATCCAGAATAAAGGGAAAAAATCATGGCATTATCTTTGCCTCATTTTCAATGCAGTCGACAAGAGCGATTTCAGTGCTCCAGGCCAAGCAAACTACACACGATAGAGGATTGCAGATAAAATACTGGGCTGCATTCAAAATTCACTTTCAATTTTAATGCATTCGAGCTCGAGCTGGCAATTCATGGGGAAAGAAATAATAGAGCTGAGCACCACGGTTGGATGTGCTCAGTGCAGAGCCCGAAGGGGAAACGGCTCCTTGGAGCTGCTCCTGCTCCCTCTGCTCCCCACGGAGCACAGGAGGGCTGGAGACCCTCTGGAGCCAGCCTGGGAGAGCTGGGAATGTTCACCTGGAGAAGGGAAAAATCCAGGGAAACCTCAGAGCCCCTGGCAGGACCTAAAGGGGCTCCAGGAGAGCTGGAGAGGGACTGGGGACAAGGGATGGAGGGACAGGACACAGGGAATGGCTTTGAGCTGGAAAAGGGGAGATTTGGGTGGGATGTTGGGAAGGAATTCCTGTCTGGGCTGGAATTCCCAGATTTGCTGTGGCTGCCCCTGGATCCCTGGCAGTGCCCAAGGCCAGGCTGGACATTGGGCTTGGAGCAGCCTGGGACAGTGGGAGGTGTCCCTGGGACAGTGGGAGGGGTTCCTGCCATGGCAGGGGTGGCACTGGGTGGGATTTGAGGTCCCTTCAACCCAAACCAGTCTGGGATGATGGTTCTGTGATAGGGACCCCATGTGCACGGGGGGCTACAAGAGCCCCACCCCAACGGAGATGCAGTAGCAGAATTTTTGGTTTAAATTATTCAGGTTATTGGAGCTCAGGTCGGTTTGGGATGTTTCCTCATGGAGAAGGTGAGCTGGCTCCTCCCAAAATGATGGGGATTGGAAGGAACCTAAAATCCCACCTAACTCCCCCCTCTGCCATGGCAGGGACACCTCCCGCTGTCCCAGGCTGCTCCAAGCCCCAGTGTCCCGCCCTGGAGCAGTGCCAGGGCTGGAATAATGCTGGAATGATGGAACAGCCGCGGCTCCACCGCAGCTGGGAGGATCCTCCGGGCTGTCCCCGGCAGCTCCGAGCTGGGATCCGAGCAGCCTCCCTTCCCCGCTCGCAGCCAGCCCCGTGCCAGCCCTCTGCTGCAGCTTCCCGTTTTTTTTTAATTGAACTATTCCTCACGCCTGCTCACACACCTCTTCCAGAGCCCTGATATTTATCTAACATATTGAGAAATTATTTTAATTTTCAGGATTTTTCTTTTTTTCCCCCCCTTCTCTCCCTCCCTCCCTTCCCTGGCAACCTGGCAGAGATAACAAAGCCATGAACAAGCCTCATTCATTTCATGCGTTTCTGAACATCGTGGCAACCACTGTCAGAAAATTTAATCGCGTTTCTTTCATAACATTTATTTTTTGCGTGTCTCCGCGGAGCGCGGCCGTGGCAAACGCCACCTGCCTGGAGCCGTGGGCAGGAGGGAGCCCAGCTCTTCGTCCCAGAGAGGTCCTGGGAGGACCTGAGGGAATAAAAACCGGGATGAGAACGGGGAACACTGGCTGCACCCTCCTCATGCTCTGCCCTGCGCTGCATTTAAAGCTTCCTGGGCGTGGAGAGGTCGGAATCTGCTTCTCCTGCTGGTGTGGGGAGAGGGGGAGAGAATCCCAAAAGAGTCACGGAATTATGGGATGGTTTGGGTTAAAGGGAATTAAATCTGTCAGGGGCACAGGCCAGGCAGGGAGGAGCTGCTGGGTCTCATTTGAGCCATTCCATTGTGTTTTCAACGAGGCCGAACTGAAGGAGTCCAGGCTGAGTCCATTTGTCAAAGATCACAACGGGGTTTTCTCCCTTAATCAGGCTCTTGTCGCAGCAGTTTAATTATTCCCATGGCTGCTTTCCCCTGCAGGCAACGGGAATCCCAGAATTCCGGAATGGTTTGGGTTAAAGGGACCTCAAATCCCACCCAGTGCCACCCCTGCTATGGCAGGGACACCTCCCGCTGTCCCAGGGACACCTCCCGCTGTCCCAGGCTGCTCCAAGCCCAATGTCCAGCCTGGCCTTGGACACTGCCAGCAAATCTGGGAATTCCAGCCCAGCCAGGAATTCCTAATTCCCACTCTCCCACCCATCCCTGCCCTGTGGCAGTGGGAAGCCGTTCCCCGTGTCCTGTCTCCCCAGGCCCTTGTGGGCAGTGTCTCTCTGCTCCTCCCAGATGAAATTCCTCCCGGAGCTGAGGGCTGTGGTCTCAGAGGTGAGAGGTTTGCAGTCAGCCTCGCTCACCTGCAGTCAGCAGATAATCATAAAGGAAATATTCTGTGCCTGCAGCGCCGTCTGTGCACTCCCCCTGCTCAGCACCACTAATTAATTCCATCTTGAGGAGCCTTTTGGAGCGGCCACGAGGACAGGCAGGTACCAGTCCTGCCTCCCAGACCACTCTCCCTTCCAGGCAATTCATTTGCGTTTGACATTTCCGAGTTCCCCGGCTCCATAAAATTTATTTCTGACTGGTTTCATGTAAATCAAATTGCTTGAGATTTCTGCCCGCAGATTGCAAGTGATCGCATTAAACCACAAGACGCTCTTGGCCACAGCGAGGCTAAAAATGAGATTTTGTACGGTTGTTCTTTTCCATCAAAATATTCCCTTTTTTCTTTTTTTTTTTTCTTTCTTTTTTAGGGTTTTTTTGGTTTTTTTTGTGAACAGACAAATCTGTCATTCCCAAATCATTTGTCCACGTGGTGTTTTGGTGAGATTCAGCTTTGAGTGTGGCATCCAGCTATGGAGAAACCAACATCAAAAGGCTGTGGGACTGCTGGAGATAGTCCAGAGGAATCCACGGAGCTGCTCCAGGGCTGGAGCCAGCCTGGGAGAGCTGGGAATGTTCACCTGGAGAAGGGAAAAATCCAGGGAAACCTCAGAGCCCCTGGCAGGGCCTGAAGGGGCTCCAGGAGAGCTGGAGAGGGACTGGGGACAAGGGATGGAGGGACAGGACACAGGGAATGGCTTTGAGCTGGAAAAGGGGAGATTTGGGTGGGATATTGGGAATTAGGAATTCCTGGCTGGAATTCCACCTGGAGAGGGTCCCCAGGCCCAGTGACTCCAGTCCAGCCCCAGTTCCCCTCACGCTGCTCCAGCCCGGGCTGCCTGAGGCTGCTCCCTGGCTGTTGTTTCCTTTAATTACGCAGGAAAACATCTCCCTGGGCTGCGGGTAATTGGAGGAGCAGCCTGGGCCCTCGGGAACTTGGGGGAAATAAAATAAATGCGGGAGGCTAAATTAGATCCAGCATTTTTAAGTTGCAGCAGTGCAAAGGCGAAAAAAAAAAAAAATAAAAATCAACACAACAAACCAACAACCCAACAGCAGCAGCAGCAGCAACAAATATATCCCAGAGAGTCGTGTTTGCTGGAGGCAGAGAGGGAGGAGGGAAGCTGCAGGAGGATCAGGGAATTCTGGATTCACACCTTCCACCCAGGTCAGAGCCAGATCCCAAAATCCAGGATCTCCGGTGCCTGTGGACTTTGTACAGCCACAGCCCCAGGCCCCCCTGCCCTCTGGACACATCCCGTGGTGGCCTGAGCCACATTTGGGAATGGAAGCAGTTCTTTGGATGGGTGGGAGTCCGAGGAATCCCTGGATGTGGCACTGGGGGCTGAGGCTGGGGACAAGGTGGGCATGGGGCTCAGCTGGGCCTCGGTGATCCTGGAGGGCTTTTCCAGCCTTGGGGATCCTGGGATTCTGTGATTGAACCTCGGGCAGGAGGCTCCAGGGGGCTCAGAGGGTTCAGGGCAGCCGGAGGGTTCTGGGAGGGCTTTTCCAGCCTCGGGGATCCTGGGATCCTGCCACAGTGCTGCCTCTCCCACGGCTCCTGGGGAGGATTCCAGGCAGATGCTGCCCCTGTGGGTTTGCTGTGGGGAGTTGGGGTTTCCTGGGGGATATTGGAGCCTCTCCCCGGGGCAGCAGCACCAGTGGGACACTGAGGCTGCTCCTGGCTCCTCCCTGGCAGCCACTGTCATCAATCCGGGATCCATGGCATGGATCTGCTCCATCCATCCAGGATCCACGTCATGGATCTGCTCCATCAATCCGGGATCCATGGGATGGATGTGATCCATCAATCTGGGATCCATGGCATGGATCTGCTCCATCAATCCGGGATCCATGGCATGGATCTGCTCCATCGATCTGAGATCCATGCTCTGGATCTGCTCCATCAATCCGGGATCCATGGCATGGATCTGCTCCATCAATCCGGGATCCACATCATGGATCTGCTCCATCAATCCGGGATCCATGGCATGGATCTGCTCCATCAATCTGGGATCCATGCCATGGATGTGCTCCATCAATCCGGGATCCATGCCATGGATGTGATCCATCAGTCCGGGATCCATGCCATGGATGTGCTCCATCAGTCTGGGATCCATGCCATGGATCTGCCCCATCAATCCCGGATCTCCATCCCTGGGGGCACAGAGCTGTGCCAGCCTCTGCCCAGCCCCTGGCAATGCCCACAGCGTGCCGTGATCCAGGGGTGGCAGCAGCTGAGCTCAGGGTGAGATTCCGGTAGCCCTGCCCTTCCCAGGGCCATCCCAGCCAGGAGGAGCAGCGCAGTGGGAAACAGGGACCAGCCGGAACCTCCTGCAAAGCTGGAGTGGATACGCGTGGATGGGTTATGCAATATGACCATCACATACAACCTGTAATTTGACTTTCTTTTATGAATGTTTTGGGGGCAAACACCCCTGAACGTGGACTCTGACTGTTGAATCTCAGTCCTGGAAGGCTGAGACCCCCCTGGGGCAGAGCATCCCCTCAGGCCTGGCAGGGCTGGGGGCTCAGGGGGCAGAGTCCCCTTCCTTCCTCACAGGGACACCCCCAAACCGTGTGGGGCTGTCGGGGGGCACAGGCCAGGCAGGGAGGGGCTGCTGGGTCTCATTTGAGCCATTTCATTGTGTTTTCAACGAGGCCGAACTGAAGGAGTCCAGGCTGAGTCCATTTGTCAAAGATCTCAATGGGGTTTTTTCCCTTAATCAGGCTCTTGTAGCAGCAGTTTAATTATTCCCATGGCTGCTTTCCCCTGCAGGCAAAGGGAATCCCAGAATTCCGGAATGGTTTGGGCTAAAGGGACCTCAAATCCCACCCAGTGCCACCCCTGCCCTGGCAGGGACACCTCCCACTGTCCCAGGGACACCTCCCACTGTCCCAGGCTGCTCCAAGCCCAATGTCCAGCCTGGCCTTGGGCACTGCCAGGCATCCAAGGGCAGCCACAGCAAATCTGGGAATTGATCCCAGCCCCTCCCCACCCTCCCAGCCAGGAATTCCTGATTCCCAATATCCCATCCAAATCTCCCTTCTTTCAGCTTAAAGCCATTGCCCCTGTCCTGTCACTGCTTTCCCTCACAGAAATTCCCTCTCCAGCCATGGCAAGACGCTCCCATGACTTCCAAACCCACCAAGAGCCTTTGATTCCCGAGCTGAGCCACCAAGACCCATCAAACCAAGCAGGCAGATTGCTTTTGTTCTCCTTTCCTGCAGATTTCCCCCGGAACAGACAGAGGCAGTGGCACTGATTACTCGTTACATCATTAATATTTAACAGCTTGCCGTAATAAAATATTTAAACTCAAATATATTGATTTTTAGCACGTTAATACAGTTGCAGCACAAACAGGATTAGCAAGGTCTCATATGCAGAACTTTAATTAAATCCATAAACCACACTTTTTTAATAAGCTCTCACAGAAAACTTAACTTCAAATAAATGCTTTGTAACGGGCGGGGAGGCTCTGCAGGG
>VZDJ01007753.1:51472156-51531039 GCA_008694505.1 Cyanoderma ruficeps | reverse complement strand
CTGCCAGGGGGAAAAACAGGAAATAGGAAGAAAAATGGGAAATATATCTCCAGGCTGCCAGGGCAAAAAACAGGAAGAAAAATGGGAAATACATCTCCATGCTGCCAGGGCAAAAAACAGGGAGAAAAATGGGAAATTGGGAAATACATCTCCATGCTGCCAGGGTTAAAAACAAGGAGAAAATGGGAAATACACCTCCATGCTGCCAGGGGGAAAAACAGGGAGAAAAATGGTAATTCAAATAGGAACCTGTGGACCCAATGTTTTCTGAGCCTGAGCTCTCCCCAAGGGAAACTTTTTAACAGTTTTTCTTTTTCCCAAACCAGCCTTGTGTAAACAATATTCCTTTCCCATAACGGCGGGTGTTGTTTGGTATTTCTGTTACTCAGCCAATGGGAGAGGTGTCAGTCCTATGGACCAATAACGTGTCTTCTTAGAACAGCACGTTATAAAAGGGCTGAATTAATTGTAAATAAACTTTCTGATTTCTCCTGCCTTCTGACTGGAGTCAACCATCGTTATTTCATGTCCTATTGAGACAGGAACCAGCTGAAAATATGACCCAAAGGGAGGAGAAAACACATACAAAAAAAAACCCAAACCAGCCACAGAAATGGGAGAGAGAAAAGTAAATTACAGGGAGGGAAGCACACGCCTGTATTTACAAATACGCATTTAGAAGCTACCACTTGCAGTTTATAAATAGGTATATGCAACGTCTGTAATTTAAACAAAATGCCAACGTAGCACAAACTAACCTGAAAAATGTGTCTTTAAAACAGCTTATTCCTTTTAAACCTAAAATTTAAATCTTAAAATTAAATATGAAATTTAAATCTCTAATTTAAATCTTTAAATCTTAAAATCAAACCAGAAATTTAAATCTGAAATTTATATCTTTCAATCTTAAAATTAAACCTGAAATTTCAATCTTAAATTTAAACATTAAAATTAAATCTGAAAATTAAATCCAAAATTTAACCTTAAATTTAAGCCTGGAATTTAAATCTGGATTTTAAAATACCATTTTCTTTTAATCATACTCACTGTGAGAACACAGTGGGTCTGGCTTGTCCCATATAAAGTCTAGCCAATCTACCTGAATAGTTTAATTAATAAATCACCTAAATAATTAAGAGGCTATCTGGTACAGAGGAAATATGATCTGTTCAAAAACCATACAGGAGCATGAAGCCCCTGGAGAGCTGACAGGCACTAAGAGCCCAGAAACAGGAGCTGCTGAAACACCCGAGAATAGAAATTAAATATATTCTAGAGTAATTTTGGTACTGTGAAACACCAAGAAATTGAAAATAATCCAAATTATTAGTATATTGATAGGCTACATTTTTATATTCATTGGAGAAGGTGGGAAAGAAGCAGAGCTGAAGACTATCAGAGAATGACTTCATTCACTCACTTTTTATGAAGCACAAAACCCCCTTTATTTTTTAAATCTATAAACCAAACAATTCCCAGCCCTGACATCTGGTTTAAGATCAGTGACTATCGTTGGGAAAATTAACTTTAATGACTTTGGTGTCTCTGAACACAGGGAAAAGAACACACAGCTCTCCCCAGGTTTTTAAATGTGTTTCTCTATGCAAGCACAGAAAGGGACATCCCAGAATATTATCCAGAATGCAGCTGTGGAACCAGCTCAGGCAGTCTGCCCGGGCCCAGGGAACACTCCTGGAGCTGATAAGGGCACACTGCACATCAAAGCCCTTTCTGTGCATGTATAAATGTATAAATGTGTATTTGTGTATAAACAGCCCACACAAAGTTGAACCAGCAGCTCTGGGAGTGTTAATCCCACGTTATGAGCAAACCCAGCCGTGCCAGCTTGGGGCTTAAAGTTGTTTTTCTCTCTCCTTTGTTCCTCCTGCTCCCAGGATGAGCCTCAGGGACGCTCTCCAGGAACTGAGGAGGTTCCCTCTGGAGTGCAGGGGAAGGAGGAAGGGCACTCACCTGTTCTGCCAGCACAGACACCCGCCCAGCAGCTGGGATTGAAGCCATGATCACACCGTGATCCACAGCTCCTTCATGAAATCCCAGGATCGCTGAGGTTGGAAAAGCCTCCAAGAAGATTCTGAGTGCCACCCCCAGGAATTCCTTGGACACCTCCAGGGATGGGCACTCCAAACCTCCCTGGGCACTCCCAAGGCCTGAGCACCCTTTCCATGGGGAAATTCCTGCTGCTGCCCACCCTGAGCCTCCCCTGGCCCAGCCTGAGGCCGTTCCCTCTCCTCCTGTCCCTGTTCCCTGGGAGCAGAGCCCGACCCCCCCGGCTGTCCCCTCCTGGCAGGGAGTTGCAGGGAAAAGTCCCTCTGAGCCTCCTTTATTCTCCTTCACTCTGCTCTGATTAAGTCTATTCTAATTCCAAAGATTTTTGAATTATCAGGAAACATTTATCAGATAGCAAGTTAATTTTTATGATTTGTTTGAAATAATAACAAATCAGGGGGAGAATTGAGTAAAATAAAAATGCCTGGAAGGAGAAATAAGAACTGTACAAATCTAATTAATCAAGTTTTAACTCAATTAAGAGAGTGAAAATTTTTTCAGAGCTTTTATGTTTGCACAAACAGAGGTCTGGCATGAACAAGACCCCCTAACACTGCAAATTACTCACAAACAAAAAAAGCATTTTGAACTTGGGGGTCATCATGGTTAAAAAAAACCTGTTGAAGAGTTTTAATGGAGGAAAGGAGCGACCACACCCTACAAACTCTGGTGGGACTTCTCCCACCTCAGTGACTGGGGGGATCCCAGCTCCCAGGGCCTGTGTCGCAGGGGTGCCAGGCAGGATCCCAGCTACCAGTGTCCCAAAGGTGCTAGGCAGGATCCCAGTGCCTGTGTCCCAGGGGACTGCCAGGCAACATCCCAACTCCCAGTGTCCCTGCCCAGGGGTGCCAGGCAGGATCCCAGCTCTCAGGGATGTGTCCCAGGGGTGCCAGGCAGGATCCCAGCTCCCAGTGCCCTGCCCAGGGGTGCCAGGCAGGAGGATCCCAGCTCCCAGTGCCCTGCCCAGGGGTGCCAGGCAGGATCCCAGCTCCCAGTGCCCTGCCCAGGGGTGCCAGGCAGGAGGATCCCAGCTCCCAGGGGTGCGTCCCAGGGCTGCCAGCACTGCCCCAGGGGTGCTGCTCACCTCTCCAGGCAGGCGAAGAGCCCGGCCTTGCCCCCCACGGCGCAGAGCACCTTGGGCGCGCAGCGGGGCCGCGTCAGCAGCATGGTCTGGTGGGACAGTCTGTGCTCGGGCATGAAGTGGTACTTGAGGGCCTCGTTGAGCAGGTGCTTGCAGGTGTGGTCGTCCCTGATGAGGTGGTTGGCCTCGTAGAGGCGCGTGAGGAACTTGACGCTGAGCAGGGGCAGGCGCACGCAGTGCAGCAGCTGCGCCAGGTACTTCTGGCGCTCCTGCACGTCGTACTTGATCCAGGACTCCAGGGCGTAGAACACCGTCTCCTCCGACACCACGTTCAGGCAGTCGTTGGACACGATCTCGTCCAGCTCCGAGTGCGTCAGCTCCAGGAACTCCTCGGTCTGGCACACGTCCTCGAAGTTCTGGCAGATGAACTTGTTGGCGGCCAGGTAGAGCTCGTGGCAGCCGTAGGTCTCGGCGAAGCGCGAGATGCCGATGCAGTTGCCCGGGTCCAGCTGGCTCTCCAGGAAGGCGCAGCACTCCTTGACCACCAGCTTGACCTGCAGCAGGTTGGCGGCGGGCAGCAGCGACTCCACGGTGTCCTGCGAGATGAAGACGGTGCCGGTGTAGGCGTACTCCACGATGGCCTGCAGCGCCGCCTCGTCCACGCACTGGAACTCCACCTCGGCGTTCTCCTTCTCCGACAGGTTCCCCGTGAACATGGCCTTGAAGTAGGGGCTGATGCTGGCCAGCACCACCTTGTGAGCGTGGATCTTGGCCTCGCCCACGCGCAGCACCACGTCGCACAGCTCCTGGTGCTGCCGCAGCAGGTTGAGGCCCTGCAGGAGCTGCTCCGAGTGCAGCGGGGTCAGCTTGGCCAGCAGGAACGGCGGCGACGACGGGTCCATCTGCCACAAACACAGTTTGGGAGGGGGTCACTTGGTGGGGTTGATGTTTCTGGGAGATTTTTAGCCTGCTAGCAGCTGCTAACTTTTTCCCCAAGTGAAAATTTCTCAAGAAAGTTTCTTCTCAAAACGATCTTGGTAAACAACTCTCCTTTCTCAAAACAACCTTGGCAAACAACTCTCCTTTCTCAAAACAACCTTGGCAAACAACTCTCCTTTCTCAAAACAATCTCTGTCCTCCTGATCTTTTCCAGCCTTCTGATGTTTACATTTTTATACTGAAGTTCCTCACGGACTTCTAGGTAAACAGACAGCGATGTTTTAAAAACTGTGCATTTCTCCTTGAAGGAGGGACAACTGCTGGATTTTAGTTTGACCAGTGGGGTCGGAAAAGTGTCAACCTCATTGTCCAGTCTCTGGTCAAACCCTGAGGTCTATAAAAATTTAGGTTGAAAATAAATCACCTCTCTTTTTGCTCTTTCAACCTGACTGCACGAGTGTAGTTCTTTTGTCTCTGTCTAGTGGCAAATCTTTCTCCAGGTGGTGTTTTGCTGTTTCTCTGGTTTAACCCGTGGGATCAGAGAGGTGTCGTTCCTATTCACCAACCACGTTCAGTCTGTATGGGAACACCTTATAAAAGGCAGTAAGAATTATAAAATAAATCCTTCTTTTTCTATGCTCTTTGCCTTTTGAAATATTTGGAGTCTTTCTTTCATGTCCTACAGTGACATCACTTCACATTTCGGAACTGAGACATTGACAGTTCAAAGGTATTTTGCCTTTCTGGCTTTTAAATTAATATGGTTTGTTAATTCCCAATTCCCTTCTCAAACACTGAATTTCTCAAAGAGCCAGGTGTAATCAGCTCTGGGAGGGTTCAACACCTCTGAGGGTGTCCAGCCTCACAGAAAATGGCTGAAATAACTTTGAGAGACGGCATGGCCGAGTGTGTCTTGGAAAAGCAAAAACGTTTTACTAAAAGAAGAAAATAATGCAAAAGCCAAAGAACAAAGCTGTTCACAGTGCAGGGACAGGTCCCACACTCCTGCTACAACACCCTAGGAATGCACTGAGAAACCTCGTGCTTTAAGTATTGGATGATTTGGGTGGGGTTTTTGGCAAACAGCCCAACAGAGAACAGCTCCATTTCTGAGGAACAGCTAAAGAGACCATCAGTGGCTTTATCTTGGCATTGAGCCAATTACTGCCAGGACAGCAAAGAAATTTTTGGGCTCTTTTACCTGATTAGAACAACAAGGGGTGAGTGTAAAACCTTCCCCTATATGGAGACACCTGCTGGGGTGTGAGGTGCATTCCTGCAGTTCAACCCTTACCTGCTTTTCATGCAAGTTAAATCCAAAACCTTCAAATGTTCATTAATAGTCTATGCTAGATTCAACTCTGAATTTAAAAAACCCACAAATGTCACTTTTTTTTTTTTGTTCTGGAGTGAAATATCTCTGATCTGATTGTTGGGGTGTCTGGAGCTGGACTGATACCCTGTGGATCCCTTCCCACTCAGGATATTCTGTGATCCTGCATCAAAGGTTTGAGAGAACTGAACGGTGGCTGAAATAGAAATACAGACAGACAACTAAAGAATACAACTGGCTTGTTTGACACAAAGTTTTAAAAGCTTTTAAATTCCTTTCGTGCAGTTCAATCCCTGCCTGTTTAGCGCTCCTGGGGAGCAGCCCAGTCCTGCTGTGGCTTTCTCTGGGAGNTTCCCCCTTCCCCATTCCCATTCCCAGCCTTCCCCCTGCCAACCACCCCCACAGAGCCAGTGGGGCTGGAGCAGATTCCTGCCCTGAGGATGCACAGAGGGGCTCAGGAGAAACAGGAGACCCTCACCTCACCCTGTGGATGCCAGGAAACCCCTGCAGGGATGATCCCAGAGCTCCCCAGGTGAGCAGGGCTCAGCAGCCTGGAATTCTCAGCACTTCCCCAGCTCTGGCAGCTGCCCACGCTCCCCAGGAGTGCAGAGGGGAGGATCCTCACTCCCCCACAGCTCCACACAACTCCTGCTCCCCCAAAAAGTGACAGTGGAGCCCTCGGGTACCTGCTCTAATTTGAGCTCCCTGCACGCTCCCAGGGTGCAGCAGCCCTTTGTTCAGCCCCCAGAGCTGCACTGGTGAGAGGTGGAGGGTAGGGATGTGTCAGGATCCTGGGCCCCGGAGAAAGAATCCCATTGTTCTCCAGGGAGCACTGCAACCACCCCGCTCCTGAGCCCAGCAGCTTTTGATTTGCTAAATGATCTGTAAGATCTCGCTTCTTTTATCTTAATAATAAGTTCATCATGTGCACAGCTCCTTAAATGACACCTCGCTTGCAGGGGAGCCCACTGAAAAGTGCTTAATTTGAAACAATCAGACGTTTAAATACAGAATACAATAGCAGTGACAGGGAAGGGGCTGAAAAACCTCTTACCCACAAAGAGAGAAATAATCTCTCCTATTATCACTCTACGCTGGAAAAAAAAACCCTGAAAGAAACTAATTTAAGTGTATCTGCAAAAGACAAGACCATAGACAACAATATTTTCCCTCTCGCAACTTTGCAGCACAAATCATACATGGAAGAACTGAAAAATTTAAAATAATAAAAAAACCCCTGTCCAGCAGCCAAAAGAATGTATTCCCCTTTGGTGTTTGTGTTCAGTTTCTAACTTGACCACACAAACACACAAAAACCAGGAAACACAAGGCACCACCACACGGAAAAAGGAACGGTCACAGTTCAGCTGCAAAACCTGCCAAAACACCTAAAAATAACTATATTTAAGGTATTCTGCAGCAATAAAGCTCCGTGTACCACCCTGGTGGAACCTCTCACCCCTCCTGCTCGGCCAGGCTCGCCCAGACCGTGGATTTGCTGTTATTTATTTCACTGTTTAGCAAGAAATCAGCAGCCGGGACACGAAGCTGGAATTGTGTCCCAGCACAGCGATCTGTGCTCACCCGTGTCCCCCCCGGGCTCTGGGCTATCGGATCCTTTCAGCCTGCGGTTCGAACTTACCTCGAACAGCAACAGCGACTGGAAGTGAAGAGGCTGAGCAGCGCAGCAAACAGCTGAGCTGAGGGAGCTGGGCGGGCTGAGCAGCAGCAGGAGGAGCTGCGGGCAGGGACCGAGCGCTCGCCGGGACGGGGCAGGGCAGCGGCTGGGCTGGTTCTGGGACTGCCCGGAGAGCACCAGCCCCGAGACGGGGAAGGAAGGAACCCTGAGCAGAAGCTGCCCTGCTTCTGCAATTCCTGTTCTCCCTGTGCTGGAGCTCCGCTCTCGGCCGGGGGCAGCGCCGGGGGGCAGCGGCAGGTCCCGGCTGGCGGACGGGGCTCGGAGCAGCCTGGGCTGCGAACGGTGTCCCTGCTCAGGGTCTCTTCCAGCCCAAACCACGGCGGGTCCCCGCGGCTCCGCCACTCTCCGCTCACACGGGGATCTCCCCGCGCCGGGCGGGCCCCCCGCGTACCCGCAGCCGCTCCCGCTGCATTGTCACCCCGCCCGGGGCCATGGCAGTGCCGGGAGGCGGCCCTGCGGCTGTGTCCCGGCGTGTCCCGCTGTTGTCCCGGTGCTGTCCCGCTCTCACCTGTGCCGGGGTGCCCCAGGCCCGGCCCGGCCGCGCCGCCGCCTCGTTCCGCCGCTCCGCCACCGCCCTCTACGTCACTTCCGGCCGCCCCGCCCCTCGCGCCCCACCAATCAACGGCCGCGCCGCCTCACACACCCACACCCGCCGGCACCCGGGCGGTACCACACTGCGCACCGCGCGGGGGGGACACTGTGCGCTCGCTTCCCCGGCGGTTTTGCTTTGACCTCGTCCCCGCTGCTCGCGAAAAGCTGCTCTCCGCTTCCTCGTCACTGCGTGTGCGCCCTGTGCCGCCCGCAGGGGCCTGAGGAGAAGTAGGGGAAACACGCGTGTCCCCCCCCCCGTTCGCCGCGGCGTGGTCGGCGCCGCGCCGGCGCGGCACGCGGCGCCCCCTGGCGACGGCGGCGTTGCCGGGCGGGGCCTGAGGGCCGCCCGTGGCCGCGGCCTCGGGCCATGGCGGAGCCGCCGCCCGGAGCCGCCGCACCGCGGGGCCGCGGCCGGGCATGGGAGCGCGGCGGCTCCGCGCAGAACGCTGAGGACAGCACGGAGCCCTCCGGCCCCGCTTTAAACGGTTCGGACACGGAGCCCCCCGGCCCCGCTTTGAACGGTTCGGGCACGGATGTCCCCGGTCCCATTCACAACGGTTCGGACACGGAGTCCCCCGGTCCCGCTGCGGACGGGCCGGGCACGGAGCCCTCCGGCCCCGCTTTAAACGGTTCGGGCACGGAGCCCCCCGGCCGCGCTTTGAACGGTTCGGGCACGGAGGCTCCCGGCCCGCGGGAAGACACGGAGCCCCCCGGCCCGCGGGAGGACGCGGCTCCCCCGTTGGGGCCGGAGCTGTCGCTGGTGCCGCCGGAGCTCCACGCGCAGCTGCTGGACCGGCGGGACTACCGGGGCCGTGCCCAGGCCGTGGAGCAGCTGCGGCGGGTGGTGGAAGGCTGCAGCCCCGCCGCGCTGGGCTCCGCTCCCGCCGCCGCCCTGCTGGGGCTGATCGCGCTGCTGGACGCGCTGCTGCACGACCCCAACTTCGCGGTGGCTCGGGGGGCGCTGGAGGTGACCCGGCTGCTGGCGCTGCGCCTCGGCCGCCGCGTCCCCGCCGTGCTGGCCCCGCTGGTTTGCGCGGCCGCCCGGGCGCTCGGCGACGCTCAGCCGGCCATGCGGAGGGACGGAGCCCGGCTGCTGCTGCGGCTGATGGCGGCGGCCGGCCCGCGGCCCGTGCTGCGCCTGCTGCTGCAGGAGCGGCTGCTGCGGCACCGCAGCGCCCGGCTCCGCGAGGAGCTGCTCAACGCCTGCATCGCCGCGCTGCTCACATACCCCGCCGCACAGCTGGACCTGCCCCAGCTGGCGGCCGCCCTGGCGCCGGCGCTGCTGGACGCCAAGCGCAGGGTCCGGCACGCTGCCATGGAAGCGTTCGCCGCGCTGGCCTCGGCCCTTGGCCCCGGGAACACCGGAGCGCTGCTCCGCGCCCTGGACGCGGTGGAGCTGCGGGCCGGCGGTGCGGGGGTGCGGGACGCCGTGCAGGCTCGGCTGGCCAGGAAGGTGTTGCCCAGGCTGGGCGAGCAGGGAGAGGTGGAGTACGGAGTGCCCTTGCCCTCCTCCGGCCACTGCCACCGCGGGCAGTGCCACCCGCCCGGCGCCGACACCGAGTGGCTGCTGATGGGCAGCAGGAGCCGCAGCGCCCACGGTCACTGCGGGCACCCCGGCGATGTGCTGCACCGCCCCGCCTGCGCCCAGCGGGGACTGAGCCCCAGGAGAGTCCTGAGTGCCGGCAGAGGCAAAAACAAGCTGCCCTGGGAGAACGAGCTGGCTGCGGACAGGGAAGGTGGCTCCGGGGTGAGGCTGCCTGTCAGCAAGGCTGTGGAGCAGGTATGTATCTCGCTGGGGGCCTTTATCCTTAAGGTGTTTCCAGAGGGAGGATGAAGAGTCGTCAGAGGCTTGTTGAGTGAGAGATGTTTGGGAGGCGTGGCTGCTGTTTGGTGTTTCCTGGATCTGTACGCTCAGATCGCTCTGGGAAGGTAAACTTGGAAATTCCTTACGTCAGGTTCAACCAAGCAATTTACCAGGCTACTTATCGCTCTCAGAAAAACATGTGAGTCTTTTTTTGAGGTTAGCTGGGCTGCCTGAGACACTCCTTGGGTCTGACAGTAGTGACGTGACTCTGACCTGTCAACAGTGACAGGTGAACCCCTGGGAACGAGCACAAAAGTGAGGGAAACAGCCTTTATTTGTATGTGTGTGTTTGAAAGTGTGGGACTGATGCAGAGTTTCCCGTTTGGGGGAAAACTGAGCAATTCCTTCAGGCTCTGAAGGCAGAGCTCTGGGGTGGGGCTGAGCCGGGGCTCTTTGGTTTAAACCTGGGGGCTGCCAAATGCCTGTGTGGCTCTTGTTCCTTGGGCTGATCCAGCCAGGAAAAATGTAGGTCAGGCTGGAATAACAATTGTGGTTGGGTTTGGGTGTAATCACCTACTGACCACGTCGGCAGCTGGAAAGGGGAGGAACCTCTGGAAAATTGTCCAGGTTGTTTTTCCTTTGCTAGTGGTTCTGTGATGTGTTTTGGATACCACACACGGGGCTGCATCTCTGTGTGGTGGTTTTTCTGTTGTGCTTTGAGGGTTTTTTGGTAAAGTGGAGACGTTTGATTTATCGTAACTTGCTCTCCTGTGAGGGAGCTGAAGCAACCAGAGCTCCTCAGGGAATCAGAGGCTGTGCAGAGGAGATTCCTCAGTGCCACACTTACGTCCTCAGATTTTAATTCTCAGTTGCTTGGTAACTTGTTGCTGGGCTGGATGAGGTCATGGACAGTGAGTGCTCCTCTGCAGGCCCTTAACAAAATAAACTCAGTTGCCGTTTCTGTGCTGTCAAGCCTTGACGTGCCTGCCTAGACTGGAGTGCTCATCTCTTTCCATGGTGCCTGTGTCACCTTTCCTGAGGCTCCTGAAGATGTCTGTGTCTCCTTGGGCTGATGAATCAGTTCCCTTGGGATATCTACAAACGTGATGTGTAGGAAACACCTCTGGAGCAAGAAAGGTTTCCTTTTTGGAACAGTTTTTCAGTATTAACTAATCGAGCTTGTAAAAAAAAATACAAATACCATTGTCAGTGTTCTCCTGGCAGGTTGGGCCAAGCCCTGTGCTGCTGTTTTTCTGGAGCTGTGAACAAAAAGCAGGTTCATACAGGCACCAACACCTGGCTGGGGCTTGGAGAGGAGGAACATTCCCTGTCTGGGACAGCCCCTCTCCAAGGAAGTCGGAGAGGGGCTCTGGAAATGGTCCTTTTCGGAAAGGAAGGAACCCTTTGTACACGTGGTTGTGTTTGTCTCTGTAACGTGGGAGGAGTTTCCAGCCCTGCAGAGAGGGACAGAAGCAAGAGGCTGCTGGGTTCTCTTTGGTTGGTGTGTGGAGTGCATTTGGAGATGGGGTAAAGCATCAGTTCCTGGGTTGGTTTGGGTTGAAATGGACCTCAAATCCCATCCAGAGTCACCCCTGCCCTGGCAGGGACACCTCCCACTGTCCCAGGCTGCTCCAAGCCCAATGTCCAACCTGGCCTTGGGCACTGCCAGGGATCCAGGGGCAGCCACAGCTGCTCTGGGAATTCCAGCCCAGCCAGGAATTCCCAATCTCCCATCCAGCCCTGTCCTGTGGCAGTGGGAACCTGATCTGGCACAGGATGAACTGGAGTCCTGCTGGCCAGGTGTCTGTTATGAACAGTGAAGTGTAGGGGTGGTGTAACAGGGGAGTATTTACCTGATTGCTGTAGTTGGCACCTTTGCTGCTCCTTCTTCACATCCTGATCCTCTGTCTCCTCACATCTGACTGGAGCTCTCCGGGGCAGGGGACACTGTCTGTCCAGTGAGGTTGGTGACCAGAGGGACCCAGGGAAGGGCTGGAGCTGTGTCAGGGGAGATTTAGGTTGGATTTCAGGGAAAGGTTCCTCCCCCAGAGGGTGGAATAAGCCCTGGAAAAGCTCCCCAGGGAATGGGCACGGCCCCGAGGCTGCCAGAGCTCCAGGAGCCTTTGGACACCCACCAGGGATGCCCAGGGTGGGATTGTTGGGGGGTCTGGGCAGGGACAGGGGCTGGGATGATCCCTGTGGGTCCCTCCCAGCTCAGGACATTCCATGGTTCTGTCTTGGATGCCAGAAGGTGAACTGTGTTGCTCAGTCTGGGCATGCAAACCTGGTGTTCCCTGGGCTGAAGGCATTCCAGGAGCCGTGTGCCAAGCTCTGGCAGTCAGGATCTGAGTGGGAATTTAACCCTGGGTCTGCCCTGAACTCCCTCAGTAAGGAAAATGCATTTATCATGCATAAATCTCAGGTAGTCGACTGGTTTCTGGACATGTCAAGTATTAATTATTAATTCAGACATTCCTTTGAGATGAATATGCTTAAAAATTAACTTTCTGTGGCTGAAAGGATGCGTGGAAGCAGCTTAATGTTTAAAGCTGTTTTCCTGCCAGCATTTTTAGGGTCATGTTACAGGGTGAGTGTCCAAGGCTTTGTCTAGACTTTCCTGATCAGATAAGATGTGAGGAAAACATGTGTAGGTTAATGTGTGCTAAAAATAAAAGGTAGATAAGGCACAGTGAGCTCAGGGGTTTGCCTGGCAGCCTCTCTGGAGAGCCGTGGGTTCTCCATCCCTGCAGCTGCTCCGGTGTTCAAGGGCAGCTGGGAATATTGAATATTGCAGGGTCAGAGTTACCCCTGGGACACACAGGGGGTGTCCCTGCTGCTGGAGGGACCCTTTGGGAGCCAGAGGTTCCTTTTGGGGGAAACAGGAGCGTTTGAACATTTCACTGGACATTTATGGCCTTTCACAAAGCTCATGTGAGCTCTGGGATCTCTCCTAACTTCAGCGCGTGGAATTTTTCTCATTTCCATGTTGATCTGATACCTGGGGAACTGGATAGCTGGGCTTTGTGGGGGCCTCTGAGTGTCCAAATGACCTGAGAAATCAGATTTATGGAACAAAGCCTCTTTGTTCCCCAAGGCACAGAGGGGCACAGAGGGTGCCCAGGCTGTGGGATAAAGGTGTCCCTTCTTTGGGTGTCCCTTTGGGACCTGGCCCTGGTTTTTCTGGAGCTGGGAGAGGATTTTGGGAGGATATTGTTCTGTCCTTGGGTGGTGTTGGTCTCTCTCTGTTAGAACACTGCTGATGCTGCTGGCGTTGGGTTGGGAGCACCTGTGGTGTCATCCAGGGGCACAGCTCCACAGGGAAGGGATGCAGGGAGGGAATGTTTGTGATTCCAGGTTGGACACTGGCCTTGGAGCAGCCTGGGACAGTGGGAGGTGTCCCTGGGACAGTGGGAGGTGTCCCTGCCGTGGCAGGGGTGGGGTTTAAGGTCCCTTCCCAGCCAAACCATTCCAGGGTTCCATGATGGGTCACTCTCAAGGGCTGTGCTTTGGTAACCAAGTCACCCATTCCAGGTATTTTCCAGCATTTGTGGGATTGAAAGGAATCTGAACCCTTCTGAGAAATCCTTTTGCTGGGATCTGTTATCTGCTCCGGGGAAACATCTGGCAGCTTTGGGTTTGCTTTATTCCCCACCACCCCCTGGCTGTGTTCAGTGAATTTGCAATGCTGTCGTTACAATTTGTGTAAAAAAAGGAAAGTTTTCACTCCTGAAGCTGGGATGGGAGCAGCTGAGCGAAGCTGTACAGTCATGGCACTGTTGGAATTTACTCCTTCTGCATATTTTGCTTTATCTGGGTGGAAAGATGGGATGAAAGTTTATCCTGTGCCAGCTCCTAAGCAGAAAATTCCCTCTATCCCAGCTGAAGCCAGGCTGTGGTGATTTGTACAAGGAATATTTTGTTATGGACTAAAGGATCCGTGGATGGAATGATGTTTGGTGATTGCAGGACTGGGAATGCCAAGGTCTCACATCTTCTATCCCAACTTGTAATAACCTGGAACAAACCACTTCAGCATTTTCCTCCTGTTCTTTCCTCCTGTGTCCCTCGGAAGGGAGAGCAGAGTAAATACTGAGAATGATTTAAATCACCGATTTTACGAATTAAATCACACATTTATTTAAAGCATGCCCTTTTCTTTGTCAAATATTGATATTATTGAGATTTTCTCCCTACCTGTAGCCAGTTCTCAGTAAAAGCTGCTGGTGTTGCCAGGTACAGTTTTGGACTGAATCTGGAGTTTGCAACAAACCGTTCCATTCTGGCATTTTGGGCTTCTGTTGACTGTTTAAACACTTCCCCATCTGAAGCACATAATTCAAAAGGTCAATGTTTAATTTTTAAATCTTAATTTTTAAAATAGCGCAATTCTCTACCAGTTTATTTTGTTGGGATATTTTTTTTTTCAGTGTGAGTAGTTTTAACCCGTGTTTTTAGCAAGACCTGCAAAGCAGCTAAAATCCTTTCTAGTGCTTAAAATGTTTGAATGTTGGGTAGGTGGGGAAGTAAAGCTTGTGTGAAAGTGTTTGTGGCTGTGCTGTTTGCACAGAGCAGGGCTGTGCTCTCATTTCACACACTATTTATTTTGCTTTTCCCTACAGTTGGCTGCATCCAATGATTTCCTTCACTCCCCAAAGCTCAGGCCCTCCCAAGGAATCCCAGGCAGTGATGAGTTGTTTTTCAGCAGGAACAGAACTTCCAGGAGTTTATTCCAGCCCGGCGTGGAGCTGAACTGGGAGCACGCTGCCCTTGGTGCTGGTGAGTGAGGGCACAAAACAGATTTCAGTGTTTCAGCAGCCAGAAGGGTCTGAAAAGCCTGGGCAAGACCAGACCTGAGTGACTGTGGCCCTGGGCTGTGTCCTTGTCCCCTTTTGGGGAATCCTGGCCTTGCCAAGTTTGTTCCCTCACCCTGGTTTGGGTTTTAGGGTGTTTGCTGCCCTCCATTGTCACACACTCAAAGAGGGGATTGTTCCTTTGCCCTTCCCAGCTGGAGCAGTGCCCTGGAAGAGCAGCCAGTCCTTCTCCCTTTTCCCTTTTCCCTCTGAGCTGCTCTCTGAGGTTGCTTAGAGACTCTGGAATTGAGTAACTTGGAGCGTGGCTGAGTTTCACACTCAGAGCTACACAGAGCCTGTGTTCCCTGTGAAATATCACTGGATGTTCTCTGTTGGACACCACCTGTGAGGTGTTGATCTGGTTCTTTGTGTGCTCTTTTGGAAGGTGCTGCGGGCTCTCTCCAGCCCCAGATTCCCGGGAAATGTGGGGCACGTGGGTGCCCACAGGCACGTGGGAGGAGCGGCAGCCTGGGCTCTGACCTGCAGTTCCTGGGACTGAATAACTGTCAGCAGGACAAAGGTATGTGCCTTCTGCCAGTGGCCTGAGGCAGGGCTTGTCACTCTGGACTCGTCTCTGTGTCCCTTTGCTTCCCTGGGAAATGGGAACTGTTCCTGGGAGGTGGTTCAGCCCCTCTGCAGAGGGCTCCTCCTGCCTGTGTGATTTAATTTGTGGCTGTGAATTTCCAGCCCCACCTTTGATCTCGGGCTGTGCCAGGGTGTTAGAGAAAAGGTGCTGCTGTGGGAGGATCAAGGCAGTGTTTGATCTGCTTGCATCACTCTTTTTAAATTAAATATAGTTCTCCAAAACAGGCCTGAGAAATTGTTTTGAGGCTTAAACTCCCGTTTGGAGGGGAATGCCATTGGCAGAATGAAGTTGGTTGATTTGTCTGCTTGCTTGGGCAAACCCTTCAGGCTCTGACTGCTTAGTGGTGCATTATTTCATGGGAAGTTATTCTTATGATGGATTATTTCATTGGAAATCATTTTTATGGTGCATTATTTCGCTGGAAATTTTTCTTACGGTATATTATTCCATTTTCAATTCTTGTTACGAGACCCAGTTACCACAAGCACTGTTCTCTTTTCCTTTGCTCAGTTTGTTCCAGCCTCAGTTTCCCCAGCAAGACCCAGAGAAGTTTTTGCACTCAGGCAGAAGCCACCACGTCCTTCCAAGGTGCCGGTGGCAGCCAGGGCACCTTCATCCTGCCCTCCTTCCCCCTGTCATCCCCCAGGAACAGCCCCAAGCACCTCTCCTCTCCTGCTGCCTCTCCAGGGAAGTCCCAGGAGAATCCCAGGAGCCTCTCCAGCTCCTGGCCTCTCAAAAGCTTCGAGGGGCTGCCCAAGCCTGGCTCCCAGAAGCAGCTGCTCAGCCAAAAGCCAGGAGACAGCACAGGTGGGAATGTTCTCAGTGTGATCCAGAGGGATTTGGGGGTTGTGTTTTGGGGGATTTTTCAGTGGGCAGAAAACCCGCAGTGGTAGATGAGAGGGAACAGGGCAGTGCCTCGGGTGCAGTTAGGAACGGGAGGGATTTATTGATTTATTTACTTATTTACTTGTGGCTTCACTGCTCACGTCCCTGCAGGCTTCTCCTCAAAACTGGAGCCTTTGGATTTGTCATAAAGCAAAATATGCCACAGCTCTGCTTTTCTTAATGTCTCGGGGAAAGGTTTGTCTTCCAACTAAAGTAAACCCCAAAATAAATAATGAACCCACTTTTAGGGAAAGTCAGTACAGAAATGCCTGTTGCTGTTCATACCCTAAATAATCCATGTGCAAGACAAGGGTTACTCAGTGCATTTTGCCTTCTTGCCTCTTCATTGGAATCGTGGAATCCCAGAATGGTTTGGGTTGGAAGAGACCTTAAAACTCATCCTGTTCCAACCCCCTGGGTAAAAAATACCTTTACTCTGTTAGGGTTGAACTGCTTCCTAATCACTCAGGAGGCTTCTGAAACAAAGTAACAGTTTCCACACAAGCTTTTGCACTGATCAAAGAAATCTGTTTGAAATTTCATCTTCACTGAGACCTGTATTTTTGTGCATATATAGAAAATTCCCAGCTGAATGCTTTGGGCATTTCCTGCCCCTGGAATGTGCCTCTGCCTTGTAGATGTATTTATCACTTGCTTTATTGTTGTATTTATTATTTGCTGTTGTATTTATCACTCACCATATGTTTTCCATAGGCATTTTGATTTTTTCCTGGTTCTTTGGGGTACCTTTGTTGTTACAGCAGTTCCATGCAAGTTTGGGATGAGTGCTTTTCTCTTAATGAAGAAAGTTAATTACTTTTCAAAGAGCCTAAGGGCATGTGCATGGGCTTGGATGATCCTTGTGTGTCCCTTCCAGCTGAGGCTATTTGGATTCTATGTTGGTGTGCACATGCATGAAACACTCATTTACATTTCCCTAATGGAAGGAGACACTAAAAGTGGAACAAATTGTCACCTCAGCCTGCACAAGTGTGTTTTTAACACTCGCCCCATGGCAGGAGGAGATTTGTAGGTACAGAAGCGAGAGGTGAAGTTTGTCCTGGCGCTGTCCCTGATAGTTCCTGTGTGTTCCACAGGAGACAGCCTGCTGGACAAGCATTCCCTGCAGCTGGACAAGCATTCCCTGCAGCTGCAGATGGAGAAGCATTCGTTGCAGCTGGACAAGCATTCCTTGCAGATGGAGAAGCCCCCTCTGCAGCTGGAGAAGCATTCCCTACAGATGGAGAAGCATTCCCTACAGATGGAGAAACCTCCTCTGCAGCTGGAGAAGCATTCCCTACAGATGGAGAAACCTCCTCTGCAGCTGGAGAAGCATTCCCTACAGATGGAGAAGCCCCCCCTGCAGCTGGAGAAGCCCCCCCTGCAGCTGAGGGCTGCCCTGGGGGGGTTGCGGGGTGCCCGGCCCGTGCCCCCCATCCCGAGGCTGCCCAGCCCCCGGGAGCCCCCCGAGGGCACAGAGCTGGCAGCAGGGCTGGCTGAGCTGCACCTGCAGCCTGAGGACCAGGAAGAGGTGGGTGAAACGGGACAAATGCATTTTTAACAGGGTCAGCCATCCCTGGAGGTGTTCAGGGCTGGAGGGGGTTTGGGTGGAAGGTGTCCCCACCCATGGAACAAGGTGAAATTGGAGGTCACTTCCATCCCAAACCATTCTGTGGCTTCCTGGCTTTGCCTTTCTGTCTGTACTTTCCATCCTCTGGAGGAGGAAAGGAACTTGAGCTGTTAAACAGATGAAGAATTTCTAATGTGAAAAATATTCAGCAAAAAGAAAGGAGAACGCTGCAGCATCAAACTCCAATAATTATAGATTTTCCTGCTCGTTTTGAGTAGGATCTCTGCTTGCTGGGCACTGATTGCATGATTTAGAGGAGGTTTAGCAGGGATATTGGGAAGGAATTCCTGGCTGGGAGGGTCTGGGCTGGAATTCCCAGATTTGCTGTGGCTGCCCCTGGATCCCTGGCAGTGCCCAAGGCCAGGCTGGACATTGGGGCTGGAGCAGCCTGGGACAGTGGGAGGTGTCCCTGCCCATGGGGGACTGCAATGGGATGATCCTTAAGGTCCTTTCCAAGCCATTCCATGGTCCTGTTCCTAGGATTTGCATGGTTCTGTTTGCAGATTTGCTGGGAAAAGCCTGAGGTCTCACTGTGTGTGCTGGCAGCCATCAGCCCCCTCCTGTAATCTTTAAAAACCACGGAGCAGTTGGTGTGTTTTAGCAGGAATCCCCGTGCTCTGGGAAGGGAAGCTGGGCCACAGCACCGCTGTGAAGTTGTATTTGCTCCCAGGATAATTGTTGTGATATAAATCCAGGAGAGGGATCGTTAGAATCCCACAAAAACCGTGTGAGTGCTGATCACACCGCCCAGCAGGGCCACGTGCACCCCACGGACTGAGCTGAACACTCAGAAACAGACTTTATTTCGCCGAAAAAAAAGCTTTTTCCCTGTGCACTGAGTGCCCCGTGTCATTCCCCCCGCTGTCCAGATGCAGAATTCCCTGAGGGCCCTGCGGAACAGCGCGGCCAAGAAGAGGGCAAAGCTGAGCAGCAGCATCGCCGAGCTGGAGAGCCCCGACTCGGCCGTGAAACTGGAATTTCCCGGGGATTGCCCTTCCCAGGGCTCCTCCCCCGGCGCCGCCTCCACCGGCGAGAGCGGCATTTCCAGCCGGGAATCGCCGGGCTCCCCCGCGGGCACGCTGCCCCCCCGGCGAAGAGTGATGTGAGTGTCCCCTCAGCCCGCAGATCCCCTCACAGCCTCAGTTAAATCGCGATAGTAACTGCTGCATGTTTTATGTGGCCTTGCCCTGCTTCACAGCCTGATTCTTCTATGTGAGTTATGTTCCTCTCTAAAAACACAAGAGCTGCTTAATGACATTATTCTATTTTTTTTTCTGGCTTCCAACACGAAGGCCAGGGGCAGTAAATATTTGATGAAGGCTTTCCCTGGCACAACAGGAATGTGACCAGGACTGAACAGGGGAGTGACAGGGACAAGAGTGAAAAGGAGGGATAAGGTTGGGTTATTACAACCTGGAAATTGAATTGGGTTTGTTGAGAAGAGGAAGACATTGCAGATGATTCTTATTTTGGATCAAGAGCTGGTTCCATTTATTCCTGAGAAATAATTGTGAATTTAAAATGCCTTCCCAGAGCTGTTCTGAGTAGAAATTGGGCAAATGCTGCTCTGATTGTAAAGGACAACAACCCAGTTGATTATGAGCAGTATAAACTATTGTTTAATGTAATAAAAAGAGTTTTGAGGAATTTTGCAAATTTTCCAGTCCAAAATCTCCTCCTCTGCTCTCAGAGCCCATGATGAAGCTCTTTGTAGCTCTGCTCTGAAGATATTTCTATGTGTACTAAAAGCATCTTTTATAGACTCACAGAATCCCAGAGTGGTTTGGGTTGGAAGGGACCTGGAAAATCACCTAATTCCAACCCTGCCATGAGCAGGGAACCTTCCACATAACTGACACAGAACTGCATTAACAACAGAAAACAAAACAGGCAGCATCAAAAGGAAAGGGGTTTGAGGCAGAAGGAGCCTGGAATGATTCACAAACAGAAGGTTTTCAGCTGTGCAGCTCAGAACTAATTTATAGTCACATCCCTTCCCCGTGTGCATTGCTGCTGAATCACATTTTTAAAAATAACCTTTAAAAACCCACATTCAAATGCTGGAATCCTTCAGAAGTCCAAGCTGGGGAGCCCTGGGTGTGCTGGTTTGGGCTGAGCCATGCTCTGTGCAACATTGCCATGTCCTTTAGCCAGTGCTTGATATTTTACTGGCTCCTCAGCCAGAGGAGGTCTGAAGCAGCCAGGGAGAGAAGGGGACATGTGGCAGTCACCCTGAACTGGGAGAAGTGACAGAGTCCATCCCAGGTGACACTGAAAGCCTTGGAATGCTCAGAAAAGTGCCAGGGAGTTTAGCTCAGGGGGGTTTGTGAGCACTGGCACAAACTGGCATTGTCTGCTCACAAAATCTGTGCCTGGGCACCAGGAATAAGGGTTGTGGTGTGTTTGCTTTGGGAAGGGTTTTGTTTATCTGCTGATAAACTGCCATGGGTGATGAGAGCTGGATCCAGGAATTAGGGACACTCCTGGAGCATGGGCATTCCCTTGGAGCTTAAAGGAGCCTTTAGCTATGGGTATTGCACAGGCTCTGGATTCCATCATCCTCCATATCCAGGGAATTATTTGAAATTCCAAATAATTTACAAGTTGTTCTTGTAGGTAAGAGCATTTTCCTGGGGACTGTCTCTGAGCTGGGAACAGCTCATCCCTGCTGAGTGGGCTCAGTGACAGCAGGATTTGGTCACTCTCCTTGGCCAGCTTGGAACCAGCATCATCAATCCCCAGGCCAAACAATTCCTTACTTTATGGGTGTATCCTAAATTCAGTCCTGGTGTAAGGTTTCCTCATATGGGTTTTCTTTAGAGTGTTCTTCATAATGGACCTGCTGATGAAACAATTCCCACTGAATTCTGTTTCTGCTCACTGGTGGGGATACTGGAAATAGTTTTTCCACGGAGAAACTGCCATCTGTTGTTGTTTTTGGCTGGACTTTGGCCGTTGTGGAGAGCTGCACCCATAAAATGTGTTTATCTGAACAGGTCAGACACTTTCCCAGCACTCGGCAGCAAATCCCACCCTGCAAAAGCACCTCCAGCAAGGCCCAGAGACGCAGAGGGGGCAGAGCATGGCTCCAGCACAGGTATGTTCCTGTCAGTACTCACCTGAGGAACCTGAGTGCCCCTTGGGGTGGCTCTTGTCACTCGGGCAGTGAGCCCACATCCCCTCAGCACTGAACAGGGCAACTTCCAGCTGCTCTGGGGCCAAACTGGCATTTGGGGGTGCTCAGGTGAGCAGTTCCAGGCTGGCAAGCAGCTCCTTTCCTGTGGGAATTGAGGTTCAGTGCTGCTGGTGTGTTTCACCCTCCCAGGGCCCTGAAATGGGCAGGAACCAACTCTGTGGGATTATTTGTGTTTAATCAGTTTTGGTTCCACTGGATGGAGGAGAGGAGCTGAGGGAGCTGTGTCCACAGGCTGTCCCTCCATCCCTTGTCCCCAGTCCCTCTCCAGCTTTCCTGGAGCCCCTTCAGGCCCTGCCAGGGGCTCTGAGCCCTCCCTGGAGCTTCTCCTCTCCACCAGCCTGGCTCCAGGCTCGTGCCAGTGGGATGTGAACATCCTTCACAGGAATATTCAACAGATCCTGTCGGCTTCAGCAACCTGACAATACCCTGCTTCAGGAAAGGGATCAATTCAGATGTGGGGTGACATTTTTGGAGGATGAAACACATCCCAAAGCACAGCCAGGCTGATTTACAGTGGGTGCTCTTTGTGCTTTCAGGCCCTGCACAGTCAGTGCCTGGTTTTGCACCGAAGGACAATCTGGGTTTCACATCTGAGGACGTTGCTGTTGTTGGTAAAGGTGCTGCAGACCCCAAATCATCCCCTATGTTTCTTTCAGTTATGAAATGAGGGGAAATGTGCCTTTGTAGAGTGGGAAAGGAACAAATAGATCTGTGCAATGTTTTAGATTGTTCACAGTCCCCAGTTTCATCGGAGTGCATGGAATTACATTTGAAAGCGTTGCAGTTCCTGGATAGACATTCCAGTCATGGCATCCCTGGAGTGAGATGGTTTGATGTCCCTTCCATCCCAAAGCAGTTCTGTGACCCCGTGCTCTGCCCTCCAGGTGTTTTTGGGGGCCCTCCTGGCCCAGCCCCCAGGCAGTCCGTGTCCTGTGTGGCCAATGGGGATGCCCAGGGTGCCAGGAAAGGAGCTGAGCCAGCCCCAGGGAGGAGCTTCCAGCCGGACAGAGCTTCCCATTCCCATTCCCATGCAGGGAGTGAAGGACAGGTAAGAACTGCCCAGCCTGGGTCTGTCTCATGCTGGTGGTGTGGGAGGGAATCCAGCCCTGCTCAGTCAGTCTCTGTGTTGGAGTGTTGCTTTTCTATCTTCTTTTCCTGTCAGAGTCGGGATTAAATCCTTGAGAGATGTTGTTTTGTGTTCAGACTCAGATGTTTATTAATTCTTATCTATGTTACAGTCTCACAAGCTGTGAGTTCTGGCTAAAAAAGAAGGAAATGGCTCTGTCTCTATCTCTCTACAAGGTCTTTTAAGGATAAACTGTCCAATTATGAAATGACACCTGAATTATTTTGACTTTTAACCCAATGACCAACCACCCCTGGCCCACAATGGGGACTTTTCTATCCANGCACAGAAAGGCTGGAATTCTCAGTGCCCAGGGCTCCGACACTGGGGAAACAGGAGTTTGATTGGAACAGCCAAAACCATCGAGCTGCTGCTCCTGATTTTCCTTCTGGTGCCACCTGGATGGCAAATGGGTGTGCCAGGAGCTTCCCACCCTGCTGGAATCCCTGGAGAAGGGCTGCAGGAAGCAGTGGGGCTGGGAAATGCCCTCCCTGACTCCCACAGCACCTGCACATGTGGAAGGAGGGGTTGGCTGGGTTGGATCAGGTCTTGTTTTCTCCAGGGATGAATTAATCCAGCTCCAATCAGAAGTTTTTCTTAAAAGCCTTCCTGAATATTTGGCCATAATCTGGTTTCTCAGGAGTGGTGCTGTTTGTTAAACACCATTTACAAATGTAAATGGAGCAAGATTTATCAGAGTAAAGGGTGATACAAAATAAAAAATTTGGAAATGAAACTCCTTCTGCAAGCCTTTAAAATAACATTTGAAGGATACTAAATCTTGAAGTTAATGATTAACAGTGCTTTAATTTTCCAATTTCCACTGAAGGTGTGAACCTTTGGTGGGATCAAATTCAAAGGAGTAAAAGGATTAAACTTATTAAACTGAATTTAAATTTAACTGGATTAAATTTATTTCCTGAGTTTTCCTGAGGCACAAAAATTATCATAAACACTTGAGGAAGAGGGGTCAGATCAGGGAAAATCCTGATTTTTCCATGCTGACCTTGGCCAGCGTCGGGAACTGGGGAATCACTTCTGGGGTAACTTATGCATAATTTTTTTTTGCAGATAAAAGTGACTTTGTCAAAATCTGCTCAGGAGAAGCTGAGGAGGAGGAGGAAAGAAGACAAAGAACACAGCCATAAAGAGCAGCAAGAAGGCAAAGACTGGGAAGGGAAGGAAGAATTCCCTTGGGAAAGGATTAGACTGAGTATGAGTGAACCAGAGAAACTCACAGCAGAAAGTGAGGATGAGGGTTTGTCTTAAATGAATATTCCCTGCTCAGTGCTGCTGAAAAGGAAATTAGGGCTGGCAGTACTGGGTTTGAACTTGGTTCTGGTTGGTTTTATTGTAGTTTGGACATTTCCTTCTTTCCTAGGGTTTAGTCTCTGTGGGGATTTATTGACATCGCCAAGAAACGGATCTTTGTCCTTAGAAAACGTGGCCTTGAACCCTTCCCTGAAAAGAACATCCAGTTTGAAGAGGTCCAAGTGTTCATCCTTCCTCGATTCTGGTAAGCTGGGACAGGAAACTCTTAAAATATTTGGGTAGGTGGAGCGGGACCGCTTCAAAATACAATTTATTTGTGCAGTGGGCAGTCCTGAGGTGCTCTGGAAGATCAGGACTGTGGGGCTGGGGCTGGAGGGGATTGAATTCCTCCTTGGGGATTCAGCTCATCATTTTTCATCTAGAATCTGTTAGGGAGATTCATGAAACATCAGAGGGTTTTAGTTTGATCAGGATCTGAAATTATATAATGCATTAACAGCAAACTGACTCCCTCCTGTCCCCAAAACCCCTTTTCTGGGCATATTTTGGCACTGAATTGCCTTTAAAATAAGCAGTAGAAAAATGTTAAGAGTAGAAGCTCCTACTGATGGTGTTCCATGGTGGCCAGAATTTCTCAAGTGTCCCTCAAGGTTTATGATGTTATTAACACACTGTGCCTCTGTTTTTACCTTAAACAACCACTACCTTTGTTTTCGTGACTCTTAAAAGTGATGGTCGTGTGCAAAACTGAATTTATATTCAGACAGAGAGAAGGGAAATCAATTTTATTAGAAAATGAAAGAAAGGAGATAATCTCTGTGCAACTGCTAACAGGAGTGAGCGCTGCTTTCAAAACAAACCCTGCGCTGCTTCTTTCCCTGCTTGGCTCTCAGAACCAGTGTGAAAGGCACAGAACTCAACACACAGAGAGCAGATGAGTGAGGACACAAGCAGCAGAAAGTCACCCCAGGCCAGGAACTTTTGTAACTCGTTGACGTTTGATCCCGTTTCGGCAGGCGCGGCGGCCGAGGAGGCGCGGGGCCGCTGCCGGGAGGCGCCGGTGACGCAGAGCCCCGAGGTGCTGGACCCCGCCGAGCTGCAGCCCTTCCCCCGGCCCGACTCTGCCCTGGCAGAGGCACTGGCCCTGCTGGCTGACCACGACTGGTGCGTGCACGGGGGGCACAGGTGGAGCTGCGTGTCTTTTTGGGAGTGTAACTAAGGCCTTTCTAGATCCCAGTCAGCCTCTCCAGTGGAGAAACTGCTTGGGAAGGATTCAGGCAGCAATTCCAGCTCACACATCCACACACGTTACAGGGCTGGCTCAGCAGAGAGGCAGAAGGCTCCCAGCCCCAGATGAATTTCCACAAAGCGTTTATTCCATAAGCCAAAGGTGAATCTGGAGCCAAAGAGGGAGAACGTGTTGTTTTGCTCAGTTATATAAGGTCTACAGGTTTGTGGGGGGTACAAGGGGCAGGGCAGGGGGCAAGTGGCCATAGGGAAGGGAGGAACAGCACACCAGGCCCCATAGTCAACGGGGAAACAGGGAAAGGGGATACCATGGGCTGGGTGATGGACTTGTGAAACCCAGAGAGAAGATTGCACAAAGTCTGCAAGGATCCATGGGGGAGAATGTGATTGCTGAGGCTGGGAATGTCCTACTTCAGGGACAGAAAGATGAAGCCACACACAGCAGCAGTTCAAGGGAACAAACTCTTTAATTTAAAAATTTGACTCCATTTATATTCCTTTGTACAAAGGTCAGGGATTGGCTCCACAGGTCGCCACCTCTCTAACCTGGATGGTGACATCACCATCAGTCATTTCTTCTCTCAGAGGAGAACTGTGTAAACATTCTAAAAATACACATTGTTTAGATGAAGCTGCGTGAGAAACTGCAGCAACAAAGACAGAAGGAAGAAAATTCAAGGCAACAGGAGAAGCCTTTTGTTACACCTGGGAGGGATATCTTTAATCTTCACCTTCCCAGGGCAGGGCAGTTGGAAATTCCTTTGAGGGCACAAGGGACTCCACACAGGGAGAGTTCTCTGTAATGAGTCTTTAAAATACGATCACGTGTTGTTATGGAATACGAAAAGAACGACACTCACGCAGTCAGGTTGTCAGGGTAAAAAGAGAGAGAAGTTTATTTTTTTATGTTGATTTATAAAGATTTTCCTTCAGTTTGGGGAAGGAAACAGATCCTTTAATTGCCACTGGTGCCCACTGGGAGCAGAGGTGTGGGACACTGCTGAGGGGCTGCTGTGCTCTAAGAGTCCCACAGGAAAAGACAGATTGGCTTGGAAAGAGTTTCCTGCACCATTTCTTGGCTGGGAGGGTGGGCAGGCCCTGGCACAGGGAAGCTGTGGCTGCCCCTGGATCTCTGGCCGTGTCCAAGGCCAGGTTGGATGGAATTTGGAGCAGCCTGGGACAGTGGGAGGTGTCCCTGCCATGACACTGGATGGGATTTAAGGTCCCTTCCCTCCCAAACCATGCTGGGATTATTTCTCGTTTCTCCTTTATTTTACAATCTAATTTGTTTGCTATTCGATTCCTTAAAATTCCACACTTGAACATCTTAATGCAACTTCTCAAATGGACGGAATTGAAATATTGTTTCTTTTTCACACAGGGAGAAGAAAATCGAGGGTCTGAACTTTGTCAGGTGCTTGTCTGCCTACCACGCCCCTATTCTGACTGCAAAGCTCCACGAAACAACTCTGGCTGTGGCTCAAGAGGTTAAATTTTCCTGTCAGAATATTCCACTGGCCCTCTGTGTGTATATATGTATTTTATAGCTCTCTGAAGTGATTGGTGCTCACCTCTGGTGAGTCTTGCAGTCTCAAGGATGATTTGAGACTCTGAGGCTGAGGAAAATGTAGATTTTTAACTTGGTAACGTTTTCACGAGTGTGTATTTTAATTCTCACCCGTTGTGAATCGAGTTAGAAATGTGTTTCTCAGTTGCTTGTGATGTTACTTAAAAATGACAAAGGGCGAACGTGAATATTGATTTTAAAGTCTCTCTGCTAAACATTATTCATTGTTTTTTGGGTTTTTCCCTGTGTGCAGGTCAAGAATTTACGCTCAGGTGTTTCTCGAGCTGCTGTGGTCTGTTTAGGGGATTTGTTCACCCACCTGAAAAAGAGCATGGATCAAGAACTAGATAATGCAGTAAAAGTCCTTTTGCACAAAGCTGGGGAATCCAACACTTTTATAAGGGAAGAGGTAGACAAGGCACTGAAGGCCATGGTTAATAATGTGACTCCAGCACGTGCACTTTGTTCTCTTATAAATGGAGGGCAAAGGTAATTGCTATAAAGACTTTATAAAGAATGTTGTGAATAGAGTAAATTTATCAAATGTAGGCTTTTTAACATCAAATCGGAATGCAGTAGACAAAAATTTGAAAATCAGTAAATCAGCTGTGCTAAACCTCTACGCAGGGCAATGTTTGTTGGCATAAATTGAATTAAAGCCCCTCTGTTGCTTTCTCTGCATCATTTAAGAGGTTGGCTGTTGATTTTGGGGCTTGGTGTATTTTCTGGCTCTTTTGCACCACTTCAGTGATTTTATTTGCTGTTACTATGTGTTCTTGGGGAGCTGCTGCTTTGCTTTGCCTGGTAAAGCTGACATAATGCTCTTTCTTTTCCTCCTTTGCTCTGCAGTCAGTTCCTGCCTTGGCCAGCTGTCAGCACCCCTCTTTATTTAGAAAACTGATTTATAACTTACAGTTCTCTGGCTGCATCTATCTTGCTTGATTCCTCCTCTCTAAGCTGAGCCTTTGTGTCTGCGTTTTAATTTCCTTCTCAGTGCTGGTGGATGTTATTTTCTGGAGTTAATTCCCTTCTTTCCCTGGCCCTGTTCAGCCTGTTTTCCTTTTCCATCCTCACTCACTGCTCACCCCATCTGAGCTGGGTGCACCCCTGGTGCTTCCTCTCTTCTCTGCCACCCCTTGGTGACATTTCCCAGGCTCCATTTCCCTTCATGGCACATTTCAGGTGCTCCCTTCAAAATCTCTCCACAGATTTCCTGCACAGCTCCAAATCCTCAGAGTTTAGTGTTGATTCCAAGTGTTCTCTTTTGTTTCCTGGGAAGCTGGTGGTTGTGGGATGCAGGGATTCTGTCCTCCTGACAGCTCTACTGGAGTTTCCTGCTCTTTAAACTGAAAGGCAAAAGTCAGCCTTGGGATTTCTGTTTTTTATGAATTATTTGGATTCAAAGCGACTTGGGATGGATGCCCCACCCCTGGAAATGTCCAAGGCCAGGCTGGACAGGGCTTGGAGCAACCTGGGATAGTGGAAAGTGTCCCTGCCCATGGATTTATGGTCCCTCCCAACCCAAACCAGGCTGAGTCCATGATTTTGTGAATTTAGGAGCAGCAGGCAGTAACTGCCCGTGGCTTTCACTCAGCAGCAAGGGAAGAGCCTTTTTGGGTTCTCCCTTCTTGGCCCTCCTGGTCACAACTGTCTGTGTCAGACCTGCCCTGGCACATTCACCCTCGCCTGCTGAGGGAATTCTGTAGGGATTTGCCCTCTCCAGTTCGTGAGTTTGTGTAGGTTTTCTGCTACCTCAAGGCACCAGAACTGAGCTGAATACAGCATTTGGGCACAGATTAATCTGCTCACAGCTCAGACTTTCTGAACTCGTGGACTACAGGATGTTTTTAATGGATAACACACCAGGACGTGGCCTAAAGGTGCAGCTTTGCTAGGCCTGGCTTTGGCAGCTCTGGCCATGTCAGCAGGAAAGCTCCTGGAGCACGGGGCAGCTCCAGAGGCTGTGACCAGGAATATTGGAATTACCCTTCAAAGGGGAAGGTTGTGTCCCAGTAGAAAGTGAAAAGGGTTGTTTGACACAACAATTCCACAAGGGATGTTCTCTCTAAATTGGGCTGAGTTGCTTAAATTCACCACAACATAATCCTTCAATTATGGGGCCACTTATAATTCATGTGACCTCTTAAAATGCACCTGGTTTCTGCTCAGCTCCTTTGAAGGCTGCTGTGGTCATGACTTTAATGCTGGCAGCCCTGACTGGGCAGAAATACTGATTCTTCATCAGCTCCAAAGCTGGGTTGGACTTTACCAACAAGAATAATTCCAGTGGGAGATGTCCCTGCCCGTGGCAGGGGTTGGGACAAAATGAGCTTTAAAGTCCCTTCCCAACCCAAACCAGTCCAGGATTCTGTGAATAGAGTCATGATCCAAGAGCATGATTGCAGGGAAAGAGTTGAGAGTGATTTTACTTTCAGGAATTTTAAAATCCTGTTTCTCACCTGTATGCGCTGTGTGTAACTCTGAAGTGTTTTGTGCACAAAAATGTTTCCCAGTGTTTCCATGAGCAGGGGCTTGTTTGCCTCATGGAGTGAGGTCTCTCAGCCTCACAATTCTTGTTTTCCCCTTGAAAGTACAGCAGGAGTTACAAATTGTCCTCAAAGTAGCATTTTTAATCCAAATACAAAATTGGAGATGTTACAGTTTGCAGGATTTTGTTCTTGAACACAAGTGGGATCAGCAGGGGCGGCTGGAATTAGATAAAAGAATCATTTGCTGCACGAATTTGAAAGCTGATTCTGGCTGTTCTCCCCTTTGCATCAGCACAGGTGTTTATTTTGTACAAAGCAGGAATCATGAGACTCCTGCAGGATCTTTAGAAGTCGACTGAACACTGCTTTAGTCAATTTTACAGTGATATCAAATGCCCAGCATGTGTCTCTGAGCACAGGGACTGGCTTTTCATAGAGCTCCTTGAAAGAACAGTCATATGCTTTGTAAAATAAAACGATCTGAAGGAAAACTAGGAAAGGATTTGAAGGAAATTCTAAAAACTCCCTGCCTATAGCAGAAGGAGTCTCTGCCCATGGCAGGGGCAGAACGGGATGGGCTGGGGGGTCCCTTCCAGCCCAACCACTGCGGATGCCGGGATGGCAAGGCTGGTTTGGCAGGGTGGGTGTGTGCTGTGAGCAGCCCCCGCAGGGGCTGTCCCTCAGGCCTCCTCTCCCTCCCCAGCCACCTGCACTCGGCCGTGAGGAGATGCACAGCCCAGCACCTGGGGGACATCGTGGAGCGCATGGGCCCCGAGCGCATCCTGGCCGGAGCCAAGCCCGCGGCCGAGCGCCTGCTCCCCGCCATAGCCAGGTTTGCCCAGGACAGCTCCCAGCAAACACGGTGAGCATTCCTGCAGGGAACACGGTGAGCATTCCTGCAGGGAACACGGTGAGCATTCCTGCAGGGAACACGGTGAGCATTCCTACAGGGAACACGGCCCAGCTGCCTCTGGGGCCGCCCCTCCCTCTACGGCTTTTCGGAGGGTTGGTTGTAGCCAGGTGGGGGTTGGTCTCTTCCTCCAGGCAGCACTGACAGAAGGACAGGACACAGCCTCAAGCTGCACCGAGGGAAATATAGGTTGGATATCAGGAAAAAGTTTTTCGTGGAAAGAATAATAAAGTACTGGAATGGTCTGCCCAGGGAGGTGGTGGAGTCACCATCCCTGGATGTGTTTAAAGCAGACTGGATGTGGCACTCGATGCTGTGATCTAGTTGAGGTGTCAGGGCTGGGTTGGACTCGATGATCTTGGAGGTCTCTTCCAACCTAGAAATTCTGTGATTCTGTGACAGGATCATTTAGGATGGCAAAGGCCTTGGGGATCAGTAAGGGTTGGATGAGGCCTGGAGCAGCCTGGGCTAGTGGAAGGTGTCCCTGCCCGTGGCAGAGGTGGAAGGGGATGGGATTTAAGGTTATCCCAGCACTGGCAGGACCGTTAGGATAGTGCCTGTGGCAGGAATCACCTGCATGCCTCCTGCATGCCCTGGCTGCAGGGAGGAGGAGAGGGGCTCACAGGATGTGCTGTGCTGGGCACGGAGGAGATGCAGCCACCCAGGGAATGCTGGCTCTGGAATCCACACTTGGATCTGATCCATGTCTCTGGCTGACAAGGCTGAACCACTCTGGTGAAAGCCAGCAGAATGGAAGGCTGTTCTCATTAATTTGGTCAGTTGATTAAGTAATGATCCTTGAGCACATTCTCTGGGGGAGGATGGAAAGGGGTCTGGTTACTCGTGTCAACAGCAGTCTTAGAGTCATGGGATCACTGAGGTTGGAAAAGAGCTCCAATAACAGTGACTGGGGGCTCCAAACCTCCCTGGGCACTGCCAAGGCCTGAGCACCCTTTCCATGGGGAAATTCCTGCTGCTGCCCACCCTGAGCCTCCCCTGGCCCAGCCTGAGGCCGTTCCCTCTCCTCCTGTCCCTGTTCCCTGGGAGCAGAGCCCGACCCCCCCGGCTGTCCCCTCCTGGCAGGGACTTGTGCAGAGCCACAAGGTCCCCCCTGAGCCTCCTTTGCTCCAGGCTCAGCCCCTTCCCAGCTCCCTCAGCCTCTCCTGGGGCTACAACCCCTCCCCAGCTGCATTCCCTTCCCTGGGCACCATCTCCCTGCACATTTCCACTTTGGAATCCCACACCTGCAATGACCCAGTGACAAAGCCAGTCCCTGTTCCTGCATGTCCTGGTGCTCTCCCTGCAGGTACTACGGGAGGAAGATGCTGTTCAGCATGATGGCTCATCCTGACCTGGATAAAACCCTGGAGAAGTTTGTGCCAGCCAAGGATTTGCCTTACATTAAGGAAACTGTTGCCAGCCTACGAGAGAAGGTGTGTGGGGAACGTCTTGTGTAACACCTGGGGCAGGTGGAGGTGTGCTGGGGGCTGCTGGGTGCAGACAGTTCCAGCACTGCAGCCATGTTAATTCCCTGTGGTTCCCTTGCTCCATGAATTCCTGCTGTGCCTTTGTGCAGGGCCTAGGGGAGATGCCCTTGGATACACCCTCGGCCAAAGGAAGACGTTCCCAGACTGGAAATGTTGGACATTTGAGGTCGTCCTCTACTTGCAGAGATGCTCCCATCATCCTGGACAGGTAATGAGCTCCAGTGCTTATCCTGTGAGGAAGCTGGCCAAGGAGGGAGCACAGGAACAGCCACACAGGGCTGGGAGAGTTAAACGTCCCTGAAGGAAAAGGAAAGTCTTGACCAGTTCCAGGGGAACTCTTAGAATGACTGGTTATGCTACAATGGCTTTGTTCATTTCAAAGTTAATTTTTCCACTGACCATCTCTGAAATACACACCGTACACAAACCACCTGGAATTCACATGGAGTCACAGAGTCATGGAATGGTTTGGCTTGGAAGGAGCCCTACAGCCCATCCAGTGCCACCCCTGCCATGGGCAGGGACACTTCCCAGTGTCCCAGGCTGCACTGGGTGGGATTTAAGGTCCCTTCCAACCTCAACCATTCCGTGGTTTGTGATTCAGTGAACTGAAAAAGAAGCACCCCCAATTTTAAAGCAAGGAAAACACTGCATCCAAGAACACAGAGTTCAGAGAGTTGTGAGTGCAGTGTCTCTTCAGGACCAGATTTTTTTAACACATCATCCACCATCAAAATAATAAGTGATTCTACCTTTATTGATAAATTTTGATTGCTTATTCCACTCCCCATCCAAGCCTCGTGTTCAGGAATTAGGAGTGAGGTAATGACTGCCTGGATGATCTGGAAATACTTACCTGGACAGAGACATGATGCCACAGATTTTATAATTCTTTCCATGATTCTCTAATGAGATCAGGTACAACAGGGAATTTGCTTCTAAATATTCTAGGAAGAGCTGTTGGGTTTTCACCTCAGCATGGAGCGTTGCTGAGGTGACACCTGGGGTCAGTCTCTAAAGTACTCTGGGAATAAAGAATTAAACTACAGTAAGTTTTGAGAGGGTTGTGACCCATCCATGTAAGGGAAGTTCCCAGTTGTTCCTGGTAACAAAACCAGGATCAGAGTGGATATAAGACTTTGGGAACAACAATTACTATGAAGTGATTTCTTTCTAATTCACCATATTTAAGGTGAAACTTTCTGTTTACTTCTGCTACTTGCCCTTAGATGGGAAGAGAATGTGTGGGATGAGCCCATGAGAGGGAACAGCCTCAGGCTGGGCCAGGTGAGAGATTGGAGGAATTTCTCCATGGAAAGGGTGCTCAGATGGACACGAAAGGATCACACTCACACTCACACCGTCAAGTTGTGAGAACGAGAAAGAAGGAAGTTTATTTTGGGTTTAGGGTTTAAATAGGGTTTGGACTTTGACCAGCAACTGGGGGACGAGGTTGACACCTCTCCAACCCCACTGGTCAAACCAGAAGTCCATCAATTTGTCTTCCCCCAGGAAGGAATGCGTGATTTACAAAACATCACTCTTTGTTTACGTTACAAGGGGTGAGAAGACTCCAGTACAGAACGTAAACATCAGAAGGCTGAAAAATCAGGGCGACAGAAGTGCCCCAGGGAGGTTTGGAGTGCCCATCCCTGGAGGTGTCCAAGGAATTGCCGGATGTGGTGTGGGTGACTTGGTTTAGTGGTTTAAGGGCCACAGTTTAAGGGCCACATCCTGTTCCAGTTTGGCCCGTGAAATAACATTTCCCCTTTCCCGCAGGGACAGCACGGAGGCCTGTGAAGCCCCAAGGAGAGCAGCTCCTCGCAGCGCCCTGGAGAGCGAGGAATACGTCAGGGACCTGGTGGGGCTGCTGAAGGCCAAAGATTTCCGGGAGCGCATCAGCGGCGTGCGGCAGCTGCTGCTGGACACCGAGGGCAGCCCCGCCCTGGTGCTGGCCAACATCGTCAAGGTAACTCCAGGAAAAGGGCGGGATTCAAAGGGATTTGGAGCCGGCTCACAGAGTTTCCTGAGAAAACTTTCAGGCTCCTTCCTGGCATACGGATGATTGACGGCCTTGAGGAGCAGGGGGTACGTGTGAGGCACTAAGGGAGGAAGGGAAGGGGGCAGCAGGAGAAACGTGGAATTTTTCACTCAGGGCACTTGTGAACTACAGCCCTGAGAGGTTGCGTCTGTCCCATCTCTGGAAGTGTCCAAGGCCAGCTTGGATGAGGCTTGGAGCACCCTGGGATAGTGGAAAGTGTCCCTGATGATGATGCCAGGGAGTGGAATGGGATGGGCTTTCACATCCATTCCCATCCAAACCAGTGATTCCATGATTGCTGGAGTCCTGTGTGCTGTTTTTTATGCCTGTGTATATATCAAGCATTTACTCTTGGGTAAATATCAAAATATGGAATAGTTGTCAAAAAAAGCAGAAAGGATTAATGAAGAACTGTTAAAACTGTCCCTGAAGTAGAGTTACAGGTTTTTTTGTGTGGGAGAAGGTGAGGAAAGGATTATGCTAAATTTATGGTGCTCAAGCTCAGGATGAGGATCCTGTCCAATAGGAAAGGAGGTTCTGTAGGAGAAAGAAACGTCCAGCAGCTGTAAATTAAAGATAGATACAATGAAAGGAAACCTAAACTTGTTCAGTAGTGCCATATCTTTGTGTGGAATGATGGAATTCTGCTGTGGAACTTCCTGGTATCCAAACTATGGTTTGAAACCTTTCTGACATTCCCTGTGCTGAGCAGACACGCTTCTCTAAAAATGCTGATTTTTAGGCTTGCAGGAAGTCTGAGTCACAGTGAGTTGCTGTGCCTGGAGTCCATTGCACTGCAGGCGTTCAGATCAGATTAGTGCACGAGGTTAAAATTGAAAATGTTGCTTGACGTGCTCCAAAAATGATCCCAGGGATTTACATATCCCAAAATCCTGGAGTGGTTTGGGCTGGAAGGGACCTTACAGAACATTTATTTCCATCCCCTGGGGACAGCAGAGCCATCATTTGCCCGAGGTGGACAATTAAAGTGTAAGGATAAAGCAGGTACTGAGCTTTGCCCCTCGGGCACTAATTCCCAATTCCATGAGTGCTGCTGCTTGGATGCTTTTCCAGATCTTTGATGCTTTCAAGCCTCGTTTGCACGACTCCAACAGCAAAGTGAACCAGGCGGCTTTGGAGGCCATGCACAAGATGATTCCACTGCTCAAAGACAATTTATCACCTGTGATCAACATGTTAATTCCTGCCATAGTGGACAACAACCTCAACTCCAAAAATCCAGGGATTTATGCAGCTGCCTCAAACGTTATCCAGGCTCTATGTCAACACTTAGGTAAGCAATTTACTCTCCTTAGTTTGAAAACTCTCCTTGGTTTTAATTGTGGTGATTAAGTCGTAAATTGAAAGTGTTACTCTTTCCAAGAGTTTCACAGAGTTGCTACACTGTGTAAAAATAATTGGGTTTATTCTCACCATACAGATCACCTTGATATTGCTCAGTAGGGCTTTGGTTGTTTTCCCATAGCATTTTCTTATTTACCTTTTCCCATATTGGGTTTATTTCCAGACAATTTAATTTCCCATTTAAGAATGGAACGTGTTTTGCTCTTTGCCTTTAGACACCTCCCTGCTCCTGCAGCCATTCTGCACAAAAGCCCAGTTCCTGAGTGGAAAAGCAAAGCAGGACCTGACAGAAAAGCTGGCTGGTAAAGTGCTGTTTTCCTTTGCTTGTTTGTTTGGTTGGGTTCTCTTAATTAGGGAAATTAATTGCAAGGTGGAGATGGGTCTGTACCTTCCCTTCTGTCTCAGGAGGTTGTGCAGGTGTTGTCACATTTCAACTCTTTAATGGAATTGGAGCTATTGCTGACAAAACAAAGGATTAGTATTAGCATTGGTATTATATAGTCAGATGGAAGATCTATAGATACCTGGAATTTATAAATATTTATAAATATCTTAAGGATTTAATTTAAATACCTCAGATGTTTAAATACCTTAAGGATTAACATTTATAAATACCTTAAGGATATAATAATTTTAACCTGGCACTGCATTCCCTCTCTCAGTGCTCATTCCCTCATGCTCTTGCCAGGAATCCAGCCTGGTTTGGGTTGGGAGGGACCTCAAATCCCACCCAGTGCCACCCCTGCCCTGGCAGGGACACCTCCCACTGTCCCAGGGACACCTCCCGCTGTCCCAGCCTGCTCCAGCCTGGCCTTGGGCACTGCCAGGGATCCAGGGGCAGCCACAGCTGCTCTGGGAATTCCAGCCCAGCCTCTCCCCACCCTCCCAGCCAGGAATTCCTTGAGAAAAGCTGAATTTCCATGTTTTAAATGAACAAGGAATGTCTTTGCGGGAAGCCTGCTTGAACCAAACATTTCCTTGGCTCGCTTTCAGAGCAGTTCTGTGTGAAATGGAACTCAATAACACAATGGACAGGCTGTTCTTGAAATATCCCTAAATTTATGCTTTCTGAAGGTGTTAAACAGCCTTTAAACAGTCCTCCTTTGCTGGGATTTTTGGAGTGGTTTGTATTATATATCAGAAGAGGCTGTTCTGGCAGAGAGGGAAACATTTGGTAATGAAACACCGAATTCATGCTTGAGGATCTGTTCTAACCAAAATAATTCTGTGGTTTAATTGTCCAGGTAGGGAAAATATTTCATCCTATAAACATATGTATTTATTTTTTATACATATTTTATATATACATATGTGTGCAGGGCCAGGATTTGGACTTGTGATCCTTGTGGGTCCCTTCCAGCTCAGGATATTCCATCATTCTGTGATTCTATATTTACAGTAGAAGGCTGTTTTTGTTTTTTTTTTAAATATCTACTGCTTATTTGTGAGATAGAGATGAAATTGGAAATACCAGACCTTACACTGTGAGAAATAAAGGTCCTTATGAGAATCCTAACTGAAAAAAAACCAACTTAAAATCGCCTTTAGTTCTTTTAGTTTTTTTAGCTTTATGGAAAAGTAAACGGAAAATGTAATTATCAGCAGCACTGTTGCTCCTGTGTAAACTCCTGGGAGAGGATAAAAGGAGTGGTTGTAGGAAAATCTGGTATTTTCTATGGGAGCTGATGATGTTGCAACAGCAAACTCTTGTGTACGGCAGCAGTTTGAGGAGATGATTTAAGTGCTTTTAAACCTCTCTCAAAGGTGGAGACCACATCATAATTGTAATTTAAACGAATATTTGATCCTGACCCCTGCCTGCTGCCTTGCAGAGCTGGTGCCGGAGCTGTAGCCTTCTCAAATCTGGGGATCCCATCTAAACTGTAATTTAAATGAATATTTTATTGCAGAGATAGTGCCAGAGCTGTACCCCTCTCAAAGATGGGGATCCCACTAAAATTGTAATTTAAATGAATATTTTATTGCAGAGCTGGTGCCAGAGCTGTACCCCTCTCAAACCTGGGATCCCAGCTAAACTGGAATTGACATGCATATTTTCTCCTGACAGAGCTGGTGCCAGAGCTGTACCCCTCTCAAGTCTGGGGATCATATCTAAATTGTAATTCAAATTATGACTTTATCCTGACCCCTGGCTTGCTGCCTTGCAGAGCTGGTGTCAAAGCTGTAGCCTTCTCAAACCTGGGATCCCATCTAAACTGTGACTGAAATGAATATTTTATTGCAGAGGTGGTGCTGGAGCTGTACCCACCCCCAAAGCTGGGATTCCATCTAAACTGTAATTGAAATGAATATTTTATTGCAGAGCTGGTGCTGGAGCTGTACCGCTCTCAGACCTGGGATCCCATCTGAAGTGTAACTGAAATGTGTATTTTCTCCTGACAGAGCTGGTGCCAGAGCTGTACCCCTCTCAAATCTGGGGATCCCATTAAACTGTAGTTGACATGAATATTCAAAATGGTTGTTTTCTCCTGACAGAGCTGGTGCCAGAGCTGTACCCAGTCAGAGCTAGGGATCCCATATAAATTGTAACTGACATGAATATTGCAATGGGTGTTTTCTCTGACAGAGCTGGTGCCGGAGCTGTACCCAGTCAAAGCTGGGGATCCCATATAAATTGTAACTGACATTCATGTTGGAATGGGTGTTTTCTCTGACAGAGCTGGTGCTGGAGCTGTACCCAGTCAGAGCTAGGGATCCCATATAAATTGTAATTGACAGAATATTGCAATGGGTGTTTTCTCTGACAGAGCTGGTGCCGGAGCTGTACCCCTCTCAAATCTGGGGCTCCCATTAAACTGTGATTGACATTCATGTTGCAATGGGTGTTTTCTCCTGACAGAGCTGGTGCCGGAGCTGTACCCAGTCAAAGCTGGGGATCCCATATAAATTGTAACTGACATAAATATTGCGATGGGTGTTTTCTCTGACAGAGCTGGTGCCGGAGCTGTACCCCAGTCAGAGCTAGGGATCCCATATAAATTGTAACTGACATTCATGTTGCAATGGGTGTTTTCTCTGACAGAGCTGGTGCCGGAGCTGTACCCTCGGAAGCCCTGTGCCGTGGAGCAGAAGGTGCTGCCCGTGCTGTGGCACCTGCTGGGCAGCTCTGCCGGCGGCGGCTCCGTGCCCGGGCCCCGCACGGCCACGGCCGGCCTAGCGCAGGCCCTGTGGGCACAGATGGGCCCCGGCCTGCTGGCCCACGCCGCCGCACAGCCCCCGCACATCAGCAAGAGCCTGGAGGAGCTTTTGGAGACGGGAACGTAAAATCGCCGTCCCTGCGGGTGAAGCTCCAGCCTCGCCTGAGCCGGGCACACGGACGGTGCTGCCGGACACGGGAGGGAACGGCCCCTGTGCCGGCCCACGGTGGCTGAGGGAGAGCCCCGGAGCCGGGCTGGGCTGGGCTGGACCCGGAGAGACCCCAGAGCTGGGCTGGGAGAGCCTGCAGGACTGAACTGGGACAGTGTGCCGGGCAGTGTGGGGCTGGCTCCCCTCATTGTCACCAGCACGGCCGTGGAAGAGCCGCTCCAGCCCATCTGTGCTTCCCTTCAGAGGCTCCAGGACCTGTCCCTGGATTGCTCATGAAGAACCACACGGTCATATCAGCACTGCGCTTTACATGGAGAAGTGGAAGAGAATCCTGGACGCAGTGATGCAGTGCTATTTGTGAAAAACACGTATTTTTGTACCCCCACAGGCAGTGGTGCAGTATTTGTTGTCTCAGGGCTGGGTGCTGGGGATAATAAACCCCGACCCTTCTCCTTCGCCAGCTGTGGGCTCTGGACACATCGGATGCGGAACACAATGGGATATATAAATAAAGGGATTTATTTCTGTACACAGGGATGTATTTCTGTAAAAGGGTGGGAGGAGTGGCTCAAGAGCTGCTGTGCTCGAAGGAACCTGGTGCCAGCGGCTGAAAGTGAGCCCAGGTGTGCCAAGGTGGGCAAGAGGCCAGAGGCACGTGGCCTGGACCAGGAATAGTGTGGCAGCAGGAGCAGGGCAGTGACAATTCCCCTGTGTTGGCACTGCTGGGGAACCTCCAATCCTGGGATCAGCTCTGGGCCCCTCACTTTGAAAGAGACATGGAGGGGCTGGAGCGTGTCCAGGGCAGGGAATGGAGCTGGGAAAGGGGCTGGAGAATTGCTGAGGGAGCAGGGAAAGGGGCTGAGCCTGGAGAAGAGGAGGCTCAGGGGGGACCTTGTGGCTCTGCAAAAGTCCCTGCCAGGAGGGGACAGCCGGGGGTGTCAGGCTCTGCTTCCAGGTGTTATAAATGAATGTGCTGCCCAATTATCCAATACAAAAAAAACCCCAAAAAACCCCAAACAAAATTAAATATAGCAGCAATTTTAATTTAAGCAACTTAAAAGTTACAATAAATTGCTAATAGTAAATAATATATATTGGTTCTAAAAATAATACAAGAGCAAATGGACCGCAGGGCACTTACTGTGGGGTACGGGGCAGGACTTCATCTCCTGTCCCCTGTACGAAGTTAAAAATAACCCGTTTGGACCCTATCGTGTACGTTACCACCCCTTCCCACCTATTTTCGATTTGTAAGATTTACATCACTGCCTTTATCTTCACCCATCACCCCCTCTACTGCACATGCTCCACCATCCTCTTTTCAGGGGTCTCCTCACCTTCGGGAGTCATAGGGGAGGAAGGCTTGTTGTCTTCCTCACCGTCCTTTCAGTGACTCCTTGAGTTACACATTCCTATTAAGCCTACATTACGTATAGGAATACCCTGTTGAACACTAGGGCCATAATTCTCATATAATTAACACTTCTCTGGAGATTCCCCAATTCTCCAGTCATCTAGATAAATTTAGCTCCCCTTATCTCAGTTCTTTCCTGTCTTCCTGCTCTTCACTTGAACATCTGGAAACACGGGGGGGACCTTCCCCCTCCCTCTTCTCAAAGTTACATTTTTACTATTATTTTACCATTTTAAAATATTGATTAGTGTTTCAATTTCATCAGCAGAAATCATACCCATTTATCACACAGGGAACAGGGACAGGAGGAGAGGGAACGGCCTCAGGCTGGGCCGGGGGAGGCTCAGGGTGGACAGCAGCAGGAATTTCCCCATGGAAAGGGTGCTCAGGCCTTGGCAGTGCCCAGGGAGGTTTGGAGTGCCCATCCCTGGAGGTGTCCAGGGAATTCCTGGACGCCGTGTGGGTGATTTGGTTTAGTGGTTTAAGGGCTACAGTGGCAGTGCTGGGTGGACAGTGGGACTGGGCGATCTTGGAAGTGTCTTCCAACCCCAGTGATTCTATGATGTTTCCCTACGGGGCTGTGTTTCTTTCATTCCCTTTACCGGGCTGTATTTGTTTCATTCCCTTTACCGGGCTGTATTTCTTTCATTCCCGTACCCAGCCCTGTCTCCCAGCCCGGCCCCTCAGGGCCCGGCGCCATTTGGCGGGAAGGGGCGGGCGCCGGGGACGGCCGGTGCGCACGCGCAGGGGCGGGCGGGCGCGCGGGGCGCTGTGCGCGTGCGCGGTGTGTGAGGCCCGGGCGAGGCGGCGGCGGCTGTGGCGGCCCCGGCTGTGGCGGCCCCGGCAGGTACCGGCCAGGGGCGAGGGGGCTGCGGCGGCACGGGGCCGAGGGGAGGAGAGCGGGGAGCTCCGAGAGCATCCGGCAGCGGCCGGGCCGAGGGACAGTCTGGGCGGGAGGCCGAGGCGGGCGGGGGCTGGGCCGGGCCGCGCGCGGGGCGCTGCGAGCGCCGTGTCGGCCCCGTCGTCTCCCGCGGCCGCTGCCGGGGCTCGGGTCTGCCCGAGAGGTGAACTGTGCCGTGGGGGTGTATCCCGGTGTCCCTGCCGTATCCTTGTATCCTCGTTTCCTGCGTTGAACGGGCGCTGGGCGAGTAACGGGCCCGCGCGGAGCCGCTCCGCGCCTCGCGGTGTGTGACGTTATTGCTCGGACCGGGCCCCAGAGAGGCCCCGAGCCAGAGGGAATGGCCTCAGGGTGGCCGGGGGAGGCTCAGGGTGGACAGCAGCGGGAATTGCCCCGTGGAAAGAGTACTCAAGGCCTTGGAAGTGCCCAGGGAGGTTTGGAGTGCCCATCCCTGGAGGTTTCCAAGGAAGGCCTGGACGTGGCACTCAGAGCTCTGGGCTGGCGGCGAGCTGGGGATCGGGCACAGCTGGCACTCGATGGCCTTGGAGAGCTTTTCTAGTAAATGATTCCGTGATTCAAACCTAATCCCGGCACAGCCGCGCGGGGCCCGGGCAGCGCCGGCCCTGCCCCGGGTGGTTCGGGCAGCGCCTTATCGGGGGTGTGGATGTGAATGGAGCCTTCTGGGCAGAGCTCAGATAAGGCTCCGCATTCCTGCCCCGCTGCAGTTTCGCTGTTTGTTTTCATTAGTTCATTCGCGTTTATAAGTGGCAGTTTTGTGTACAGCAGTCTTTTGCTGGTAACAGGTTGAATAATGCACGTTGGCATCAATTATTTAATACCTCTGTGTGTGTGTGTGTAGCTGCCTGATACTCTGATTCGGTTGTGTAGCCTGTGTGATGTCAAACCCTTCGGAATTAAAGTGAAAACCGCCTAAATCAAGGTGAAAACCCTGGAATTAAGTTTCCCTGGTGTGCCCCAGCCCCGTGCCCACCCCTGGACTTTTATGATCTGGGCATGACATGTTGCATTGTCTGGTTTAAACCTTGGATTGCTGTCAGATTTTGGGATAGGCGAGGGACCAGACTGGAAAGCGTTTGGCTGGAAGAGCTGTCTGACAGACTTGGTTTCAGTTTCAAGCCTCGAGTGCAGCTCAGACCTTGTGTGATCCATACGTCTTCTCCCTCATTCTTTTTTCCCTCCCAGTGTAAAGGCAGCTGGATTTGGAGAGCTGTTTTTTTTAAGTTGGAATATGTCTTGTGAATCAGCTAGAGGGAGAAAACATCTGTTAAACATCACAACAAGTTCAGGTTGTGAATTGCTGCATTTCTAACCATGATAGAATCCATGGAATCGTTAAGGCTGATCATTAAGTCCAATCATTCTCCTGTGCAGCCAAGGCCACCCCTGCCCCATGTCCCCAAGTGCCACAGGGCTTTACATCCCTCCAGGGATGGGGACTCCAGCACTGTCCTGGGCAGCTGTGCCAGGGCTGGACAGCCCTTTCCAGGAAGGAATTTCCCCAGTATCCGACATGAACCTCTCCTAGTGCAACCTGAAGCCATTTCCTCTCATCCCATCAGTATTTTATTAAAATTTAGAGCTGTAAATAGCCTTTAAATTATTTTTTTTCCTAGCTCTGGGGCTGCAGTTTGTGTCACTCCCTCCTCTCACCCCTCGATTTTAGAACCTGCCCGAGGTACCCTCTGAAGTGCAGCAGCCTTTGGAATCACTCAGCAGAGTAATCCAAATCACTGCCTGTTGCACAGTGATACTCTTTGATATTTAATGTATAACTTCATGTTACAAATGATGTTTTTTTCTCAGAATTTCTCAAAATCAGAGTCACGGAATGGTTTGGGTTGGAAGACACTCCAAAGCCCATCCAGTTCCACTCCCTGCCATGAGCAGGGACACCTTTCCCTGCCCCAGGTTGCTCCAAGCCCGTGGCTGCCTCATGGTGGAGAGCAGAAATACTCTAAAAAGCAGTTATTAGGAAACTTGCAGGGTAGACCACATGGTCTCTTGAACATTATGCCAAAGTTCCTTGCTCAGTGAGATCCTGGGAAAACATGAACTGTTATCCCATGAGTTGAAGCTGCTGAAAATAAGGGAGAGAGAGTTTTTTCTTTCTGGCAAGAGCTTCGCCCCAGTCGTGGTGTCTTATCCATATCCTTGTTGAAGCGAATGCAGTGGTCTGGGTTTTGTCTCTTCAGGTTTTCAGGGTGAAAGAACTCTGGAGAGTTCAGGGGTTGGGTCTTCTACTTTCATTTTTAAATCTCAAACGCATTTACCACCTGCTCTGAGGAGCACGGGGGGAGCCAGGAGTGGAGTGCAGCGTGTGAGGATGGCAGCCCAGCCCCGTCCTTCATCCCAGCTGGACTCAGAGCTGGGAGCTGTCGTGTTCTGCAGGCTGCTGGTCCCTGGGATCCCTGAGGGGCTGGAGAAGGCTCAGCTCCGTGCTCTGGCTCCGGGAGGGCAGGCGGGGATCAGCCGGGGCTGGTGGCACCCAGCCAGGTCAGGCTGGCCTGGCGCTGGCACAGCAGGGCAGGGCCAGGCAGTGGCTCTTGGCAGGGACATCAGAGGAGCAGTGGGAGGGAGCAGGAGTCTGTCCCGAGGGGCAGGAGGAAACGCCTGGCACTGCCTGTGCCTGGGGGTGAGGGGCTGCAGCTCAGGGGCAGCCAGAGCATTTCTGGGCCCCTCTGGTGCTGCTGGGTGTGTTTGGGCATCACTGATGGGGACTGAGTTGGTGCTGACAGTAACTCTTGCCTTTGCTTTAGCCTGGTGCTGAGGGCACATTTTAACGCCTGTTGATTTCACAGAGAATCTACTGACTTGTACTAAGTAGAAAAATTAAACGAATTTGAGGGCATGGGTCTATTGGCACTGCTGGAGTAACTTGGACCCGATGGTCTCAGACAGCTTTTCCAGCCTGAATGTTTCTGTGGAATTTGAAAATAACTCTTTACTTAGAGTAAACTTCCACTGGACTCCTAGAGGAAAACTGTAATGATTCACTCTTCTACCTCGGTAGCTCCCCGTGATAGTTTGTTAGAAATCCACAACGATTTGTGTGTGCAGATGTGAAAACCTGTGACTGCTGTTAATAGTTTTTGTAGTTGGACAAGGCTGATGAGTGAGGCAGATGTAATCAGGGATGTGGTGAAACACAGGGGCGCCGGGAGCACCTGGGACGCTCTGAGGTGCCGACTCACACCCAGGAGTCCTGTGTGCCACGGGAGCCCTGGGTGCTGCTGTCCCCACGGGAGCCCTGGGTGCTGCCGTCCCCTCGGGAGCCCTGGGTGCTGCTGTCCCCACGGGAGCCCTGGGTGCTTCTGTCCCCACGGGAGCCCTGGGTGCTGCCGTCCCCTCGGGAGCCCTGGGTGCTGCTGTCCCCTCGGGAGCCCTGGGTGCTGCTGTCCCCTCGGGAGCCCTGGCTGCTGCTGTCCCCTCAGGAGCCCTGGGTGCTGCTGTCCCCTCGGGAGCCCTGGGTGCTGCTGTCCCCTCGGGACCACTGAGTCCCCACAGGAGCACTGCACACCTCTGTCCCTACGGGAGCACTGACCCCTCTGTCCCCACAGGAGCACTGAATCCTCACAGGAGCACTGAGTCCCCACAGGAGCACTGAACCCTTCTGTCCCCTTGGGAGCACTGAGTCCCCCCAGGAGCACTGACCCGTGTGTCCCCACAGGATCCAGGCGCACAGCGGTGCCATGGAGAACGCGGAGAGCACGGAGGAGGAGCAGCCCACTGTGGGCAGTGAGGGCGCGGAGCCCGGCGCAGAGAGCGCGCCCGAGGAGCAGCACATGGACTTCAGCACCGAGATCATGAGTGTCACCGAGATGGAGCAGTCCCCGGACAGCTCCCCGGACCTCCACGAGGACAACACGCAGGAGAGCGAGATTCCAAACATTGAGAGCTTACAGACCACAGATATCGAGGCTGACTTCCCTCCGGATTTTGACAAGTTTTGGAAAGTAGTAGAGGACAACCCGCAGGATTTCACAGGATGGGTTTATCTACTGCAGTACGTAGAGCAGGAGGTCAGTACTTGCCCCTTTCTCCTCAGTCTCCCTGAAATAAATAAACAAAGAACATCAAAGTCGTGGAATTCCAGTGGCAAATGTAGAATGGACATCAGGCTGTCACAGATGCTGATTTACGGCAGCTGTCCTTGCCACTGTTGTCATTTAATCGTAAAATGCCAGGATGGTTTGGGTTGGAAGTGACCTTAAAAAGTTCATCCAGTTCCACCCCCCTGCCATGTGCAGGGACACCTTCCAGTAGCCCGGGTTGTCAAACGTCCAAATAACACCAGGCATTTCTAACACAGCGTTAATAATTGCATTTAAAATCACCTGAAGCTGTTGCTACGGGAAGCACTGACTGCGCCCTCTCTGTGCTCCCCACAGAACCACTTGCCAGCAGCCAGGAAAGCCTTTGACAGGTTTTTCTCACACTACCCCTACTGCTATGGGTACTGGAAGAAATACGCGGACCTGGAGAAGCGCCACGACAACGTCAAGCAGTCAGACGAGGTACGTAGGGCCCGGGGCCAGCGCTGCCACCAGTCCCAAAGCCAACAATGACTGTCCCACTGCGAGTCATTGGGCTGCCAGTGCCTGCCCTGCACGGCCAGGGCTCGAGGGACGTGTTTGCACGTGTCACAGCTGTGGCATTTGGAGCTAATGTTCTCTCTCTTTGTTGGCAGGTGCGTTAAACCTCTACAGTTTGTCAAGCTTTGCAGTGCAAGCCTCTGTATTACACTGCAGCTTAACAAGTAGGGCAGGGCTTTTCTGTCACTTCCATTTATTACTCATTTTCAAAACAATATAGTTGGTTTGCTGGTCACAATTGCTCCATCTTATTGCATTTTTGGTCAGACGCTGTCAATGATGCTCTAATGGGTCTGTGCCCTATGGTCTGTACCCCAAAGCCTGCCCACACAACCTGGTCAGAATGCAGGGACCGCTGCGCTTTGAAGATCAAGACTCTGCACGTGGAGATCAGAACATTGCCATGTTCTATCCAACCTCCACCCGAATGGTAATGGTAGATTATTTAAACAAAATTCCAGTAATTAGTATTTCTAAGGTTCACCGGATAACACAGTGTTGCCTCTCTCTTAGGACCCCATTAAGGATTTGAAGTACAGTTCATGTTCTCTTCATAGGTCTATCGCCGAGGGCTTCAGGCAATTCCTCTTAGTGTTGATCTTTGGATACATTATATAAACTTCCTAAAAGAGACCTTGGACCCTGCTGATCCAGAAACTAACAGTACCATCCGGGGGTGAGTTGGGAGCAGCCTGATTTCCATACACACCACTGGGATCAGGTTGTTGTGCTTTTAAGACCAGGAGCAAATTCATAACAACCTGGCGTCACTTCAAGGATTTTTAAATTAGGAGATGATGGAGCCACATTCCATAAGAAGGGGGAGACAGTGTGGTACAAGGGACAAAAGTTGTGACTTGAGAGCTTCAGACTGGATGTTAAGAAATACTTAATGCAGCATTTGGAATCTTGGAATTTAATTCCTTGAGGTTTCCAGGATATGACTAAGATGTGTCTGCTCACTGTGGCTGGCAGTGGACCTGGTCAAAGGCTTGGACTAGAGTTTGATCAGAAGGCTTAATTGAACTGGAATTGAATCTGAATCAAGCTGCAGAATTGCTGCACAGCTTTCGGGTGTTACAGTGCTGCACTGGTGGGTTTGGAGTCTGTACAAGACAGAAGTGGTAAACGTTGTGTATTTTCCTAATATCTTGTGTTCCTGCCAGTGGCTTTTTTAGTGTTGCCTGTATTTGTTCTGTTGTGGAAGTGCTGGAGGAAAAAAATGAGTGTGAGCTTTCGGAATCTCTAGACACCTTGCTGCAGATAACTGGAAGACACTTTGAAGAATGTAAATAATTAATATAAGTCTAGTTTCAAATAAATGAAGATGCTCATAACCTTTAATAGGAGGCAAGACTTTCCTTCCTTGTTCTGTCCTGGCGTGCAGAAACCAGTGTAAAATGATTTCCTTTTCCAGAGCCTATGAACACGCAGTGCTGGCTGCTGGGACAGATTTCCGTTCTGACAGACTCTGGGAAATGTATATAAACTGGGAAAATGACCAGGGAAACCTAAGGGAAGTGACATCCATCTATGACCGCATCCTGGGCATCCCAACGCAGCTCTACAGCCATCACTTCCAGAGGTAACGGGAAAACAGGGAGTTAGTGCCATGGGAGAGGTGGAAACACTCAGCACAAAACTCGAAACAATGCTGTAGTTGTTTACTTACATCCTCAGGCCGTTGGACTGACGGTTTTAAAGTAGTGATGCACGTTTGGGGAATTTGGCTTTAGGTAAATTCAGAGGTTTTGTTGTGGAATAAGGACAGGCCTTAGAAGTGTGTGGAAGAAGAGAGGATGTCTTTGAGAAATCAGAATGAGCAGTTTTGGACTTTGGAACTTGTGGAGTGCCCATGTGTGGTGAAGCACCAATTTAACTGACCAAAGAGGAATCCTGGTTCAGTTTTAGATATGGAATTCTGCTCTGGTAGGGAGGCTTGAGCAGCAACCTCAGTTAAATTGCACCTTTAACTTCCACAGATCTCTTGGTGTGGGAAATAAAGTATTTCCTGTGTGACTGATTTTGCCCTTTGCCATCTCTTTTCCATGGCAAGGGTCCTGTCAGCCTGCCACGCTGCCCTTTGGCACGGGGCACCTGTGAGGGTGATGGGTGCTGGCAGCACTCGCTGTCACTCAGGAGCTGTGGAGCAGAGCAGACCCCCTGGGATTTACAGCTGAGCCCTGTTGGGCAGCCTGAGACAAGCCCTTAGCAGTGCCTCTTTGTGGCTGTTGTCAGGTTTAAAGAGCACATCCAGAACAACCTGCCCCGAGACTTCCTGACCACGGAGCAGTTTGTGCAGCTGCGCCGGGAGCTGGCGGCCGCCAGCGGCCACAGCGCCGAGGACGGGGACGAGCTGCCCTGCGGCACCGAGGACATCACCGACCCCGCCAAGGTACCTGCACCACCCCGTCCTCCCTGGGGCTGGGGCAGGGCTGTGCCCAGAGAGCTCTGAGGGCATCACTGACCCTGCCAGGGTACCTGCACCACCCCGTCCTCCCTGGGGCTGGGGCAGGGCTGTGCCCAGACAGCTCTGAGGGCATCACCGACCCCGCCAGGGTACCTGCACAGGGTGGGCACACAGTATCCCCCCTGGCCTTCCCTGGGGCTGGCGCAGGGCTGTGCCCAGACAGCTCTGAGGGCATCACCGACCCCGCCAGGGTACCTGCACCACCCCTGTCCTCCCTGGGGCTGGGGCAGGGCTGTGCCCAGACAGCTCTGAGGGCATCACTGACCCTGCCAGGGTACCTGCAGCACCCCTGTCCTCCCCTGGGGCTGGGCTGTGCCCAGAGAGCTCTGAGGGCATCACCGACCCTGCCAAGGTACCTGCACAGGGTGGGCACACAATACCACCCACCCTGGCCTTCCCTGGGGCTGGGGCAGGGCTTCCACTGCAACCAGCTCAGTCTGCTGGAGCTGGGCTGTGCCCAGAGAGCTCTGAAGGTCACCAAGATAACTGCACAGAGTGGGCACAAAGCACCACCCCTGTCCTCCCCTGGGGTTGTGACAGGGCTTCCTCTGCAGCCACTTGAGCTGTGCCCAGAGAGCTCTGAGGGCGTCACTGACCCCACCAAAACACCTGCATGGGGTGGCACTGGTGCCCTGTCCTTCTCTGGAGCAGGGGCTCCACTGCAGCCACCTGAGCTGTGTCCAGAGAGCTGCACATCACTGCCCTGTGGCTCACGTGGTAACAGGACCAGCCCCTTGTAGTGCTGGCAGAGGTGTTAAAGAAATGAGTTGGAAAATGAAAGAAGTTGGTACGAAAGCTTAGGGGCAAGCAGTAATTGTTCCAGGTCAGCAGACTGGGATCTGTGCTCTAAGAAAGCTCCTCATCAGCAGTGGCCTGGGCAAGTTCAGACTGTTACAGGCCTGGGAAAGCCTGGAGCTGTCCAGAGGAATTGCTGATGGTGGAAACACAGACACACTGAAACTAGGGCTGACTTGGATCCAAATCCATCCCTAATCTCCAATCAGCTTTAGCGTAGGATAAAAACCAGTTCAGCTGTGTGTGCCGAGGGCAGGGCTCCCTCAGTGTCCCAGCCCTTCCCTGACTGCTCAGATACCATGTCTGCCTGTGTTATATTTTCTAACATTCTGTTGTAGCTGATCACTGAGATAGAGAACATGAGGCACAGAATCATTGAGATCCACCAGGAGATATTTAACCACAACGAGCATGAAGTCAGTAAGAGGTGGACGTTTGAGGAAGCGGTAAGTGGGGGTTGTGTGAGGCCACACGAGCAGCTGGTTTGGGAACAGCCCTGGGAGCTGGGAATTCTGTCAAACAGCCTTAACTTAAACTTGAACAGACACTCAGAGCTGGAACAGTTTCACTTCTCTGCCGTTTTTCTTGTGAAGAAGCACGTGGCACCTGATGATGTAAAGATCTCAGAGCAGTGTTTGGAGAGAGGCAAGGTGCTGTAATGTTTGCTAAGCCAGTGAGTCCTGAGGGTTAGTGCTGCTCGTGCCCTGGGGTGGTGCAAAGGCATGAGGGGATGGAGGGGTTTCCCTTTGAAAGGTAAGCCTGTGCTCAGGGGAGAATGAAATTCCTGTGGTTTTGTATTTTGACATTACACACTTAATCATTTTTGTTTTGGACCTCCTATGTCTAATGTATTGAAAGTAATTAAGTAATTTGATCACTGCAAATACACAGCTTTCGCTGTAGAGTTAAGTTAGATTCCATTTGAAAAACCAATGGGAGGTTTTCATTCTCAATCTTTATATTTTTCTTCCTGGCAAGCACGGTCCTTGTTTTAAATTTACTTGTTACTCTGAAGAGCCCGTTGTGTGTTAGCCCCCTGGGCCGGATTTTCAGAGACTCTTTAGAGGGCTTGGGTGATGTCAGATGTGGTGGGTGGTTTTCTGCCCTGGTGCCTGGGGCAGTGAGCTCGCTACCAGTGAGCCCTGGCAGGAGGGAGCAGGGCAGGCAGTGTCCCACATTCCTGCCTTGGGAAGCCTGCAGCTGCACGCCTGTGGGCTGGGGAGAGCACTGGAGCTGTGGGCATTGGGCAGGAAAGGAGTGGGAAACTGAGAGTTCCCTTCTGGCCACAAAGTGCTCTTGTTACCGCCAGTGTCTGCTCTGGAGCACCGGGACACACAGAGTTCAGCGTGTCTGTAAAGGACAGCAGATCCCACCAGGGGCTGGGGATTGCCCAGGGCTGTTGTCAGCAGCAGTGGGACTGTGAGCTGGGCTAAATGGCCACAGAATGTTGGGTTCCACACCAGAGATCAGTGAGGAGCATCGAGAGGGAGATGGGCTTTAAATTTCAGGTGGCTTTGAAGAATTGGATTCTCCTTAATTGCTGTAAGTTCTTCATCCATTTGTATGGGTTTGGATCTGAGAGGAAATTGCAGAACAGGAGAGACATAATCAAATGCAATTAAAGATGCAAAGCAAGAGCAAAAGATCTCTGGCAGGTTGCCAGACAAAGCACTTTCAATTTAAACAGAGCAATGTTTAATTTTCTCTGCTGAGCTCTGTCCCACCCAGCCCCTCTTGCAGCCATCAGTAACAACACGATGGTGCTAAATTCATGCTCTGTAACCAGATTGGTGTAAATATTTGATGGGAAGTGCAGTTCAGTGCTCTGTCTTCCCTCGTCATGATTCTCAGGCAAATTCTGAGTTGAGTTTGTGGGCTGGGTGTCCCTCACTGTGGATGGATGTGGGCAGTGTCCGGTGTGTCTGTAATGTCACTGACACTGGGCTGCCTTGGCTCCTCCCCCAGCATCTCCAAACACTTCCACTCCTAAAGCTCTGCAGGAAAGGAGGTTTTTAGCCTGGAATGGCACTGCAATAAATCCCTTGGTTAATACCTGGATAACCCTGGATTGAGTAGATGGGGAGTCACTGAAATGGCAGGAACTGAGTATTGTTTGTGTGGCTGTTGATTGTTTGACCCCCCCTTGGCGATGTGTTTGTAATCACCAGTTGCATCCTGTGACTCTTGCAGATCAAGAGGCCTTACTTTCATGTAAAACCTCTGGAGAAAATTCAGCTGAAAAACTGGAAAGAGTACTTAGAGTTTGAGATAGAGAATGGCACTCACGAGCGAGTCGTGGTCCTCTTTGAGAGATGTGTCATTTCATGTGCCCTCTATGAGGACTTCTGGATCAAGGTAAGGGAGGCACTCACGGCCCTGCTGGTGCACACCTTGACCTGGTGACTAACCCTTGTACCCTGTGGAACGTTGTTCATCTATAACTATATCTGTTGCATTAGGAGATGGTCTGCTTGCAACCAGATTTGACTGCTGCATTTGCCAACTGCGTTGCCTCTCTACGTCCTTCCTTACAGAAACTAGTCTAGTGGTTCCATAAAGGTGCTGAATGGGTTTAAACAAAAGAATTTTATCGTTCTGGCATGTTCTTGGAGACAAATACAAGCTTTAACCTGGCTGGTCTCTGCTCTGTTTCCAACCCTAGTATGCCAAATACATGGAGAACCACAGCATCGAGGGCGTGAGGCACGTGTACAGCAGGGCCTGCACCATCCACCTGCCCAAGAAGCCCATGGTGCACATGCTGTGGGCAGCCTTCGAGGAGCAGCAGGGTAAGGGCAGCCCTGCCTCTCACGGGGGGCTCTGCTGGGGGAGCTCTGGGATCTGCCCTGTGGTGGAAAACAACTTTCGGTCTCCTAGAAAAACTTACAAGTTTAAACAATAAAAATAGACAGTTAAGGAGACAGAAGAGCAAAAGTTCCAGCTGGGGTGCCTCACCAGAAAAGCACACCTTCACCCTTTCAGATTCCTATTTTTAAGGAATTCTGTGTTACATATCCAATAGACCCCAATGCATGATTCAAACATTCTCTTTGGGTTTGATCTGTTTCAATTCCTCCCCCCCAATCATTTTCCCTGGTAGATCCATCTGTGGGTGGCTCCACTCCCTCTGGTGACACGGGTCTCATAAATTCCTCTCCTGAGGTTTTTGGGTATTTTCATTTGGATAAGGAACAGAAAGTCAGCAGTCTTTGTGCAGGAATGCGAGGTGACTTTCTGTGCCTTCTGGTTTGGTCAGTTTAGATGTTACAAAGAGAAAAAAACCTCGTCTTTTTACTGTTAACAGTATGTTACAATCAGAAAATATACATTTATCACCTTTCTAAGCTCTAATGATAAAAGATAACACAGTACAATTACACCTATAGTATTCATCTTAATATTTGCAAAAAAACAACTTTATAAAATGCATTTAAAACACTTGTCCTAAAGTGTTGCAAGAGGATACGAAAAGAACTGCACTCACCCATCAGGGTGAGAGATGAGAAAGAAGGGAAGTTTATTTGGGGATCTTGACTTATATAGTCTTTTGAATTTGGTCAAGGATTGGGGGACAAGAGTAACACCTCTCTGACCCCAGTGGTCAACGCAGAAGTCCATCAATTTGTCCTTCCCCCTGGAAAGGAATGAGTATTTAAAAAATATCACTCTGTTACCATGCTGAAAAAGCTCCAGTAGAAACATAAACTATCAGAAGGCTGGAAAAAATCCAAACAACAACTAAAGCGTGTCCCTGGTGTTGCAGGCAACATCGATGAAGCCAGGAGGATCCTGAAGACGTTTGAGGAGTGCATCCTGGGGCTGGCCATGATCCGCCTGCGCAGGGTGAGCCTGGAGCGCCGCCACGGCAACATGGAGGAGGCCGAGCACCTGCTGGAAGATGCTGTCAGGAATGCCAAGTCCATCAGTGAAGCCTCCTTCTATGCCATCAAACTCGCCAGGCACCTCTTCAAAGTGCAGAAAAACCTGCCAAAGGCAAGAAAAGTGCTGTCAGAAGCCATAGAACTGGACAAAGTATGTGTTCCCTCTCGGCTGTCTTACCCAAATCTCAAACCACCCCGGTGTCTTTCTCTCTGGAGCGTTTTGTAAAACATGGCAACAGTGATGACAGCAGTTGTAACTGGATGTAATGTCCCATTACTGCATGGAGACAACAGTCCCTCTAAACTGATGTTGCCAAGGCCCCAGCTTGGGAATCTGCAAGTTTGCACCCTTTTCCCATCAGAGGCACAATGTGCTTTGCACCTTTGTTTTAATTTTTAGAATCTTCAATGTTCTGTGTGTTTTCAGTGTTACTGGTGTGGGCAGCAGTTGGTTTGGTGTCAGCACAGGAATACCTGGCACTCAGATGCTGCCAGCAAAGTGCAGCCCTGGGTTTGTGGTGTTGGTCACTTCTGGTCTGTTTGTGCAACAAGCCAGCTCAGGGAGAGAGGAAAATCTCTTTATTGCCTGTTGTTGTTGTTGTTGTTGTGTGTTTATGGGGTGAACTGTGGTGTGTAACAGTCAGTAAATAGCTGCTGTGAGGGTCAGGTGTGCAGCTCCTAATGCCTGTTTTGCACAGGAAAACACCAAACTGTACCTGAACCTGCTGGAGATGGAGTACAGTGGTGACCTCAAGCAGAACGAGGAGAACATCCTGAGCTGCTTTGACAAGGCTGTCCATGGGGCCTTGTCCATCAAAATGAGGATCACGTTCTCTCAGAGAAAAGTGGAATTCCTGGAAGATTTTGGGTCTGATGTGAACAAGTAAGATGTCCTGGGGGCAGTGGCCAAACTGGGGTCACTGGGAGAATGCTGGGAAAAGGGTGGGGTCGCTGGTTTCTATGAGATTATTTCCTTTGGGCCATCAGCTCTTTCTTTGTGAGGAGCAGCTGCTTTTCTAAACCAGCCTCCTGGAGTTAAGCAGGAATCATTTGTAAACAGGAATAGATTTGTAAACAGGAATAGATTTATAAACAGAAATCTCTTTTCAGATAATTGGCCCTTAACACCTCCCTGAGCAGAGCTTTGCTGCCTGCCAGGTTTTCCTGTGGTTGGTTTCCCCTTGTTAAGGCCTGGGAAGGGAGGTGCTCCCCAGGGGAATGGGGCAGGTCTGTGGCACAGGTGTCTTTTGAGGCTGTTCCCAAAACTGCACTGCTTGGGTTTTTCAGTGCTCAGCCCTGTCAACAACTGTGCATTTATGTGGGAGCGTACACCAGAAATGCAAGTTCTTAATTCAATGCTACAATACTTTTTGCTTCTTAATTGTCTGTTGTTTTTATTTACACTTTGCAGCTAAATAACCCAGAAGGATTAATGACGAGTCAGTTTTTCTGCTTTGTATGTCTTTAACAATAGCTGTCCTTAAATTCTGCTGCCTCTGCACGGCAGCCAGACAGTGCAGGTTTGGGATCTGAGACAGATCAAACACAAGGAATTTTGCAGTTCTCAGATAATCCCAGAGCGCAGAATGAGAACGAGGAACTCTTTTCACCCAGACCACACTGTCAGAGCTGCAGGCTTTGTGAGATGCTGCAGATGAAGGGGTATTTCAGTATTTGTGGGAATTTTAGCCAGGACTCTCCAGTGCTGCATTAACCACACTTGTTCTTCCCTGCTGGATGAGCAAAGGCTGGAGGTGCTGCTTTGGCATTGGAATGATTCCCAATGTTTAAACACCGATTTCCACATCTCTGTGCTGCTGTGGGTGACGCCACCAGCAGGCTCTGAAGGAGCAGTTGAATCACAAATCACTTCTAGAAAACTTTATAAAGGAGCTCAATAAAAACTGCATCAAGTTGTAAGGGAAGTCGAGCAGGTTGGGAATGGAGCCGAGCTGGCTTTCCCCTGCTGGCGGTGGGTCACTCGCTCCGATTTACGAGGTTGCAGTTTGCTGCAGTGTTGCAGCTCCCAGCAGACATTGGTGAGGTGTTTGAGGTGCTGGCAAGGCCTGACTGGCTGTGCTCTCCCCAGGCTCCTGGATGCCTACGACGAGCACCAGGCGCTGCTGAAGGAGCAGGAGACGCTGAAGCGGCGGGCGGAGAACGGGTACGGGCTGGGGACGGCTCCGGGGGGTTCTGTGCTCTGTCACTGCGGGTGTTTGGCAGCTTTGAACCCACTGATGGCAGAGCAGAGCCACTTCATTTCAGGCCTTCAAAGCGTGTACTAAATACAGCTGAGCTGCCTTAAACATTCACTGAATTGTTTGTCTTGGAAGGGGCCTTAAAGCCCTAAAACCTGCCATGGGCAGGGACACCTTCCATGGGCAGGGACACCTCCCATGAACAGGGACACCTTCCATGGACAGGGACACCTTCCATGGACAGGGACACCTTCCGTGGGTAGGGACACCTTCCATGGACAGGGCCACCTTCCATGGACAGGGACACCTTCCATGAGCAGGGACACCTTCCATGGGCAGGGACACCCTTCCGTGGACAGGGACACCCTTCTGTGGGCAGGGACACCTTCCATGGACAGGGACACCTTCCATGGGCTGCTCAGAGCTCCATCCGTCCTTGGGGATGAATGGATACTTCCAGGGATAAAAACATTTGTGGAAAATAAGTTTCCGAAAACATACTGGACACTTCCAGGGATGAAAACATTTTTGGAAAATGAGTTTTTGAGTTGTTGAGTTGAGCCAAACAGTGCTGGTGGAATAACTCAGTCTCTAAGCAGGAGCGTGCCTGTGCTGTCTCATTCTGGGCAGCAGCTTTGAACCCAGCCTGTTGTGAGGCACAACACAAATTGTCCTCCCCTAACCCAATTCCCTCACCCAGCTGGGCAGAGTCTAGCCTGGCCCAGCATTCCCAGGGCTCCAGAACAAGGCTGTGTTCCCTTGGGCTGGCCCAGCATTCCCGGGGTTCCAGAACAAGGCTGTGTTCCCTTGGCCTGCCCCAGCATTCCCAGGGCTCCAGAACAAGGCTGTGTTCCCTTGGGCTGGCCCAGCATTCCCAGGGTTCCAGAACAAGGCTGTGTTCCCTTGGGCTGGCCCAGCATTCCCAGGGCTCCAGAACAAGGCTGTGTTCCCTTGGGCTGGCCCAGGGCTCCAGAACAAGGCTGTGTTCCCTTGGGCTGGCCCAGGGCCCCAGAACAAGGCTGTGTTCCCTTGGGCTGGCCCAGCATTCCCGGGGTTCCAGAACAAGGCTGTGTTCCCTCTGCAGCTCGGAGGAGCCGGATGAGAAGAAGCTGCTGACGGAGGAGGCGGGGCTGGCGTCGGCGCAGCTCATGGACGGGGACATGCAGGTCAACCAGGCCGCCTACAACTACAACGCCTGGTACCAGGTATGGGGCTGCAAACTTCCACCCCCGGCAGACAAAACTGGGCTCCTGTGGGTTGTTGGTCCCTGCTGGGTGTGCTCCATGAGTCCTCTGTGCAGCAAGGGGCAGTTTGGTGGCTGTCCTGTCACATGGGGAGGGCAGCAGGGCTGTGCTGTGTGGAAATGTTTTGCCCCTTTCCTGTGGGCCTGGATGGTGACTGTCTCCAGGCAGGAATTCCTGTAGTGCCCTGGAATGGGTTCTGCTGGTACCCAGCACCAGCCAGATCAGCTTGTCCTCTGGGGCTCTTCCTCCAGGGCATTTCAGCTTGGAATAGAATTGTGGAGGTGGGAAAAGCCCTCTAAGCCCATCCAGTCCAGCTGTTCTGCCAGCACTGCCAAGGCCACCACTGACCCACGTTCCTACTGCCACATCCACGTGGTTTTTAAATCCGTGGACATTCTGAAGTGGTTTTATGGAAAGTGTTGTTTAGACTGTGCAGAGCCCCCAGAGCTGGGAGAGCAGTGGTTCAGGCGGGGCACAAGCCCTGCTCTGGGATTGCCTGCAGCCAGGTCAGGAATCCTGTCCAGTGGCAGGCAGTGGCAGGAGCCTCATCCCGCACAGACTGTCCCGTGCTGGGCCAGGAGAAACGCCCCGAGTTCCACACCCTGCACTGCAGGAACGGCAGCCTTGAAGCTGCGCCAGGGAGGGTCAGGATGGGGATCAGGGAAAGGTTCCTCCCCCAGAGGGTGGAATAAGCCCTGGAAAAGCTCCCCAGGGAATGGGCACGGCCCTTCCAGAGCTCCAGGAGCCTTTGGACACTGCCAGGGATGCCCAGGGTGGGATTGTTGGGGGGTCTGGGGTGATCCCTGTGGGTCCCTCCCAGCTCGGGATGTTTTGATTCTGTGACTTTGTGCTGAGGATCCATCCTGTGGCGGGATCCCCTCTCCTGCCTGCCTTTCCCAGAGGGAATGGCAGGGTTCCTGCACCCAGGGGTGCTGTGCTGGCCCAGCTGGGCACAGGGGGCTGGAGCTGCCCCAGGGGACATGGTGGCTGATGCTGCTGCTGTGTTTGGTTCCAGTACAACTACCAGAACGCCTGGAATTACGGACAGTATTACCACACAACCTGATCCCCGGAGGGAGAGGAGTTCACTGTGCTGCAGTTTCAACAAAGATGGAATTAAAAAAAAAAAATTATATTTTTCTAATTTTGGGCTGTGAAGGAACTGTTGTGCCACCTGCTTTTGGTCCTCTGCATGTGAACCGAGCTGCTGCTCACAGGATATGTGTGAAGCAAGATTCGTGTGCTGGTAACTGATAAATGGTCTCTGTACAATTCTCATTTACCATAAATGAATTTTTTAATTCCCTGCACTAATTTATGGAGTATCAGAAGAATTCTCGTTGGTCTCATGATTCCATAAGTGAGTGGGTGAAGCTGTGGGGGTTTGGGTTGGTTTTGCCCTGGCCCAGGGTTGGAGCCAAGGCCCAGCTGTCAGGGAGCTGTTCCAGGCCTGGGCTGTGTTGGGATTGGGAGCCTTGGCAGAGCTGCCACACGGGCTCTGTAGTGTGGGAGGGGACAGGGATTAAACCACCTTCATTCTTTTTTAAAAGCACAAAACTGTGTTTGGGATGAGTTTTGTATTTAGAGTTTTTCATGTACACGGTGTGAGCAAAACCTTTTTCATTTTGATCAAAGTGATCATTCCCATTTTTGTAATAAAAGCGAGGAATTCAGTAGTGCTCTGAGCTTTCTTGGACTGCCTCATTCCAGCCAGGAGGGAGAACAGAATGCCTGAGTCTGGTGGTGGCCACAGGAGGGGCTGTGGCACAGGGACACCTGGGAACACCTGTGGAACACCCAGATCTCTGTGAGCAGAGCTGCTCTCAGATGGAGTGGAAATCCTGTGGGATTGGGAATGTTGTGGGATTGGGCTGCACAGCAGGGAAGGGGCCCTGCTGCCCTGGGGGCTCTGCAGAGGAGCACGGACACAAAGAAGGGAGGAGGCAGTGGCAGGTACAAACTCTGCTTTAGTGGTGGGGCTGTCACTACAGCAGCGGGGCGGGGACAACACTCGGCACTCGTCTCCACACGGGCACGGCTGTAACCGGAGCCAGAGTTACAGCAGCACCAGCAGGAGGCTCTGGCTGGCAGAAATGGATTCCCAGCAGCAGCAGCACAGGGAATTCTTCATTCTTCACTCAATATCCACCAGCTCCACTTCAAAGAAGAGTTTTGCGTTTGGTGGGATCCTGTTGGCAAATGTTAAGGAAACTGAAACGGCTCCTGCAGTGACCCCTCCCTGGGCAGGGAGTCCCCAGCCTCTCCCGTGTCCCTGGGCTGTCCCTGACCCAACTGGACACGCTGGATCCAGCAGGGAGTCCCCAGCCTGTCCTGTGTCCGTGGGATGTCCGTGACCCAACTGGACACCCCGGATCCAGCAGGGAATCTCCCGTTGTCCCTGGGCTGTCCCTGACCCTGCTGGACATCCCAGATCCAGCAGGAGCTGTGGGGAGACAGGGACAGTTCCAGGGACACACCATGAGCACACCCTGCTCCTCATGCCCTGAGCTGCCCCAGCCTTGGCTGCAGGTGTGGGGCAGTGGCTGGGAGGTCACACTGTCCCACTGTGTCCCCTGCACAGGAGAAGTGTCCAGGCAGCCCTTCACAGCATTCCAGCACAGGAGAACAATCCCTTCCCTTCCTCCACAAGGGCTGCACAAACCCCTGCAGGATGACTCTTCCACCCCCTACTTCAGCTGTATCCCAGAACCAAATGTAACTGTGTCCCTGCTCCTGTTTCCCTACACTGCTTAGGATCCCCACCAGTCACAAGCACTTGGAAGCCCTGGAATAATAATTCTGCTGGGAAACAGCAGCAGGTTCCCCCTGTATTAGTTTTTCTCCAAAGAGCAGCTGCACCCCCAGAAGTGCCCTGAACTCCCTGAGTGGGTAACAAGTGCAGTCCCCGTTGTGTCCCTGTCCATAAAGCCCCTCCTTGCCCCCAGCATTCCCAGTTCCCTGAGGAGTCAGAGGTCATGGAAGGATACTTGGCATCGGGCTGCCCCTTCTTGCCATAGGCCCACTCGGGCTCGATCTCCAGCTGGGCCTTCTCTCCTTTGCTCATGGTCAGCAGGGCCTCGTCCCACTGCAACGACAGAGACCAGCTCCAGCCTGGGATGGGACAGCAGCCACAGCCAGGGATGGGACAGCAGCCACAGCCCGGGACGGGACAGCAGCCACAGCCACAGCCCGGGATGGGACAGCAGCCACAGCCACAGCCAGGATGGGACAGCAGCCACAGCCAGGGATGGGACAGCAGCCACAGCCAGGGATGGGACAGCAGCTCCAGCCACAGCCAGGGATGGGACAGCAGCTACGGCACTTCCAAAATTTCCTGTGGCTCCCAGGCCTCCCCAACCCTGGGGAACACTCCAGGGGGGTGTTCCCTGCTCCCACACCATTCCCACAGGGCAGATCCCGTGCTGGGATGACACCGGGGAGCAACAGGAACATTCCATCAGCATTCCCAGCGTCAGTGTTCCCTCCCCAGGCAGTGCCCAGGGATTGGTGCTGTGTCCCTGCTGAGGGAAGGCTCTGGCACCCACAAACCCGGGATAAACACTGGGATAAACCTGGGCCACAGCTGCCCCCTGCCCATGGACACAGCCCCTTCCCAGCTCCAATCCCACATCGGGACTTTCTCCTGCTCAGCCTGGAGCAAAGGAGGCTCAGGGGGGACCTTGTGGCTCTGCACAAGTCCCTGCCAGGAGGGGACAGCCGGGGGGGTCGGGCTCTGCTCCCAGGGAACAGGGACAGGAGGAGAGGGAACGGCCTCAGGCTGGGCCAGGGGAGGCTCAGGGTGGACAGCAGCAGGAATTTCCCCATGGAAAGGGTGGCACAGAGCAAACAGGGAGGGATGGATGGATGGAGGGAGGGA